>OX246755.1:150060694-150435694 GCA_945910035.1 Brachypalpus laphriformis
AACTTTGGGGTTGTACCAAGAAAACAAATGCAAATATTTTACAAGCTTTTCAAAATAAAGTGCTAAGAGAAATTGTGCAAGCACCGTGATATAGTAGAAACGACGATATCCACAGGGATCTCGGAATTCAGACAATCGAAGCTGAAACTAGAAGCTTCGCGAGAAAGCATAGAAACCGACTAATCGGACATGTCAACAATACAGTCCTACAAATTTTGGATCTTCGAAGAAGTGGATTTATTCAGTTATTCCACGAAGTTTTTGCAGTAGACAAGAACAAACTTGGTCGACTTCAGTGAGAAGAAAATCCAATGTGGTACGTTTTCAGGAAAACAAAAAAAAAACTTTACTGTAGCCAAGCTGTAAATTGAGAGACAAATAATCCAATCGTCATGGTCAACGGCGTCCATAATAGTGAGCTATATTTCTGGGGCAAAGAGATACTTCACTTTGACTCAGATTGCTCTTATACGTAGATACCACCAGTTAGACTAGGACCTCAATATTATTCACAGGTTTGGAGTTCTGCTCCGAAACGTTCTCTAGATCTACTTCGCAGCATACGGAAAAGAGCAGTTCGCCTAATAGAAAATCCAAAACCAACATCCAATTTACAACCATTGGTTCATCATTTTCATTTTATTATCAAAATCTTTGAAATGCGCCTAGGAAGCTTATAAGCTCTGACTATTCAAGAAAAGCATCAACATACATTTGATAGCATATCAAGGCTCCATCCTTATATGTTCGATAGAAAAAGATGCCATGGATAGGCCACCGTAGAATCGGATTTTAAGTTGGATGTGACATTTGAAATGTTTTTATTTCCCTAAGCAGCAAGTCGACGACAAGATATCATCGTACAACCAAATGAACTCTGCCCTGTGGGTAGATCCTATCTGCCTTGATCGTTACCCCGTCGCGTCGTGACCATTACTCTCAACTGTCCGTGAGATCTGGAAGGCCCTTACTGCATAAATTGCATAAAGCATCCCGCTTTCAGTGGAACAATAGTCTATTCCTAAAGCCCAGATCCGCGTTATCGTCCAGCTAAAAACAAAACCACCACCTAATCCGACTTTCTCTCACAAGCCCGAATGACCAAAGAATCCACATCAGCTTATGACTGCAACCAAAAGAAAAAACTTCACCAATTGTCATCGCTGACAACAGGCAGTCAATTTAAATTTTTTTCATCATTTTCCCGCGAATCATATTGTTTTTTCCTTCGTTACTTCTCCCACAATACACAATCGGTTCTTTCTATTCCGGTCCCATCGCACATTTAAAACTGCAAACTGCACAGATAATTTTCGTAGGCAACAATTCAATCGAATTGGCAATTTCCATCTGTCACTGGAATAGCTCTGTAAATCTTCGAAGCCACGACAGAGACTACGCGACGCAACTGACGCCCCATTGCATTGTGGCTACTACTGGATGTAGTGAGATGCACTGGGACGGATCCAATTCAAAGGTACATCTACAACTCTGGCTGAGTTAAGGCGTGTTTGTCAATTGGCAATCGGTTTGGGAGTCAGTTTTTCCTCTAAGCATAGTAGATTCTGTGCAATCATGCACAGTCGGTGGCATATTTCATACCGATCCGCATCCGTGTTGGTCCTCATCGCTGGACTTTGGCCAACAGTAGTAGTAGTGGTCACCATCATCATCACCATCGCAGCAGTATCATCAATTTCAGTGGCGCTGCTGAATTTGAATGTTTTGCGTTGAAAGCTGTGTTGTGAATTGAAATGTGCAAAGGACACAGATGAGTTCGCCGCCAAACCGGATGGATATAGTTTTTTCCTGTTCCATTGTTTTTATTTAAATTTTTCATTTCTCTGAATGAAAATGTTTTGAATTTTTTAAAAATTGCCACACAGTCCCCCTGCTCAGTGGTGATTAGGTCGATTGTAGCAATCAATGGGATTCAATGTTTCACCAGTGCTGCTGTGGGGCTTCCGGGAGTGCCAATCCCGGTTTTTACGATGTACATCCATCCAACCATTGCGCGCATCCGTTGAAATCAAATTGGACCTGTCAAGCTATGTGTCAATCATTCAACCCCCTCCTCTGTCATAATGAAGCCACGACATTCCTTTAATTTAAACGAACGTGACAAGGAACTGTCAGAGAGTCGCAGTGCCATCGCTGACATATCATCCATAATCATCCTCATTATCACCATCAGCATCAGCATCATCATCATGTTCATGGAATGGAACCATCGAATCCCATTGAACTGGCATCGGTTTTTCCTGTTGGTTAACCCCATGCGTTCTAGATATATTTTGCGCCTCTTGGCACATCCGCTTTAAGGCACTTCTTGTTCATGTAAGAGGAACGGTAACGACCAAGAGGAGGTACACACTCCAGAGGATAAGAGTTCAAGTGCCATTCAAAAAAAATAAACGATTGTATCTGGAGCAAAACCATGCGGGTACACAGCACGCAGATGAAGGAAAAGATGTATCCGATTTGTTATGGCAAATATGCCAGCGAAGATGAAAAAAAAGAGAATTAAACCTAAAAAAAAATGGCAAAAAAAAAGAAGAAGAAGTGAATATAATTGATCAAAGGAAGTGAACTTTTGAGGCGAACAAAAAGCACAAAAAAGAAACGAAGATGATTGGGGTAATACAGTCAAAGCGGGGGTGGGGGAATTATCTTATTGAACAGGAACTTTTGCAAATTGTGTCAATAATTCGCTCCCCCTTTCGATTCGGGAATTGTACATATTGGCTGTTGTATTTATTGACAGATGGAAATTTTGGCAGGCAGATAGGAAAAGTTTGGAAAATGAGGTTCTTCGTGTCTCAGTTGGTAATGCTGATGCTTCCATGTGGCATATGTGGATAGAGCACCACATGAAGGCACCTTTTTTGAATGTCGTCTAATCAGAGATCTTGATTAGGTTAGGTGCTAATATTTGTAAGATACGAATTTGAAGAGTTTCGAGGCACGTGCTGATTGAATTTAAAAAGCGATACGAATCGAGCCGACAAATTTGAAGGGAATGAGGTATTAAAATAGACATTCGGTGCTTTGTAGCGCCTTATCAAGGCAACGTATTTTTATTTTATTTTTTTATTCTCATTTTGGTATTCCAGTTCCAGTTGCAATGGTGTAGTGGTTAAGATGATGTCCTCAGTGTCTTGCAAAATCAATAAATACCAACACACAGGTCAAGAATTGCAATACTGTAATGAGAATTGCGTTTGCTTGTGGCACGATGTGTGCATGTTCAATCCCCAATGGAAAATAGAAACTCACGGCCACCCGAGCATAAGGGAGACACGAATGCTATCAAAGTTTCTCGAACGACTACATCAAGGAAGGGTTTCCGTCTGAAGTAAAATAGACCATATCAAATCTGAGTGCTAAAGAATCAGAGGTCGTAACTTATACTGAGGGGCTTCTACCATATTAGGCACCATTATATCCTTCATGTATCGTAGACGTTGCACTGACTTTCTCACCTACTCAATTAAAAAAACTGAGCAACCTATGTATATACGTATCTTGGGTCAATAAGGCAATTCAACAGTAAAGGGAACAACTAAGGGAACTCTGTATAGGACAATGATCATCCTAGTCCTGCTTTACAGCACTGAAATATTGACTTTATTGAAGCGAATGAAAATATCCTTGGTCGCCTCGAGAGAAAAATTCTTCGTAAGATATTCGGTCCCGTTTGCGTTGAAGGATTTTAGAGGAGAAGATTCGAAGACGAACTATACGAGCTGTACAGCGACATCGACCTAGTCAAAAAACTGCGTATTGGACGTCTGAGATGGCTAGGACATGTAGAGCGAATGGACACCAACGACACCTCCGGCCCGCAGAGTCTTCGAATCTAATCCCGAGGGACGACGCAGTAGAGGGAATCATCGCCGTAGGTGGCGCGCACAAGTTCAAGGGGACCTCGACCAACTTGGAGTGCGCAACTGGAGGCAATTAGCTAAAGACCGAGCTAAATGGAGAGGATTGTTGGTTGAGACCCAGGTTCACCCCGAACTGTAGCGCCACCTAAATGAGTAAGTACATATGTACATACATATGCGGTATTTGCTCTGTTTAAGTGCTTTTTCGTCCCTCGCGTCATAGGCGTTTCGCTTTTGGCATTACAGAGCCTTCGCTATAATTATGGAGTAAGAAAGTCGAGGAGAGAAAAAGTTTAGAAAAATCTTACAAGCTTAACAGCATCTTCTAGAAGAAGGAACACAATACCAGTATAGTAACAGAATTGAATAAAAAAAAATCGGAAGATGTTGGAGTTGCTAAAGTCGCTATGAACTACGCCGATATATGGGTTAGATTTTGGTTAGTTGGGAAATATGTTCATAGTAAGCTATATAACCTCATTGACCAAATATTCACACTATGGTAGATTTTGGAAAAAACCCATGAATATGAAATCGACACGCACCATCTCCTCATCGATTTCAAAGTTGCCTATGATAGCGTGTATAGAGACGAATTATACAGAGCCATGTCTAGTCTAGGCATCCCTGCCATCTCGTTCGTCTGTGCAGGATGACGATGGTGACCTCTCGCTGCTGCATTAAAGTCGGAAAAAACACCACCAAACCGTTCGAAGTCAGGAAAGGTCTTAGACAAGGTGACGCGTTATCAACCGATCTCTTTTGCATAATACTTGAAAGAATTGTACGGAACTCACAAGCCAACGCCGGAGGTACAATCTTTTACAAGTCTGTACAACTACTCGCTTACGCCGATGATATTGGCATAGTCGGAAGAATTCAGCAAGCAAGTCAATAGGGTTTTGCGAGTATTGAGATCGAGGCAGCGAAGATGGACTTAGCGGTCAATGAAAGCAAAACAAAGTATATGCTGTCTACAAAAAAGGACACCCAGCATCGGCGTCTTGGACAGAACGCCAAAATAGACGGATATGATTATGAGGTAGTAAAGGACTTTGTCTACCTAGGCTCTATGGTGAACTCCGCAAATGACATTAGTAGGGAGATCACACAAAGAATTACTCTTGCCAATCGTTGTTTATGTGAGCTAAGACAGCAATTGAATAACAAAGACTAATCCCAAACTACTAAGGTAACTACAACAATAATTATCCCAGTCCTGCTATATGGCGCAGAGGCATGGACTTTGTCGAAATCAAATGAGGATGCCCTTGGTTATTTTGAGAGAAATTCTTCGAACGATCTTTGGTCCGCTCTTGGCGAGTGGAGAAGAAGGTACAATTTCGAACTGTATGGCCTATACAATGACATTGATTTAGGCAGAAGAGTTCACATACAGCGACTAAGATGACTGGGTCATCTAGAGCGAATGGAGCCTAACGTTCCAGCCCAAAAAAAGCATCGTATCCACCTGGATCGACGGCCCAGTAGAGGACGGCTTCGAGGTAGATGGCGCAAACAAAGCTGGCACGTAACTAGGCTGGTTGGATAGGTTTGTTGGATGAGGCCCAGATCCACCCCGGACTGTAGCGCCACCTAAGTTAGTAAATAAACTATATAACCTATTAACCCGACTAGTTTATTGCAAGCTTAGAGTAAAAAAATACAAATTCGGAAAGTTAATATATCGGCTGGATGAATATTTGGTAATGATGACATTATTAATACGATAATCTGCGAAATACGGGTTAAAGGAGTCATACACGTCAGTTGAGATAAGCTTTTCGAGGATCTATATAGAAAATATCCAAGCTAACATATTGCTTGGAAACTTTCACACAGACGAGATCAGCATCAATGCAAACATTACTACAGCTAATCGCAATACATATCGGGACGTCCAACATTAAGCCAACAAATAATAAGCCAGGTTAAGTGTTACCAGCAAATGTAATCAGACCGTATCAGTCGTGAGCAATCATAGAGCAACAGTCTTTGTCGACGCAGAGTATGACTATCAGACTTTTGAGGCTGAAAAGCATGATTGGAGTACAGACTGTATGGAATTGAGCCTAGTGGATTCAACTGAGGCTTAAGAAGTTTCTACGAGGATGTCGGAATAATACTGCTGGTGTGAATTTCTGGTGCTGTGAGACTACATCAAACCTTCCAAGATGATCGTTGAGCAAAGATTACTAGACCAGTGAGAAATCAAGCTAGAAAGGTCTGCGTGTATATGACAAGATTTCTTGCCTTCAATTTTGAGCTAAGTCGATGATTCACCAGTAGTGGGCGCCGTGGCGTAAGTGGTTAGTGTGTCGTATCACTACGCATGAGGTTCCAAGTTCGAATCCCAGAAAACACCAAAAAGTTTTTTTCACAGCCCCACCTCTCGCGAGCGTCTGACAAACATCCGAGAGTATTGTTGTAACGAAAAAGTTTCTCAAATCGCCATTCGGATACGGCACTAAACTGTAGGTCCCTTTCATTTGTGTGAAAAATATAACGCACACAACATGAGTGGTTGCGAGAAGCTAGGCCCTGCCACTCAAAGAGCAGTTGTGCGAAATATTAATTAATTAATTGATGATTCACCAGTAATCATAAAAAGTTGTGTTATGTCCCGATGCTTGGAGAGTCACTGTCTGAGGCAATACGTCCTTTCATCGATTTTGGGCACCCTACTTCTAGTTGTACAGGCTAAGTTTTCTTGCATCCGCAATTATTTAGTCTTTACACAGGAGATTCGGTTTTTTCGACGAATGCCTAGGGCTGTGATTCATAGGTCTTCTTTGCTGAAGCATTGCTGTTCATTGTAGTGGCAGAAGCGCACGTGTCTTAGCTTTTTAGACTACATCCACATCTTGTTACAGCTTTGCAGTTACATAAACCTTCTCTTCCAATCGCCCTTCTTGCATATGGGGCTAAATATCCGACGAAATGGTTTTCACTAGAAAGTGCTTAATATTTGCTTCGCCATATAGTAAGACTGGTAAGACGAGCGTTCTACATAGCACTAATGTTGAGTTAAGAGTTTTGAGCCCAGTTGTTTTGCCAATACAAAATAGCAGCATATTATTCTATGCCGAATCTCCACGAAAGTGTCGATCGTAGAATTAATATTTACCTCGAGGTGGGTAATTTTCTTACCTACTTCAAAGTTAGAGTGTACTCATTATCGTCGTTGCCATCAAGATCAACCTATCTCATCTGATTTTCAATTGCCGCGAAAGCCTCTATGATGACACGCTGAGATATTTCGATGGTGTCAATATCGTCTGCGTATTCCAACAACTGAACTAACTTGTGAATGATAGTGCTTGCCGTGTTAACACCTACCCTACGCACTATCTGTTTCTGTGCACCTCCTTGCTGAAATCCGATGCAAATTTGCAATAGCTCAGATGAGCTATTTCGAAACTTTGCAGATCACAGGGTATTTTTCAACACGGCACAACCGGATTAGTTTCGACCAGATCTCGGATCAAACCATAGCATTGTAGACCTCAACACGATGAATGCTGTCGTATGCGAATTTAAGTCGGTAAAGAAGCGATGAGTTTCGATTTGGAATTCGTTAGTCTTTTTCAGGATTACCCTCTGTCGTCGATCTGCCATTCGAATACGACTTAAAACGTTCACACAGTATGATAAGCAATACTTATCAATTATATTCCTTGATAATTATTGCCAGACATATGATTGCCATTTTGAAGATAGGGCATTTAGGACTTAGACTCTAGTCATTGAGCATGAATATAATATTTCTGTACGTTTTAATACAATTTTAAAAATTAAGGAGAAGCGATAGGAAAGAAATGTGTTTTGTGGTATAATAGTTTGAAACTCAGGTGGTATTAGGTTTTGTCTACTCTATGGGTGATGTCCAAACTAACTGGGGATAATTATTATCACCTTTGTATTCGTTGTTTTTATTTCCAGTACTTTTTTGAATACACACCAATGAATAGATTTATATGAACTAAATGCGTCACATCGAAAAGGAGCGGATCTCTTTCACACCTGCAATTCTCCTCAGGTGCATGTACAACGATTTTTCTGCACCGCCTTTCACCAGTCACATCAGGATATATCATCAACTGTCAACAGTGGTATACGTTAGACTAGGTTAGATGGCTATCCACCGCAATCCCTAGGATTCACTTAGACCAAACCACGTGGGCTAGTTATTTCCGTTACCCTTGGAATCATTTTGATTTTTGGATTAATTTCCAGATGCTGTTGATATCCGAATCGGTGATATGTGTAAGTTCCTCAAAGAAGTATTCCCCAAGAGTTTGTTTTCCAGCTGAGGATATTATGGATAGCCGCAGAGCAAGTGAAAAGGAGATACCTCCTCTTCTTCGTCCACACAGCTGCTGTTGATATTCGAATCGGTGATACGTGTAAGTTCCTCAAAGAAGTATTCCCCAAGAGTTTATTTTCTAGCTGAGGATAATGTGGATAGCCGCAGAGCAAGTGAAAGGGGGATTCCTCCTCTTCTTCGTCCACACAGCTGCGACAAAAGTCATTAGCCGGAATTCTAAGCCTCGCGGCGTGCCTGCCTAGTAAGCAATGACAGTTCGGGGTGAACCTGGGCCTCAACCAACAAGCCTCCCCCATTTAGCTCGGTCTTTAGCTAATTGCTTCCAGTTGCGCACTCCAAGGTGGTCGCGGTCCGCTTGTGCGCGCCACCTACGGCGATGATTCTCTCTACAGCGTCGTCCCTCGGGGTTAGATTTGAAGGCTCCGCGGACCGGATCGTTGGTGTCCATTCGCTCTACATATCCTAGCCATCTCAGACGTCAGATACGCAGTTTTTTGACTAGGTCCATGTCGCTGTACAGCTCGTACATTTCGTCATTGAATCTTCTCCTCCAAAACCCGTCAACGCAAACGGGAGCGAATATCTTACGAAGAATTTTTCTCTCGAAGCGACCAAGGATATCTTCATCCTCTTTAAATAAAGTCCATGTTTCAGCACCGTAAAGTAGGACTGGGATGATCAGAGTCTTATACAGAGTCTCCTTAGTTGTTCGAGATAGGACTTTACTATTGAATTGCCTTATAAGCCCAAAATACAGCGATTGGCAAGAGTTATTCTTCGCCTGATTTTTGCTCTGATCTTGTTTTTAGAGTCTATAGCAGAGCAAAGGTAGACAAAGTCCCTTACTACCTCGAAGTTATAGCTGCCCACTGTGACGTTCTGTCCAATTCGTCGGTGTTGGCTGTCCCTTCTTGTTGACAGCATATATTTGGTTTTGCCCTCGTTTATCGCTAAACCCATTTTGTCCGCTTCCGCCTTAATGCTTACAAATGCACCGGTGACAGCCCAAAGAGTTCTTTCAATAATGTCTATATCATCGGCGTATGCAAGCAATTGTACGGACTTTTGATAGATTGTGCCTCCGGTGTTGGGTAGTGAGTTCCGCACAATCCATTCAAGTACAATATTAAAGAAGTCACATGACACCGCGTCACCTTGTCTAAAACGTTTTTTGATATCAAATGTCTCGGTGCGGTCATTACCGACTTTAATGGTTCAGCGAGCGTTCTCCATCTTCATCCTGCACAGACGAACAAGTTTGACTGGTATGTCAAAACTGGACATGGCTCTATAAAGCTCTTCTCTATAAATGCTGTCATAGGCGGCCTTAAAATCCATAAAGACATGATGAGTATCGATTTGGACTTCTTGGGTTTTCTCCAAGATCTGCCGAAGTGTGAAGATTTGATCGATGGTGGACTTTCCTGGCATGAAACCGCACTGATAGGGTCCAATCAGACTGTTGATAAAAGGTCTCAGGCGTTCACACAATATCGCAGAAAAGATCTTATTTGCAATGTTGAGGAGACTGATGCCTCTATATTTAGCGCAGTTGTGGGGGTCTCCTTTCTTGTGGATCGGGCAAACGATGCCGAGATTCCACTCATCAGACATACACTCGTCTGACCAAATCTTAGAGATAAGTTGATGTATGCACTCAACCAATTCATCACCAGCTGTCTTGAAAAGTTCGGCCGGTAAGCCGTCAGTTCTAGCGGCCTTGTTGGATTTCAGCTTGGATATTGCTATCCTCACTTCGTTTTGGTCAGGTGGAAGCAAATATTGACTATCATCGTCTATGTTGAATGGTTCGTCGCCGTTATACTGATTCAGTACCGCTATAGAGATTTTGTATCTTGACATTTCTATAGGTAGATGCAGTACAGAGCTCCTGTTTCGTGCCATTTTTGGCTAATTCGTCTGCACTGTAGTTACCTGAAATGTCCGAATGACCAGGCACCCAGCACAAAGTTAGATTGCAATAATTCGATACCCTATTTAGGGTTGCGCGATATTGCTTTACTAATTTAAATCTTATTTGGTGATTTGAGTGCCTTTAAAGCTGGCTGGCTGTCGGCGTAAATTACGATGTCTGTGTTCGATACCGATCTCATCGATAGCCATTCAGCCGTTTCACGAATAGCCTTAACCTCCGCTTGGAATACACTGTAATAATCTGGTAGTCTAAAGGACTTTTGCATATCCAGAGGTCTCGAGAACATTCCTGCTTCAACGCCATCCTCTGTCTTAAACCCATCAGTGTATATTTGCAAAACGGAATGCTTTAGGATAACATTCACTGCGCACTTCTGTCGACTGGGAATGTTTGTGTTGTTTTTAATATTGAAGTCTAGGGAAGGTGTTAAGTAGTCTGTGACTGCTACTACGTTGCTGTATAAACTTAGGATTTTGGCACGCCCTGCATCATTCATATCCACTATGATGATTATTTTAGTCGCAAAGCCGATTTATTGCTACCTCATTCCCATAAATATCCAGTGGATTGATATGTAACATTGTATTCAGTGCCGCCGCAGGAGTCGTGCGGACAGCGCCAATAACGCAGACAAATGCTGACCTCTGATTTGTACTTATAGCAGTAAGGCAACTGACCTCTTCCGGTGCAGTCCACCAGACTAAGATTCCACACATATGTATCAGTCTTACTACCGGTGTATATAGCCAGTGCATTGCAGTGCACTGCATATTTGCAGACGGACACCCCACTTATACGTAGCCCAAGGCTTTTCTACAGGCGTATAGTGCCGTAGCGGCCTTCTTAGTACGTTCATGTACGTTCATTTTCAAGCTAAGTTTCCTGTCCAGTATAGGGCCTAGGTATTTGGCATGTTCAACCGTGGTATAATCTTAGAGTATTTTTCTCTTTAAATTTGAAAAAGCAAGCCAGGAATCTTGATCAGCGAAGTAAAGAGGTCGAAACCGAGTGCTATAAGATGGGGAACCCTATAAACGTAATGCGAACTAAAAGTTGCACTCATTAAATAAAATGTCAAAACTTTTGACTCCATTAGTTTATTGCCGCGACATCTTGAGCTACTAAGGGAATACGCATTAAGGTGTACAAAAGGTCCATGCAAATGCCGAAACTTAGTACGAAATTGTTATACACGTGAGCAGGCCTTGTAATTAGAAAAGAAACGAAGATCGCCCGATTGCTATTCCATTTGACTTTCACATGCATAAGATTGCCATCAAAACATGTACGAATTCCTGTCACTTTCCTTTCCCCCCTAGTCCCAGAAAGTGTCCAATCATAATTATATGACAAAATAAACAAATATCGTAAAATCCATTACGAATTATCCATCCATACGCAATTTCACTGAATTCCACTCAGATAACTGCGGCAGATAAGTGAATGTCACAACACACTCGTATTGTTGCTCAACAATCGTACTGCCACTCCAATCAGACATAATTTTCTAGCCGCAGAACGCACCATCATCGGCCCACATCAGCATCATCTCACCTCATAAAATCGAACGTTTTAATTTAATGCCACGAAAATAAAGTGGAATCGATCGGATGCCACAGATATCGTGTATCCAATCCATACATTGGCAGCCCCCAACCCGCTGCCGCACCATCAAGTCAACGTCATGAATCGCCAGCTTAAGTTGCGTCAGTCTGACGTTCATTAAGCGCACACAATGCTGCATATGCAGGTACTGGATGCTACGTACGTACTGTGCGTCAAGTCACAGCATTATCCTTGTCATAAAATTAAATGGTAATTACTTATGCGGCACGTATCTCGAGCTCTGAATGCGCAACATAATTTCAGAGCCCCCTTATGCCTCATACTGCAGGATGACGTTTTAAGGACGTAAATATTTTGTGAATCTTAATCGGCACAGCAGCGTCAATTTGATATGACAGCTGAAGTGACGTTTGATTGGTAATTTCTGCTGCGGGAAAGGATGTTGCCACGTTTAAGGACAAATTTTAAGTAAATTCAAGAAAATTGCGCTCATGAGTATGAGTATCTAAGTGTCTGAGTATCGTTAATTAAGGAAGGGAGTGTTGACGCTCGTTACACCTCCCATTTAATGGGTGGGGACTGGTGTTTGTATTTTTTTTTTAATAATTTTCAATCACCTGTCGTAAAGTTGCTTGCATTCAGGATGCACGTAAAAGGAGAGATGATTGGGGAGTGCCGCACTGTGTTCGCTTTGAAGTTTATGTTTGTCATTGATCGTTAATTAAGAAAATGATTGTTTACCTGGAGATACTTTTTACACTTCTTTTTATTTGGGTTGTAAAACTTGTACACTATGTGGCTGTAACTTTGGGAGAATAACCGAGGGAAGGAAAGTTTTACGAATTCCACAAATTGGTGATATCAAATTATGAGAACCGGCTTGGTTTTATGTTCGAAATATGAGGCTTGTGAGATCGCTGACAGAATCTAACATTGTAGCAGTCAATAGAAAATTCATTACCGGACGTGTAAATCGGTGTATTTTGTCGAATGTAACGAGCTACATGCTACACATGTGGGCTGGGAAAATAAATCTTGAGGCTATGAAGGCTTCAATAAATTTTTTTTTAGGAATTTTTATACCCTTGTGATTGAGGTCATGTAAGCAGGCGTGATATCAATTCTCATATCGGCATCTTTGAGAACAGTTTTGTAGCCAATGTGGGTAACTTTTAGGAGACTCTAAAATACATAGTGTCACGAAGTTTTGAATTTAGAAACAAGTAATAAAAACAGACAGCTTTGCAACAAAAGTGTGAAAAGGGTAGACAACACGTGGACACACTATCCATTTTGTGTTAACTCCTACTCCCACCTAGATACGGTAAAACCTGGGTACCTACTACCCCAACTGAAGATTGGGTTCCAACCTATTTAGCAGGTTGTTGAAAGTAGGGAACGATAGGCGAAGAGAAGGTTCTATTTCTTAGGGAAGAGTTCTTCGGATTCAGACAGCAGATGAACAATTCTCCAGATGGAATCAATGGTAGCATGG
Organism: Brachypalpus laphriformis; assembly: GCA_945910035.1. Lineage (NCBI taxonomy): Eukaryota > Metazoa > Arthropoda > Insecta > Diptera > Syrphidae > Brachypalpus > Brachypalpus laphriformis. Next base: position 150,073,906 of record OX246755.1, read on the forward strand.
TCAGATTATTAAGTCAATACCTTCTTTGTACATATATATTTATTTTAAAATTTCCGGCTTCATTCAATATTACGTCCTTTAAAGTTGTAATACCTACTGATGGTCTGATGGTATAACACAGGCAAAGAAGAGACAGGTGCGCGATAGTTTTGAATTTTTCTAGGCTACAGGTTTCTGGAAATACTGACAAAAGCAAGTCATTCCATATTCGTATTGAGCTGTTTAAAATCGAATTTTTGTATTTCACAATGCACCCGAAAACTGATTTTAAGATGAAGGGGTGAGGCCGCATGATTATGCATACTCTAAGGAATAAGTGAAAATGTTGAGATATATGCGTCTGCTCAACCATCTTTTTTTTTTATTAAAAGGAAACCCAAATCCCAGAGCACTCAGACTCTCCGGTTCATTGTACTACCAGGCAGGAACCTTTCTTTGGTGCAGTGGTTGGAAAAACTTCGATGTAATTCGTTTTCCTTTATACTCGGGTGGCTAATGATTGCTGTTCCCCGCTGGGGCTTAAACCTGCACGCATTGGTTAACGAGCAAACACACTACCCACTGCACCATTGCCACCCTTGCTCAACCCCTTAATCACTTCAAAAATTGTTCGCAATTACAAACGATCTCCAAGTGCCGTCATAAGCTGGACCTTTTTGATTTTGGGTCGCAGGTGACTTTGAAATCATAGGGAATCGATCTCCGATTAAATTACTAAACAAGGCTCGGAGGAGGAATCCTCAGGACTCGAATTTGCTTTGGACTTCACTCTTCTCGATCATGGTTTCTACCGAACACAATTGTGTGTGACATGAACAGGATGCAGACAGACTATATAAAGAGTTGTCCAATAGGGATGGGTGGATTTTGGCAGTTCGTGGCGACCATGTCATTTTATTTGTCGTTAATTTTCCTGTTTTTTTTTTTTCAGACACTAAATCACTATTGCAAGTTACAGCGTCGATCCAAATGATAAAACTTTATTAACAAAATAGGTGTTCTGTGCTGCCGCGCGTTGGGCCCGTTTTATTGTATTATCTTCAGCGACGAGACGCATTTTTGGATGAACGGATACGTCAACAAGCAAAATTGCCGGATTTGGAACGATGCCAATCCACACGAGGTCCACCAAGTGGCAATGCATCCGCAGAAAGTCACTGTTTGGTGTAGATTGTAGATTGGACAGGCGGCATCATCGGTCCGTGATTGTCCTACCTTTGCTTGCACCAGATGTGCTAATATAGGAATATCTAATGCACCAGTTGATTCTGAGTGTTCCTGTAGAGAGTTTCGATTATGGAGAAAAAAAAACCATATTCCAGAGGTTTTCCATTGAAGATACTTGACTACTAATATAAATAAATCCCTTCTATCCAAATCTCAACATGCGTACAGACGGCGTGAGACGGCGCTCCACGAAGTTGTGCGAACGATAGAAAAGACAACCCACTTCAAACAATATACCCTTGCTACCTTCTTAGACATTGAAGGTGCCTTCAATAACGTCAGTACGGAATCGATTCAGGAAGCACTGATCCAACTGGGTGTGGAAGAGTTTATTAGCAAATCGATATTGGCAATGCTAAAAACCAGAATCATTCAATCGAATCTCGAAAACAGCAGCTCCTCCATATCTGTTGTTAGAGGAACTCCTCAAGGTGGGGTCTTGTCTCCTCCTCTATGGCTTGTGGTCATCAATAAAATGTTGTGTAGACTTGATGGGGATGGAGTTAAGGTTGTTGCATATGCGGATGACGTGGTAATACTGGTATCGGGGATGTTTCCATCCGTAATCAGTGAGATTATGGAATGTGCCTTGGCTAAGATTAGCTCATGGGCCACTGGATGTGGACTCAGCGTCAACCCAAGCAAAACTGAACTGATGCTCTTTACAACTAAAACCAAAATACTGACGTTTACGCTTCCACAGCTAAACAATCATCTACTCTCCCTATCCTCCAGTGTCAAGTACCTAGGTGTGGAACTTGATCCAAAACTAAGCTGGAAGCTTAATATTGAGCAACGGGTAAAGAAGGCCTGTGTGACTTTCTATGCCTGCAGCAAGACCCTTGGCAAGAAGTGGAGACTTCGCCCGAAGATGGTCTTAAGGATGTACACTGCCGTGGTGCGTCTCTTTCTTTCCTTTGAATCGCTACTCTGGTGGCCTGCGCTAAGGAAAGCTTATAACATCAAACTTATCAAGAGGGTACAAAGAACTACGGCTATAGGCGCAACGGGTGCCATGACGACATGCCCAATCGAAGCCATGAACGTTATTCTGCACCTTTTACCACTCGATTTTCACATTATGCAGCTGTCATCATGTAGTGCGGTCAGGCTAAGGGAAACGGGATGCTGGTGAACTAATCCGTATGGTCACAGCAGTATCCTGAATTTGCTACCGCAGGATCTGTTAGCTAATCTGACCGACTATATAACTCCCACAGTGAAATTTAGAAATGACGTCACGGTCAGATTCCCAACCAGGGCGTACTGATAAATGAGTTCGAATCAACAATTTTCACCGACGGTTCAAAAATGGACTGCGGGGTAGGGGCGGGGATATTCTCTGATTCCCTCAATATTTCCAGGTCTTACCGGCTTCCTGATTCGTGCAGTGTCTTTCAGGCGGAAGTTTTTGCTGTACGTGAGGCCTGCCGCATACTTAAGCAAACCTCTACACCCCTAAATACCATTGCCATCCTCATTGACATCCAGGCGGCAATCAAGGCTATAGTATCTGCCACTACATCCTCAAAGCTAGTAGAACAGCGCAAAAAACAACTCGCCTCGCTTGGTCACCGGCTAAGGATCTGTCTTCTTTGGGTTCCGGGTCACAGCAACATTGAGGGGCTTTGAGCGAGCTGATGAACTCGCGCGGCAAGGATCTGCCCTTGATGCTTCCCTAGCAAACGAGGTGAACGTCCCGTTGGGGGTCCTTAAGGAAGACATCTTCGCGCACTATCTGCTAAAGGCTGATAGTAGATGGCATGGGGTGCGGAACTGTGTCATCTCCAGGCAGATGTGGCCCAAATACTCCCGGAAAAGAACGCAAGATCTACTAAACAGAAACCGTGCAGATATCGCAAGAATTCTGGCAGTTAGTACTGGCCAATGGCCCATCGGGGCTCATGCGGCCAGAATAGGCATTGCATTTAATGCACACTGTCGCAGCTGCAATACTGCTGACGAAATAGAAACAATCTTACACTTCCTCTGCAAGTGTCCGGCTTTAGGCAAGGCCAGACAGCGCACCTTAGGTAAACTCTTTTTCGACAACCTTATAGAGCTAGCGGAGATTAGCATTGGGGATATTATCAGCTTCCTCAATGTAACGGGGTGGATTTGAATAATCCTTACCCCCCTTTTTCTTGTTTTTTTCCCTAGTAGTTAACGTCCTTGTTACATCCGTTAGGTCACTTGAGTTGTGGCAATAAAACGGCGCTTCTGCGCTAATTAAGTGTCCGCATGGTTTGCTGACACAACCACTCCTACCTACCTGCCTACCTACCTACCTACCTAGTTGACTACAAATTAACTCATCATGGATAAATCTGTATCCTTTTCGCTGAACATGATCTAATTAGCTCGAATAGGTTGCGGGAGTCCCGGCACAATATGCGAGTTGTATTCAAGTTTGGGACGAATATTGAATCTTTTGAGAAATCTCGTGTTTCTAGGGCCAGCCTAAGCAAAGTCTCCTAAAATCAACTAATCTGCTGAATGATGAGCTCTTTAAAAACGAATAGCAATGCTCCGGTCCCGAGGTGTGTTTGTAAAACGGATTTATTAGACTCCTGGTCCTAGAGGTTTTAAGCATGGACCTGGTCCAACAGGCTCACTTGAAAGGAACTCCTAAACACATTAATTACGAATCAACCACAAGTCTTGGGTAAGGACGAGTTTACTATTGAAATGGTTTACGTTCGAACTCTTAGAGTTGTGGAGTCGGTTATTTAACAGATTTTGAAGAAACAGAGATTAGGAAAAGTTGGATGGGACTGGGACTGGGACTTAAGAAACAGAGATATGTTCAGAAACTCTGTCAGCAAATACAGTCTACATGACACGACCTCCGGCAAAGGAGTTAAGCCAATCGGCCAGCACTCGATTGCAATACCTCAAAACTCGCAATGGAAACAGGCGCCCTTTGGAACTCGTTGACCACATTGCCATTAATGCTAGGCACTCTTCGAGCATTTTCAATTTTTGTACTTTCAGAGCGTTAACCACCTTATTGCTGCCAAAGTTAACCTAAAAATCAAAAAAAGTTTTGAGAGACAATTTAATATCCAACGCCAAGCACTGCAAGATACTGCCGGAGCCTTAGCTGATCAGGTCCTTAAACCTTACCTTTACGCCCACTGTATCACTGTCATTAAGCCAACAAGAGTCTTATGAAGTGGTGCTGCATTGAGGCAAAATACAAGGAGCACCGACTTCTCCGAATGAAAAGGAAAAAACAGGCATTCGAATGCGTCAATGGATGGGTATTACAGCAGAAATAATCTTCAAAAGTTTAGACTGAGCAAAATCATGCAGAGATAAAGAAAAAATCTAGTAGATGGTGGAGTCACAGTCAGTGCTTCTAGAAACGATGATGACCTCCGCTCCATTCAGATCGGATGATAGCGACCAATACATCTGTCCATTCGGCAAAGAGCTACTAAAAAGCAAGGGCCAATGAGCACACAACAACTGGTTTGTAAAAGATGATCGAATGTGGTATGTCGTTTCATAATCATCTTACGAGTGGTCCTTCAGAATGGAGACCCTTTGAAGTGTTCTAACGACAGGAACATCGGAATCCAAAACATTGCACTTTAGATCTTGTCTGCCATGTTAGCCATATTATGCGGACGTCTCAAACCTCTTGACGCCAATCTGAGTGGTACTCATCAGAGTGGTTTCAGATCAGGAAAATTCATCGTACACCAAGTATTCACACTGAGGTGTGACATTTATCTATATTAGAGCCGCCTGTGATAGTATTAAGACGATCGTTTTTGAACCACCTTTCATAAACTTTCAAGCGTAGCCCCGTAGATAACCTAATATTCTGTTTGTATTCGGATTTTTTACGTCAAATTCAATTCCAAAAGACAAACCTTTAAGTCTTGATATGAAACAAGGGAAGTTACGAGCTTCAAACAAGTTTCAATGAACTCGAAAGCTTGGACAAGGACTGCAGTTCTGGTTGTAGAATAGGAAGCACATTGCCAGGCATACAGAGAGCAAAATGTACAACCACTGTTGATTACAGCAAACTGTTGATAAAACAAAAATACTTAAACAAATGACTAAACAGCAACAATTCCGTTTTCCAGTGCTGCCAAATTAAAAGTTTCAAAATTAATCGGATTACGTTCATCCTGTGAAAACCACAAAATGCGTTCATCTGAGGAGAAAAACTATATCCTCAGCACACACACATACAAGTCAATTTGAAAACTTTTGCATGCAGGATCGCCTGCTAGTTTCTCGCAAAACAATGCTCATGAATGAGCGAAAAAAAAGGAACAGCATGAGGGACGTGTTCGTGAACAATGCTCTTCAATTTTGTTTCGCACATTCACCTAATTTTGTGTGTTTCTGTGTTTTTGTTTCCCATCTGCATCTACATGTGTGTATTTGCCTGGATTTTTTATTTTTTTTTTTGCTATTTGTATCTATAGTTGGAGTTACTTGAAGTTCATTTAATTAAGCCACCCACGGGATATATGTTGGTTGCACTGCTGCTTGTTGTATGTGCACCCGATGTAGTGGTACTGGTCGCATGGGATTTTCCTGTTCACTTGCTTGCATCGTTCTCTCTGGCAATGTGCAGGAACAATAAACATTCGTGACTTTCAATGGAATACACTACTCGAGTACAGTGAATTGTTTTGTGTGCGAGGTCTACCGGGAGAAGTGGTAATGGTGGTGTATAGTCGCGGCGACGACGACTATGTACCAACAAAACGACGACGACACACAAGAAGATGTAGTTTCAAAGATTTGGCTTCTTTTTTGTTGTTGTTGGAGTTTTTCTTCTTTTTTTGACTTGTGGTTCTGAAAAAGTATCTTCCATCTAAAGGAATTCTACTTGTCTGTGGATAAAGTCACTCCAAGGGGACGTCGTCTAACCCAGATTCGTGTGAACATTCTTGGGATTTAGGGAACTTTCGAGACAAGTTACTTCTGGATGAAGAAGAAGATGTCTTCGGTCCTGTCTCCCTTCAACGAGGGGGATTAGAATGCAGTTGATTGTGAGTTGTATTTAAAGGGAAAATGGGAACTTATTTGAAAATTAAACAGCATTGTTCCCTGCTGCGGGCGAACGAAATTTCAAGTGGTGATATACTTTTTGGTGTTTTGACTTTTTGATGAGTTTATTTAAAGTTCGAACATAGAGAGGGTGTAGTGTGGATGTGTTTTTTTTTTGTAAAATTTGTTCGTCAATTTACCATTTATTTCGTATTACAGAGGTCAATTGGTTCAAATGTCATCAAGGATCAGAAATGAACAGGGGACTATGCCAAAAGCGTCCATTCAGCCGCAGTTTTATATCGATTCAGATTTGGTTGTATTGCGCTCAAAACACGATATGACTGGCTAAAACAAAATTCACTCTAGAGTCCCAACATCAACTACAGGCGTAAGGCTGCTAAGTTCTTACGGGAAAGCCAAACACGTTGTGTACAGATGATTACATATAAATTTAAAAAAATACAAAAATTCTGTTTTTTGAAGCCAGAGGTTAACCAACAGCCCCCTTCAGCCAACTCGACTATTAGCTAGCTGCCTCCACCTTTACTAGTGGTGGATTCAAAGACTTTCCTTGTCGAAGCGTTTATGTCCATCCGATCTGCATGTCCAAACTATGATGTCAAATGGTCAAGCCACCATCAAAGCACTGAGCGCTGCAGATATAAATTTAAAACTGGTGAGTGGGAGTATTTTAATAAGATTGGGCCAGAAAACAAATTCACTTTCTGTTGGGTACGAGAAGACATAAGATTGGATGGTAGTGAAGCAGCCGAAACCTTCTCTGCTAAGAAAACTAGAAATAGATAGATAGATTTATTAAATTTTCAGATTGTACAAAATTTACATAAAAGAAAAATACTTAAATCTTAAAGACATGGCTCAAAGCCGTCTGCCAAAAACTATCAACCTTTTGGTACAAATTTAATAATTTTTTAGTAATGTTTACTTCTAACTTTTTAATTTTAAAAATCTTCTTGAATGATCATTCTTCTATAACCTAACGTTGATTCACAGTAAAATATGAGAGCTTTCAAATTAGAACCGTTTAATAACGCAGTAGAGGACGACCTCGCGGTAGGTGGCGCAAACAAGTGGAGGGGGACCTCAACCAACTTGGCGTGCGCAACTGGAGGCAGCTGGCTCGTAACCGTGCTGGCTGGAGAGGTTTGTTGGTTGAGGCCCAGGTCCACCCCGGACTGTAGCGCCATCTAAGTAAGTAAGTAAGTAAGTAATAACTCAGTTACTTCTTCGCTCGACAATATGGCTTTTCCAAAGTAAAATCTCCTGACACCGCGGAATATTGGGCACATTCCCAAGAAGTGTATAGAGTTCTCTCTTTGAGCTAAGTTGCAAATTGAGCAGAGAACTGGAAGATCATGTGTGGCACGAAGTTGAGTGGCAATACCTCTCATCTGGCACGAAAGAAATTAAGGGGGCTTAGGTTGAACCGCAGAGTCCTATAGATTTCCCTGTGTGTTGATGCCTCTGCTTCCTCGATACATTTGTTACGCATACATATATGTAGGTGAGATATAAAGTCGTAGGGTATCCCCTTCCAATTATTCTGAGAATTCCAGTCTAAGCTAAGGTCGTATCCATATGTCTCCGCCAGATTTAACATGTCCTTGTACCACAGACTGCGCATTCACTGCGAACATTTTTTTTTTTTTTATAATTTGCGCGCACTCAAAGGGTTATGAATACCTTTAACATGTTTACACACAGTGCGGGCGTTGGAAAAGATGGATAGAGAAAGAGAGAGAAAGATTTTGGTGTAGTGGTTCATGAAGCTCAGTTGTTTATGCTTCAGCTATTCTCCGGGGGTGGCGTCCAGATAACTGGGGAGATTTTTTGTTATTATTGTCATTGCTTTTGATTCACAGTACTTTTTTCCCGATAATCGATGTCAAGGGCAAATCATCGGCAACAGAGCGAACAATTTATCTAGCCACATAACCGATTTTCCCGTCAGCCTTTCATCACCCGTCCTAAGTATACTGAGAATGTAGTCCACGCTCAGTTTAAGAGTCTGTATGAACAATGGAGCAAGTTCAGTTTTGATCATCAGCATGTAGATTGGGGCAGTTTTGGGAGTTGAAATGACCTAGGAAAATAAAAGTTAAAAGTAGTTTTTCTACCAAGTTTTAATACTTATGAACCCATGATTACGCTCCGTAAAACAATATAGATATGGATATAGCTTCAAAGACTCTGTACTTCGAACTGTGAGGTATATTTCGATTCTGGAAACAAATTCGCCACGTGGAGTTTATTGCATTCTTAGACTGCGCTAATTTTTCACTTAGATAAGTATTTATAGTGTTTAACCACTTCAATCGGATCACCGTTAAATGTCCATCTTTCTGTTCTACATAGCCTGCCACCTTCTCTCCTAAAAATCATAATTTTTGATTTGTCCAGATTTAGTTTTAAATTCCATAGTGTGCAGTAGTCGAACAGCCGGTTTATCATAAACTGCAAGAACTCTGGTTACCTAGCCAACAGGACAATATCATCTGCGTACAGAAGAGTTTTAATAAGAATACCTGCAAATGTGACTCCTCCTGGAAGGTAATCAATAATATCGTCTATGTAAAGGGCAAATACTGACGGGCTTGCATTACATCCTTGTCTAACTCCTATTTTTGCAGAAAACCTCTTCGACAATTCGTCACCGTTCCAGACTGCTGCTTTTGAATTGTTGTATAAATTCTCCAGTACATTTCCAAACTTATAAGACAAAAAACTAGGAATTAGATTGTTCCAACAAAAACGAAAACGGAGAATAGGGAAGAATACACTTTGCAGATTTCGCAGACATGCTGAGAACAAACCAACACAACTTCTCAAGGAATGTAAACCATGGATTTATAATAGAAAAGGCTACCTGGGAGCTTGTTAACTATCAGGAACAGATTAACTATCGCCAGATCCATTTGAAGATACTTGGATTGGAGATCTAACTCGAACATTCAACCAGAACTCCAGGCTCCAGGCGTAAGATTCCGCTAAAACTATTAGAGATACATCGATAAATTGAAGGCAAAATATGCTACATATCCTAACTTGTCATTAAAAGCTACGAGGGACATGTATCATAGGTCAACATGTGACTCAAAATCATTCATACTAAAGGGCTAGTATGCGTGGACTAAACACTTCTGATATCCGCTTGGCAGATAAAGGACTTTGTAGGATTACGCCCAAACACTACGTAAACTAATCAAACTATGAGATACGAAAATGAAGCTCATAAGTGGGGCACACTTAAAATAACCAAGTTATTGCATGCGAATGATGCAGTTTTACTTATTCTAGTGAAATACATTGACTTTCAACAGTAACGTCAACCAAGGATTGGTGGAAGCTAGCCAAAGAAATTCGCATCAAAGCTCCTTCTACACCAACTGACACCACTGCTTTCAAATTTATGAGTTATTTTGAAAATTTGTTCACTTACACGTTGCCGATAAACACAACACTGCTCACAACTATCGAAATACATATTCCCGTGCTTAACCGAGACATCGAAATGGATGAAATCACTCGTGCTATCGCATTAGTTCTTCTTCTTCCTTTTATCAGCGAGGCTATGATCCGAAAACAAGGGATACCAACCCTCCCACTTCACCGCATTTCTACTGATCCGCCTGTGGGGTTCGCCTATTTGACCTCAGAAAATATCGGCAGGCCTGCCGATTTTGGATCACTCGGTTACTGAGGCCAATGAAATGCCGATGTCGTCGCATTTGTCTGATCCAGGCGTTTATAGGCCTGCCTTTCCTACATCGCGATGTCTATGGAACGTGCATTGATATTGTCTTTTTAACAGGGTTCAAATGATCTCTTCTTTGAACGTGGCAATACCAGCTGAGCCGGTCGCGCTCTATTTTTTGTACAATGGTTTCCTTGATGTGAAAGCTTCCACGGATCTTCGAACTTCTTATTCAATCAAGCTTTGCCACTCCTGCTGTCATGCGAAGCATCTTCATCTCAGCTGCCGTTAATTTACTCGCATACGTTTTGTACATCGTCCAGCATTGTGAACCGTATGTGAGCGCTGGACGCACAACTGCGGTTTAGAGTCTTCCCTTTAACTTAGGTGGCATTTTTCTGTCACAGAAGATTTGCAGAATTTTCTCGCCACTTCATCCACCCAACGCTTACGCAATGATTGATGTCGTCATCACAGATTGCTTTGCTATTGATCATAGATCCCAGATATTTGAACTTTTCGCACTTGGGAAGCACTGTTCCATTCAAATAAATGTCTGGAATAGGCCTGAGTGGATCAGAAAACGAGCAGCACAAGTATTCTCTCTTTTTTGAACTAATGCGATACCCTTTTCCCCCCAAAAACGTCCACCCACACATCAAGTGCTCGTTGCAGGGATGTATGATCCTCACTTATGATGGCTCCATCGTCAGCAAAGAATAACTGATGTACCTTGGGGTCCATCACTTTACCTTCAAGCAGATAATCAAGGACTGTAATAAAGAGCAAAGGACTTAAAACGCTTCCCTGGTGCACCCCGACTTTGATTGGGAACTCTTCGGTTACTCCAGCGGGGCATCTTACTTTTGTCTTTGCTCCTTCGTACATGTCCATAATCATCTGTACATAGGTTTCTGGAACCCCTCGATGTCTTAGTGCCACCCATATCAGATCTCGTGGTTGTCTGTCGAATGCCTTTTCAAAGTCAACCAATACAATATGCAAATCCCTTAAGGAATCACGATGTTTTTCCATTATGATCGTTATACTTTGGATTGCATCTGTGGTTGATTTACCCGAGATAAACCCGCACTGATCAACAGATAGCCGTATTATTTTTCGCAGTCGGCCACCTAATACCCGCTCAACGATCTTCATGGTGTGTGACATCAGCTTGATCGAACGGTAGTTGTCACCCTTCCCTTTGTATACAGGGAGAAGGTAACTTTCGTCCTCTGGACCCGATGTCTCTTGTCTTTTTCCAGAACTCAGAGGGCCTCTCGTCTGGTCCAACCGCTTTTCGTTTTTCGGAGTATTTGACCGCCTCACTGACTTCTTCGACTGTAATGTCGAGTATTTCTTCACAGTAAGGGGTGGCTCTTGGAAAGTATAGCCGGGGAAACACGATAATTCTCCCTACTGTCCGAATTGCATCCAGGCTGAGGAAGATGCGAGACATGTACTAGACAGCTAGGCGGAACCAACGCAACCAACTGTAAAATTTCAAATCAGGAAAGAGCACTTTCTTTGTTCAGTTTCAAAAAAAAAAAAAACCAAATGCCCAGAAAACTAATTAAAGTTTAATAGACCAGGGTGTCACCTTTTAAATCATTAGATTGCCATCACTTCCTCAAGTCATTTCGACCTAATTTCTATTTCATGGATGTATTTCAATAGAATTACAAGAAATGTGTGGACAACAATGCCGGGCTATACACGTTGACAAAATTATGACCCTGCTACAAGCTCTAAATCAGATTGCGACATTTCCGATATCCAATTAATTTCCTTCTCCAAGGCAAAAGATTTTATTAATAAATCCTCAAAATCCACGCAGGCACACATGCACACAATGGGAGTTGGGTGCGTTCGTGTCTTTTGGTAAGTTATCGATTCCGAATATCGACCACGCGTAGCACATGACACCGTAGTGTCGTTCAGGTTCAGAATGATTAACGCGGCTGTTTTCTTTCAGTGCATTCACAGACGCAGTGCGTCTCCTTGCTGGGGGATATTAATCACCTGAGCTGAACTTATGCGTGGGTATTGTGAAAATGCACACAGGCACACGCATTGCTCGAATTCAATTTACGACGAGGGGATATTTATCGGAATTTTGTTTGTTGGCTGGTCCAAGAAATCCTTGCAAACACTCAAAATACCCAAGAGAGCGATAAAGAAAAATATGTGCAACACTTAATCCCTCGTCTTGGCGGGTACTTAACCACACTGATAATCTGAAGAAAACGATTTAACACATTCGTTGGCTAAGTAAACATGAGGCATCGGCGCATGGCGCGCTGAAAATGTAATTCGAATGAGGGGTACAGTATGGGTAACAAGGAAGGGCGCACATAAATGACGGGCTTAAATCATGATGATGAAAACTCTTAGCATTGCTGGGCGACGTAAATCTAGAATCTTGGGTCTCGACTTATACGAGTACATATATACAAAGGATCACAGACTGTTACGAATTAAGTTGGTGTACAGTTCAAATGCTCAACAGACATTTGTTTGATTTAACATGACCGAGAGGCACTGAGTCTCTGTCTGTGGAACCCCAGCACCCGCTCCTAAAAAAAAGGAATCAAATTGAATCGGTGAATGGAAGAACAGTACAAGCGCCAAAAATTGAATTTTAGACTGAAATAGCCAAAATGTTCTACATATGTAAACCTACCAATCAGCAAAATAACAATACGTTAGAGAGCCGAATGTATACAAAAATGGACTACGCTTTTCGCTGATTGTATGGAAGCACAGTACAAATGCCTTGAGTTATTTCTGTTTTTCTCGAAAGTCATATTTTGTACATGTACTGTTCTTCCACTCACCAATTCAATTGTATTCAAGGCTTCAGTCATAACTCTAACAACTTTGGTTCCTTATTCTTGTTGAGTGATGTCAAATATTTAACTTTATACGTAGTACATACGTACTACTACCTCACCTCACAAGCTAGACGGCTTGATCCTTGGTTGGTAGAAGTTTCAGATGTTTCGAGTCCTTATAAGCCTAGTTCAGCTGCTCGTCATCAGTTAGTTTTGAAAACTTTATTTAAACTTCAATAATACTTTAATACAATTTCATAATCTTAAGTTAAATATGGTTTGGCCCACGGCCGTCTACCAGATTGACAACTTTTTTTCGCATTTATATTTTAATACACATTGATATTTAAAAGTCTCCTTCTATAATACGTGCTCTGTAGGTAAATGCGGTTAATGCATATTTATATAAAACTTCCCAACCAAAGTTGCCGTTCAAAATGTTCAAGACCCCATTCATATCCAATGCAGTTGCGCCAATGTATCTCACACGAAACTCATTTAAGATAGGGCATCTGACAATAAAATGGTATACATCCTCCCTTTCTTGAAGATTACACAGGTCACATAGAACTGACCGGTCTGGTCGACGTGGGATGTAATTTAAATTTATTATTTCCCCTCTTAGTTTAAATATTAGGCTAATCATATTCAGCGGAAAGCGGTTGAGAAAATACGTATGTTGTTGAAGATTATAGTTGAGTTTGCTGTAAATCATTCTATGCAGGGAAGTTTCAGCTTCCGTTTTGCAACAATCATAAGTAGTGTAGCTTGCTCTCTCTAAAAGTTTTTTTAAATACCATCCTTAACTCAGCAAGTTAATATCTGCTGCAATTCTCACGTTTTCACCAAAACTCTCCCCCAGCTCTTCCCACTTTTCGATAAGGTTTCCATCTTCCATCTCCAACACTTTAATGATAAAATCGAAATGCAGCTTAAGCGTGTCTAAAAATAGAGGTGGCACTGTTGTTTCCAAATGCAGCATATAATTAGGGGTGCCGGTTGGTAGCCGGAAAATGGGTTTCAGAAAATACCTCAGGAATCTTTCAACCTCATCAAACTGACAGTATCCCCAAACTTGAGCCCCGTATAGCAATATAGAGATTGCAGTCGCACGAAATAATTTAAGCTTTGCGCTATGTTCAATAAATGTATTATTGGTGCAACGGCCCCATACTGAAGAAACAGCTCTCTTCGCCTACGCTAGTTTGAGTTGGAAATGTTTTCGCATGTTGAGATTTGCCGTAATTAATACACCTAGATACTTATACTCCCGAACTATTGAAACATTTTCTCCTTTGAATGTCCATTTTTCATTACGAGAATATCTACCACCACCATCTCTGAACACCATCATTTTAGATTTTTCTAAATTTACAGACAGATTCCAAAGTTCACAGTAGCGCTCAAGACGGTTCACCATTCGCTGCATTCCTTCCACACTGATTCAGATAGAAAAACTACATCGTCTGCGAAAAGGAGTCCTGGTATCTGCATACTTCCAAACTGAATTCCCCCTCCAATTGCATCCATTTTCGTCATCATATGGTGCCAAAGAAATGCATTTCTGTCTGCTCTGTACACACTACCACTACTACTACTATCTTGTCCTTCCAGTAAAGTATAGGGCATCAACGATCCTCCTGAACCTGACTCTATTTGTAGCTTCCCTAGAGATGCCGTTCAATGTCACGCCATTTATATTGCGCAGGTGGAAGTTGTTCCTAAACTCGACTGCCTTATGGGTTCGAACGAATTACTATGATTTCTGTTTTCTATCCAGTACGACCGCAGAGTTCGACGTTGGATATTCTTTCTGGTCACCGAACTTTTAGTATTCGGTAGAACCATATATTATGCTTAAAAATATTTGTATGCGAAATTCGATATATATGTAGATAGATACAGCACCGATATTGCATATAAATGAAAATTGGCAGTTTATAGCTTACTATACTATGGTGGAAAACACGGGATGCTTTGTGCAACTTTAAAACAGCTCTTTCGAACTCTTCCAAACATGCACCGGATTCCGGCAAGGAGATGCGCTGTCATGTTATTTCTTCAGTATTGTACTGGAGCTGATAGTGCGTAGGGCACGTGTAAACACGGAGGACACTTTGTTTCACAAATCCATCCAACTGCTGGGATACGCGAATGATATTGACATCATCGCAAGATCCCGGCAAGCTTTTGTAGAGGCATTTATGGCAATTGAAGAGTAGGCGAAACGAGTAGGTCTTGAAGTAAATGAGGACAAGATTAAGTACATGTTGTCAACAAACAAGAAATGATCTGCCCAAAACCTTGAACAGAACGTTACTGTTTATGATTACCACTTCGAGGTAGTTAAGGAGTTTACCTACTTTGGAGCAAACATAAACCCCACAAATGACACCTTCGTGCAGATCCGACGAATAATTACCCTAGCGTTTACTTCGGTTTGGCAAAACAAATTCAAAACTCCTAACTCGACGGAACAAATTAATGCTCTACAGAACGCTCATCTTACCAGTCTTGCTTTATGGCGTTGAGTGCTGGACGATAAGTAAGAAAGCAGAGCAGATATTGGGTACCTTTGAACGAAAAATACTTCGGGGAATATTGGGTTCCATATGCGAGGAGGGCGAATGGAGGAGAAGATACAATCACGAACTCTATGAGTTGTACCAGGATATGGATGTAGTCCAAAAAGCCAAGACGCCTCGACTACATTGGATTGGCCACATCGAGTGAATGGACAACAACGCTCTAGCTAAGAGAATCTTTGAATCTCAGCCCCTAAGTTCGAGACGGCAAAAAAGACCGAACCACCGGTATAAAGACCAAGCTGTCACGGATGCCAGAAAACTCGGTCTTTACAACTGAAAGCAGCATGCCCTGAACCGCAGACGATGGAAGTCAGCTGTGTCTCAGGCGGAGACTCTTCAAGGGTCGGTAGTTCTTTAAGTAAGTAGCTCAAATTTGGGCATTACAATGACTCCATATTACAATGACTCCATAACAGCTACGTGTAACCCTTACCCCCTTTGAGTACTCTTACCTCTAAATAAGCATTGACAGCATGAGTACTCAGTATGTTTTGAAGGTTATCGACATTCCACCTAAAGCCAGTATAAACAAGAAGAGATAAAGAATACAAACCAGTGGGACACCACTTTTGAATACAGTAGGCCTTGCGAGCATTGCTTTGTATAACGCGGAGCATTCAAAGCTCGTATTCATGTTTGACAAGCTTGGACTTGATCACTGTGGATGAGATGAATTTATTGCAGATTTAATATCTATGAAGATGACAATCATTTTTCTGGATGTTAATTTCAAAGGTAATTCTCGGACCGCCTCGGTAATTGCATTGCAGACTTCTGCTTGGAATGCACTCGCCTAGTTCGGCAGCCGTATTGACCGAGAGATCTAGGGTTTTATTGAGTGAATCATGGAGCCTACGCCTGCTTCAGTTTTTGATTCGTCTGTGAAGATCGAAATGTTGAACAAGTTGATGGTTTCAATTTCAAGGTATCCCTTAGGGGGACGACTGTCTTTACCTTTAGGTGGAAGTCTACGAATGGCGTTAGATATACGTAGTATGTTTCTATGTCAAGCCCCTCCCATCTGGCAATACTGGGGTGACCCCAAACGACCGCTCTCCAACAGCTAAATTATTTTAGGCACAGGAAACTCTTTTACATGACATACTCGTATAAGTCTATTGGATTTAGCGCAAGGTTGATTTCGAGGGCTGCGGCTGAGGTGGATCTCAGTTGTGCAGGCTCTATGCTGAATTTTAGTCAGATGTTGCAAATAGGACTTCAACAAGTCCTCCTCCTTCAAATAGGAGGAGAATTTTTCCAAGTGGAAGACTTAAGGATAAGTCATCTACTCTTTGCAGATGTTTTAGTCATCATTGGGTCCTCTCAAACCAAACTTCAACGTACACTTGAGAGATTTGTAGCCGTTGTGATGTTTGAAGTAATTTTCGTTTGCAGAAAGCCCATTCGGTGCACTCTGCATGTTAGTGAAGTCCCACAGAAGCGGGTGGATAAGTTTAAGTATCTCGGGATCATATTCACGAGTGATGGAAAGAGCATCGTCGGGATATCCTGTAGAATTGGTCAGGATGGATCAATTTTGAGAGAGCTTAGTTAATCTGTTGTAAAGAAGGCCGAACCTAGTGTTCAAGCTAAACTATCGGTTTCTGACTCGGTGTATGTTCCAACTCTCGCCTATGGTCACGAAATTTGGGTACTGACCGAAAGAATAAGATCTCGGATACAGAATAACTTACAGGGATCGATTTCTTCTTTTTCATATGAGGTGCTTTCTTTCCATGTCTACTCTCAGTCAAGTATACACCCTATTTATCTCGCCTTTTCTGAGACCTGCAGTTGACATCCTTTGGGTGTCAATGGCCTGATCGACGGTATCGTTATTTTATTTGAGAAGAGAACCACTTCCATTTTCTGAGGACTGACGTTCACTCCATTCAGCTTCCAATGACTTCCTTTAGAGAAAACACCAGCTAGAGCTAAAACTCTCTAGTACAAATCAGTGATGGATTCGACACCACTGCTCTTCAGAGTTCCTAGTAACTAAGGTGTCTTGTCAAACTCTCACTTAAAAAAGTAAAATAAACACGAATCCGAAATTGCAATGACGCCATCTTGTCACCCCGACTGTAACTATACGACTGCCCATCTGCCCTACAGTCAACTTTTCGTTTCCTTCTTTTTTACGATCCTCATCGCTGATAAAGACGCGCAATATCCGAATAAAAGAAAATTGAAGAAAATAGCGTTTAATGTCCTTTCATATGCCACAGTGGGAGATAGCTCATCGCTGATAACCCCGGGCCGCGAGGTTAAACAATAAAAAGAAATTCGACCATCCAAAGGGAGAACGGTCATCTTTGACACACCATCGGTTTCGCCGTCATGTGAGTCAGATTCATTACGCGCCAGTGATGATTTGTTGTTGGCAAGAAATCTCTGATAAGGCCGACCCAAGACTGATAAACCGAAATTGAATGAACACAAACCCATTGAACTGGGATTTATCCAAGAGATTCGTTTGTTTTCGTTAGACACGTCCACACCATATGTAGTCATCTGCTATCAGCGATTTCCAGCGTCCATATCTCTCACCCAAAGTGTGAGCAGAGACTAGGGAGCGCCTTTCATGTGGTCCGCGTCGTCACGGTGACTTATTAGCACAGATTTACTGAAAGACCAGGCTATTTCTAAACAAGGTCCGCCTGATGGTGCATTGCAATCGCTCATTCGATAAGCAAGAGGGGGTTGGCTTTCAAGAAAAAAAAAACTGCGATACGATTCCAAATACAATGGGATTATCTTGTGTGTGCGGCTGCGGAGGCATATTGGTGAATCCAATGTAATTTCCTCATTCTCCAAGTGGAATTCAAGGGACACGTGGGCGAAATTGAAGATTCCGCCGACTGATATAGTGGGCCTCGACTTGATGCGATTTTTATTTTTATTTCTTTCTGTGGCTGGGAGTTCTTTTCTTTCTTTTTTTTTGGCTTACGAGTAATCATGATTTCCTGTCGGTGTTTGTCTTGCTTAATATATTTGGTCTTTAGGGCCATTCATCAGAGATGGGAACAATTGGTTTCGTTAATAAACGTGAGAGTTCGATGGGAATGAAGTCAATTTGATGTCAAAGTTTAGACGTGACTGTTTCGGCAAATGCTATAGCGTGAGACCAGATCTTGTAATCGCAATGATTTTTGTTTCAAACTTATGGACAACCTACCCGAGGACAAATGTTCCCTGGCCAGAACATCTCAATCATTATTTACCTTCGTGTGTAGCCCGCAATCCCACTCCTAATTAACTAACATCGTCGTCACTTGTCACACTGGGCTTGCCTCTGATTCTCATTAACCGTCATCACAGTAATTATTTATCATTGTCTCTATGATGTCCGCTTGAATTAAGCGACACCGAACACAGAGAACATGGATTGCCCTCTCCATCGAAAAGTTTCCACAATCAAAGCGTCACGACCGCTAAAATGGATGACCAGCATCAGTACCATCACATCGTGGCTAGAGAACACATTCAATTCCAGTTCTTAATGATTCTTAATTATTACGGCCACTTAACGTGAACGCTACGCGCTGGCTGTCTATCCTGTGGGCGGTTGAGAACACCACCAGAGCACAGCTTCCCATAGGCGCTTCGCCTATCCATCGTAGCCATCAGTAGAGACGACACACATGCATAATCAAATGGACCGAAATTCTAATCCATTAATGGTCTTCCGATCGATTAGTGCGTTGTAAGTAGACGAGACGAGAGGCAGATGGAAGTTTAGGGTCTGGGGGATTTGGTTTACCTAAAATTCAAGTGCAGCACCATGTTAGATGCATGCATTTCTCATGCATAATGCACTCAAGTGCACCCGAGCACATGCATAGTTTCAGAGAATTCAGATGGTAGTGAATGTTTTAAGTGCGAATTCCAGACGATTTTGAGATTAGGCGGGCGAAATGGGTGGAAGATAGGGGTGGGTACCTTCTATCTATGGTATATGTATGCGCTCTCAGGGATGACACATTCAATTGGATCGGTTTAGTGTGCTTGTTGTGTAGTTTAAGTTCGGATTTCCTACATACACTTGTGAGTGGATTTACATCGCTTTCAGATCACAGAACTCGAAGGAATGACGCAATTTCTGTTCATAGAAGTGATTTTGATGTAATTTATAGGAAATGCGGAGTTTTATGAAATAAGCAGTGTGCGCCTAGAAAAGCATTGCATGTCTAAGACGCTCCTCTAAAGCACTCTGGCACAACTGGTTCATTGTACTGGTATGAAACAAACCATGTTTAAGTGCTTCAGTGATGAGGAGCTTGCGATGTTAGTACTCACCACATCAGCACTGAAGTTATGCCACCTAATATGAACAAAGGCAGGACAGTCGCAAAGGAAGTGTTCCACATTGTCGTCACCCTCACCACGAGTGTCGCAGACTACAATGTCACTTAAGCCTAGTACATTGAAATGCTTACCAAATGTTAGGATACCAACAAGCCTTTTGCAGTTTTATTTGCTGAAAGACGTGCGAGTACCACGGATTTCTTACAGGATTTCCTAGATTTGCCTGCATCCTAGATAGTCATCCACACACAATTGCGTTTGTAAGGAACTCAATCGTGATTGTTCGATGACACGCAGGTTCAGGTCCGAAAAAATTCTCCTCTGAGTCTCTTCCTAGTAATCCTATAGGAAATCTTATTTCTCGTGATCCCAGTATAACCTGCAACCCTGATAGCCAGACAGTTGTTAAGGCTTTGAAATCCTAATTGTTGTGGATCAAACCTTGTAAGAAACTGCAAACGGCATCTTAATAAGGTATCACGAGCCAATCAGGTGATCCTATGCTGGGTACCAGAGCATAATGATATACTGGGTAATGAAAGAACAGATGAACTCGCAATAATGAGGTTGGCGTTGCATATCTCCCAGGCCCTCCTCTTCGTGAAGGTTCCTGTAAGCTCTATAAATAAACTCGCGGGAGATGAAGCCACTAGCGAAGCCAACAGGCGATAGATCCATCTGGATACGTACGACATTGCCAGAACTATTTGGGCGACTTATGTTGTGAGGAGACCTGGTTAGGCTTGGTCATAACAGTACGCCACTCGTCTCTGGCATAATCATGAGACATTGTGTCATTGCGGTTCATGCTGACCGTAATGGTGTAACTCATAACGACTACTGCAGGAAATGGAGTAGCCACAAAGTAGAGTAGAGTAGAGGTAAGAACATGAGAATACATTCAACCCCGGGTAGAAAAATGCAAGTACCCTTCCACTTAGTAAATATAGTAAGAGACTATTTTAAAATTACTGTAGATTTCGACGATGGAGTACAGAAATATCTTCTTACGAATGGAGTTCCGCATGAGTCTATACTAGGACCGCTACTTTGGAGCATCAAAGTGTAGTTAGAATTTTTCGGGCTATGCATGGTTATTTGATTATAAAATAGAAGTGCTTATCCTTAGATAACAGAGGAACAATGGTAGAAAAGATAGGCAATTGATAGCAATGGGGATGAAATGCAGCGTGTATTAAATGGCAATAGATAGAAGACTCTGGTTCATTAGGAACGACGAAGCAGAAGATTTAAAAGTTGTGTATCGTAGAAAAGACGACGGACATACCGAGAGACCAAACATACCTGATTCAATTTGTAACCAAAGAGCGAATACACTTTAATGATTAGGGCATTAGGGAAATGTAGAGTATATCGTTTTCCAACAGTCATAGCCCACATGCTTCATTGGAGGAAGCAGTCGCAAATATTGTACCAATTGTTATGAAGAAACTGCGCCAAATAAAACGCTGCAGGCAAACCTTCAACAATAAGAATTCTTCGGAAACAGGTTGCGTCGCCTGGCCTGACACTAGCGGAATACAAAACTTAATAACGATGGGGCAGAAAGAACTCCCCGATTTAAAGAAAACGTAGATAAGGTTAGGGTGGGGACAGCAAAGCGCGGAGCTGGCGATAGACAGCGGCAATCGTGCGGTTTTCAGTTGTCATAATGGTTTGGACGGAGTACGTGCGTTTGTTGTCGAAGAATTCATTAAAAATGGGGGGTCGCCGACTGCGACGCAGCGTGCTTTTCGCATACTCTTCGCACTCGGTCGACGTGATTCCGTTCCTGACAAAAAAAACAATACGCCTTTGGGTGTCAAACTTTAGAGAAACAGGCTCTGCACTTAAGAAGAAGTCTCCTGGACGACATCATACTTCAGCAAGAGCGGAAACTGTGGCCGATTCACTCGACTCGGCGGCATTGGCTTATCACATCGAAGTGTTCGCAGAATTCTTCACCATGAGCTGAAAATGCATCCCTACAATCGCCAGTCGCCAGCCACTAGCGATTCTTAGAGAAATGTTTCCTGTGCGTATTGTCTCATTACGTGGTGATATAGGGTGGCCACCGAATTCGCCTGATTTGACGCCTTGCGATTTCTTTCTCTGGAGATATCTTAAAGCCCAGGTATACAGACATCGTCCGCAAACTTTGGAAGCTCTAAAGAATGCAATAACACAGGAAGCCGCTAACATTCCGTCTGAAATGACTCGCCGCGTAATGGAAAACTTCCGGGAGAGGGTTACTCAGTGTATCGACAATGGAGGCCGCCACTTGAGTGACGTAATTTCTAGAACTTATTTTAAAAACTGCATTATGTGTATTATTTAGAAATAAAGTTATCTCTTTGATATCTTGTTTGTTTTTTGTTATATTTGCCCCACCCTGTATTTGCTAAAGCACTCGCGCACTTTCTGCCCCACCCTGTATTTGCTACACTCTCGCGCATCATGTCCAACATAGGAGGCACAGTCGAAGACTCCTTTTGGCAAGTTACATTGACAACTCTTTACGCTGCACTAATCTGGGCCGAAGTCATGAGGGTTAGTGTATAAAGTCTAAGAATTATAGCGGTGTAACCTCAATCGACGCAGCTTGCGTGGTAGTAAATAATGCATCAAATAGACATTTTTACAGGATAATAACAACGCAAATACTGCGCAAAACACTTTGGCATGAGTCCACTATTCTGGATGGCTAACACCTGTGGATATTCGAAAAATGTGGTGTAAGAGAAGCAGAAAGGTGGGTGGACGCACCGACTTACATGGAAGACATCCAGACCAAACTCCTGACGAGTAATAGATTTTCCACTTGTGCCTACAGTTCAACAATGGCGCGAAATTTAAAATGACACCTCTTGTTGGATAACCCTATAGAAGCAAGACGATCGCCTTTATTGTCTACGATACCTGGACTGGGGCTACCACTGGACTGGGAGATCTACAAAGAAAGTCTGAAGAACTTCAAAATAGAGGTTCGGAAAGCTAGACGCAGATCCTGGCGCGGTTTTTGTCAGAGTATTGACAACACGTCTCAATCCTCTAGACTGCGAAAAGTCCTCTCCAAAACACCAACTATACCTAGTGTCGTCATGAATCCCAATGGATCCTGGGCGGAATCGGACGAAGCATCGCTCAATCTGCTCATGGACACTCACTTCCCCGGCTGCACGCCTACCCCCAACGATGATCGCGCCTTGGTAAATGTTGCACGCCCACAGGCACTTCCACATCTGATCAGCGAAGATAAGCTGAAATGGGCAGTAAACAGTTTCGAACCATTCAAATCCCCGGGCCCGGACGGTATTTTTCCGGCCCAGATTCAGACGGCTTTCAACATAGTATGGCAGTATTTTTCCAGCATTCTGAAGGCTTGTCTTGAGCTCGGAACAACACCAACTGCCTGGACCGACGTAAGAGTGGTCTTTATACCCAAAGCAGGCAAGACATCGCACACCCTCCCAAAGGACCTTAGACCTATTAGTCTAACGTCCTTCCTTCTCAAGATTCTGGAAAGAATCCTGGACCTACACATCAAGGCCACTATTAATAGCACCTTACTATCCACGTCACAGCACGCCTACCAAAAAGGTAAATCTGTCGAAACGAGGCACCCCTCAAGGGGGTGTACTGTCTCCACTATTGTGGAATTTGGTGCTCAACGAGGCCCTTCTAGAGATCGAAAAAACTGGATGCAATGTTATTGCCTATGCAGACGATGTCGCCATTCTAATAACAGGCAAATACCCACAGACGCTGGCCGAGGTCATGCAGTCTGCTCTTAATGAACTGCTCAGATGGACCGATAAATGCGGCCTCTCCGTTAACCCGACGAAAATCGAACTAGTTCTATTCACAAGAAAACACAAGCTCCCTGGCTTTACTCCGCCCAAGATAAGGGGGTCCACCCTCAAGCTTTCAAATAGTGCTAGTGCTAGTGCTATTTAGGCCTAAAGCTTGACCGCAAGCTTATTTGGAAAGAGAATGTCGTCGAACGGGCCAGGAAATCACTGGCCGCCCTATACATCTGCAAGAAAGCAGTAGGCTCCGCCTGGGGTCTTAAACCAAGCATCATGCACTGGTTATACACGTCGGTCATAAAACCGATTCTCATGTATGGAGTATTGGTATGGTGGCCCGCCTTGGAGAAGAAATCCAACCTATCCATAATGGAAAAAAACTCAGCGAGTTGCATGTCTCAGCATTACCGGTGCACTGAGAACTTCTCCCACAGCGGCGCTCCAAACCATGCTCCACCTGCTTCCAATTGACATCGTCAGTAAACAATTGGCTGTCAGCTCGGCAATAAGACTGAGAGGCTCCAAGCAGTGGAAGGAGCAACACACGGGACACGCCAATATGCTTTCGATGCACCGTCATCTTCCCAATTCCACTGACCATCTGCCCACTGCAAATGATTTTAACAAGGGCTACACGCACTCGATACCGGACAGAAGTGAGTGGACGCAACGCAATGTCCTTTACAACGAATCGCTGTCAATTTTTACGGACGGGTCCAAAACCAAGGACGGAGTCGGTGCCGGAATTTTCTCAGAAGATCTGGACATACACCTCTCTCTCCTTTAACCTTCCAGACCACTGCAGCGTTTTTCAAGCCGAAATCACCGCAGTTCGCAAAGCTGCTGACTGGCTAGCGGCTAGCACACTATCAGCACCTGATATTGTTATTTACGTCGACAGTCAGGCAGCCATCAAATCCCTCGCATCCAGCACTACGAGATCTATGGCAGTGAAAGACTGTCGCATATCTCTTAACGAGATAGCTGGTCAGTACAACCTCACCCTTTGCTGGGTACCAGGTCACTGTGACATACCGGGGAATTGTGCAGCCGACGAACTAGCACGACAAGGCTCCTCTGGTACAGATAGCATAAGCATCACCGACATCGAAGCGCCAGCGTCTTATGTTAAGTACCGTATTCAAATTGACGCCGAGAAAGTAGCCAATCATCGATGGCAACATCTAGACCAATGTCATACCGCCAGACAGCTCTGGCCGACACTCAATAAATCCAGGTCCATCGGACTCTTGAAGCACAAGAGAGGAACCCTCTCAAAAATAACAAATGTCCTCACTGGACATTGCGTCATAGGAAGACATGCCCAAAATTAGGTATCCCTCATAATGACTTCTGCAGAAGCTGCAGAGATGAAGAGGAAGAAGAGACCATCAGTCATCTCCTGTGCACCTGTCCTGCGCTCGCCAACATCAGGAAGGCCACTCTGGGTGAATACTTCTACAATGATCTTAATGATCTCGGCAACGCCTGCACGGCTAAAATTCACGCCTTCATTCAACGAAGCAAATGGTTCCAAGAGTAAGAGGGTGACCCACCCACCTTACACATCGGTAGTACAATGGACCTACCCTCTGGTCTAAGTACATCCTCATCGAGGGCCGATCCTAAACCAACCAACCAACCATACCTGGACTGACCAAAACCCCTTGCGATTTAATGCATAGTCTTTGGTACCGCAACGGACATGGGAAATGAGAGGAGGTGAGTTCAGTGGGTGAGAATCCCACAGTGTTGATATTATCTTTGAACGATTTCTGTCTTCCATGGCAAGGAAAAAAGGGCAGATCTTCTTAAGTCGTTTGGCGCGAAAAATAAGACAGCTGTGTGTGCCAAAAGATGGTGTTATTGAGTAAGAATTCCATAAGCCTATGGAAGCCGACGATTTTCACCATCAGGGGAGAAAAAAATAAAACAAATCAAGGCATCTGTGCTATTTTGAACAATTTTTTTTGGAGGGAGGTGAAGAATCTTTAACAATGCTCCGGCCCGCAGTCTTCGAATTTAACCCCGAGGGACGACGCAGTAGAGGGAATCACCGCCGTAGGTGGCGCGCCCAAGTTCAAGGGGACCTCGACCAACTTGGAGTGCGCAACTGGAGGCAACTAGCTAAAGACCGAGCTAAATGGAGAGGTTTGTTGGTTGAGGCCCAGGTTCACCCAGAACTGTAGCGCCACCTAAGTAAGTAAGTAAGAAGAATCTTTAAAAGATGAAACTGAGCCCGTACTCAGTAACAGTGTGGGTTTTCCACCCGCTAAAAAACACATCCCTTCATTGCCCTTTTCCTCATGGTTCCACCACCTTCATGGAGGGGTCAGCAGCATTACTTGCTCACAATCTTATTGGTAATTCATCACTCTTTCGCTTTTCTCGTTCGACGTGTCTTAGTTGTGTCGTAATATGCTTTGCATAATCACTCCCAGCACTCCTTATCTCCTGCGATTGGATTATAAGATGGACTATGTTCTAGGGAGTTGGTATTTCTCCAAGCTTATTTCTTGGCCTTTGTCTCTCGGGTTCGAATCGCGGACAATGAAAGTTCCGCAGCTTCCTCAGCCTGGATACAGTAGGGAGAATTGTCGTGCTTGAATCTGTAGAGACAGCATCCATGTCCACTAAGTAATAGCGTTATGTAGAAATCAGGTAGGTACAGGTACAGATAGGTTAAGCATTCCGTCATACATGACATTCCACAGAAGTGGACCCAACGCGGAACCCTGTGGTACCCCTCCTGTGACGGTATACTCCTTTGATCTTCGTTTGTGTCATAGAGAAGGATCGTTTTTTTTAAGTAATTCATGATGTACGTGGGTACTATCAAATTCTGAAGCGATTCCAAGATGTGATTCCAGTTCGCTGAGTTGAATGCATTTTTTACATTTAATGTAATTTCAGTACAATACCGCTTAGGACCATTTCCATCTTCTGCCTTCTATGGCTTTCTTCGCTAAGTCAACGGCCACTCGGATTGCATCTATCGTTGACCGTGACCTTCGGAAACCATATTGATGTTCTGCTAGTCCTCTTGCGTTTTCAATGGCTGCTTCCAACCTGTTGGTGAGGATACGTTCCAGAATTTTTCCAGTCGTATCCAACATACTCGTACATCCCCAGGAACGTTACTTCCTTTGGAGATTAGCACTAATTTCTGTTTTTCCCATCGCTCCGGGAATACGCCTTCACTCAGGCATGAGCTGTAAATATTCGCAAACATTTGTGGTCGGGTGCTTATAGCGATTTTAAAGGCTATGTTGGGTATGCCATCTAGTCCAGGTGCATTTTTGTCTCCGAATCTGTAAGTAGCTGCCACTACTTCTTCTACGGCAACTGCAGGAATTGAATGTATTTCTACTGCTTGCTGATTATCTAATGGGGTTTCCTGTTGCCTTGGGAACAGCCCACTGACAATCTTTCAACTGACTGGACAACAAAGTAGGTACTAGAGACGTCTTCAATAAGACATTCAGCACCATAGTTTGTTATAGTTAAGGATTTAGTTCACAATTTTAGTGTCTGTCTTCTATAAAATAGGAAAGTGCTGAATCTCATTCCCGTCTAGACTGTGTATTGCATTGTTTGCATTTATTATTCGTTTTTGACAAGTTTAAGTATTCATTTTATGTCAAATGTATATACAAGTTACAAGGACTAAGAGAGCACGGACAAGTAAGCGGACGATAGCAATGAAGGCGTTGAAATGTCTGCGGTTTTATTGCCAACCAAAGTACGTTCATATGTATATGTATCTACATCAAAACTTAGTTAACGTCCACAAAACACGAGAAGCCATTAGCTTATTGAGTCAATACCTTAAAATAGCAAAAAATACCTAGGTAAGCACCTACGGCTCTTTTGTGCAAGGTCCTTTCGAACATCCCCAACACGTGTTCATTTACGAGTTACGACCCAAAATCAAATAGATTATCCGCGGTATCACGCCCTGGTGACTCAATATCAATCACAATACCCCGGCGCCATTGTCCCACTTTCGTCAAATCCAAATCACCTCCCTCGCCAAATAAAAAAAAAAAAAAAACTTTTTAATGACGCCCGTCGTAAAACGTTTCTCTGACAGATTATCAATATTCCGGAAGTGCCTTCAATTTCTTAACTGCCGTCATAACTTTTATCCTCACTGACCCGACCTTTACAATGTAAAACCACAAAGTACCACCTCACCAGGAATAAAAAAAAAAAAAAACCAAAACCTAGGGAAATCCGCCGACGAAAGCCTAATGGTCCCGATACACTAAAACTTCCGCGAAACAATAAAATTTCCGCCCATTCAGGATGTTTACCAGCGTATTAAAGCGAAAAAACTTTTCTCCTCTCATCCACACACACACGCACATATTGACCTTTCGCCGAAAGGGAGAGAGCGAGAATAGAGTCCTTAAATTTGGGTTTCCTTTAGAAAAAGCCATAAAGCAAACATCCTTTCCCATAATAGTAAACCCTCCTGTGTACCTACTACTCTCAAGCCGTTAATGTACAATTCTAGGATATTATATAACATATTAATCGATAGGAGAGTCCTGCGTGTGTTGTGTGTTATCCTTTGTAAACATTTTTCTGTCCAAGTGTTCCTTTTTTTGTTTGGTATTCTGTCCGCAAGATTTATGTTATTGTTTAGAGAGCTTTTGTCCTACACACTTGGTCTCCTATGTACATATGTCCAAGGACGACAACGACGACGACGAAAATTTTGCAAGGAAATGGATATCCTTTTGTGCGAAAACCCCATTATTATCTCTGAACTAAAACACATATATTGCCCGCCCCGAAATATACAGAGAATATAAATATGAAACGTTTTATGCTCAAGAGGATTATTTTTCACTCCCTTACTGTGTTGTATATATTAATTACTCGATTCATTTAAGGATAATCTGCAGACCATGTCCTGAATTGTAGTACTCACCTGAAATGAGAAAAAGCACAGAAAATAGAATCCAATTAGTAAAATATCTCTAAGCAATCGTTTATTCACATTTCAAAGGATCAAATCGACAGGGATAAGGGATATGCATGCATGCGTGTGTATGCAAAGATGGACACTCAATCAGAAAACCTATCAGCCGATTCAATTCGCACTCGAAATTGTATTAACACTCTTGGTGTCAAATTCAAACATGCAAAAGGGATGTTTATTCTGTTGAATGGATATTAGTCATTCTCCTCACTACACACTTCAGTAATGTAAGGACGACATCTCGAGGATGCTCTTGAGTTTTCAAAACGATAACAATCAGCAATAAAATGAAACTGGATGGCAGGGCGGCCGGCGTACTAGGCTTGAAATTTAAATTTGTTTTCGTCCTGTATTTGCGTTGTCTAGTGCGGTAAGGACATTTTCTTGTGAAATTTAATTTTGACCCACTTCATTTGGAGAAGTTTCAAGGAAACTTTGAAAATTAGTTTAAGGAAGTTTATACACACATATATGGTTTCGGAAACGTCTTATGAATGTTTGGTTTACAAGGTGCCTTTGCCAATCACAACCAATTGTGTTGGTTAACTAACCGAACAGGAGCTAAGTTTCTGGACCACATTAATAGATGGAATCTCAATGCGACACACTATAATGAACAAATACAGTTGGAGTTGTTTAAGAGGCAGGTTAGGGGTGAATTAAAAATGATTAATGAGTGCGTGGGGAACGGAAGGAGCCACGAGAGTGTTTCTGGTTAAATACTTCAAATTGATTGAGTTTCTTTGAAACTAATGAGTGGCCTGAAGACCTTAACTGAAGATTGGAATTCAATTCTTTTGGAAAAAAAATGGTAACAGCGAACGAGGGAGGGAGCAAGTGTTGCTTAGATTGATCGTTTGGTTTGTTCGAGTTAGGATTAGCTACATAATGTGCATTCAATGTTCAGGTCTTTAAGTCATTTCAGGACTAAGATTCAAGCAGGTGAATCCCTAATATGCCAAAACCAACGGTCACATCCTTAAATAGAGTTAGGGGCATTGGTGTACTTGGGGTACGTACGCCGGGAAGGCTGTCGCACGATGGAAAATACCGAGGAGCGCTAGAAGATTCGACTAAGAATGGGTATCAGCTGAAACACGACCCTGTAAGTTTACGGATTATGACTTGAGACTTCAGTCATGGAACGTTCGTAGAATGTGTCCACCAGGAGCTCTTCAAAAACCTCACAAATTGAAATAAGTAACTCAAGGTCAATTACTTTTTTATTTTTTTGATGCGCGGGTAGCTGTAAAAATCCTTTATGGATACTTGTAGCCCATACTACGAGTTATGTCCAACTCCATGCTCCTGCATGGTTAGGTTAGGTTAGGTTATGTTGGCTGTCCACACGAGAGTGTAGACACACTAAGACCAGTGAAGGTCCTTTGTGATACCAGGATCAAACCATTAGGCCACTCAGGGACTAACAAAACCAACCGGAGCTTTTGACAAAGCGATGGATGCTCATGACGTCCAGGGACGCCAGATCGCAGAGGTCGTCAAGGAAGGGGGACCCTAGATGGAGCATTCTTTTATGCGACAGGGCTGGACATGTGCATAGGAGGTGAAGGATGGTTTCCTCCTCCTCCTCGTCCCTACAGCTTCTGCAGAAGTCATTGGAGAAGAGGCCAAGTCTTTTGGCGTGCTGGCCTATAAGACAGTGTCCAGTGAGAACACCGACAACGCAGCTGATTTGTGTACGCTTTGACTTGATCAGATCGGCACTACGTTTTTGATCCAGCTTAGGCCAGATCTGTTTCGAAATGTGACACGTTGAGCCGTTTCCCCATCTGAGGTTGGTCGCGCTAATAGCGTTCAGCTTTAGTAGATACTTACATGTAGCGAGGGGCATACCCAGGGCTTGCCTTTCAGGCAAAATCCTTAGAGTGGTACCCTGTCTGGCTAGGTCGTCAGCCCTGCAGTTACCTGGAATGTCTCTATGGCCCGGCACCCAGCATAGGTGAATGTTGAACTGCTCTGTCATCTCCATAAGAGATAGACGCTCCATGCTCCTGCATGGTTACGTGCTAAAAAAAAAAACTCATCCGGTTTCTCTGTCCTGTTGTTCCCCTGCGGCACCGCCAGTCAAGGCATTCTTTCGCAGGGGCAGGTTTGTCATTTCGTCATTTTTTTTAGCTGCCAGAGCTGGCAGGATTTTCGTTTCTCGCGTTTCTCACTGCTCGTTCCTCTAAACGCAGTTGCTGCATCGTACTTGTGATTACTTCATTTGTAGTCTCCCAGCCTTCGTTCCACGCCAACATAAATGAGGTCAGGCTTCTTGCGGTCTCTTGCCCGCCAATTGCTTTTTCTAGGATGTTCCTGGCTCTAATGTAATTTTGGGATTGCGTCAATACATGCTCTGCGTTCTGCACTTTTTCTTCACAATGCTGGCAGAATGGGTCATCCACGTCCTGGTACTTGTAGAGATACTCGCGGAAGCATCCGTACCCCAATACAAATTGTATTAGGTAGTAGTTTACCTCCCCGTGCGTTCTGCTAATCCATTCATCAACTCGAGGATCAATTTGTATGGCCGTCGCCCTTTGGCTGTAATATTCCACCTCCTGTGTTGCCATTCTCCTTTTATTGCTTCTATAGCTGTTGTTCCGTCATCGTGCGGGCCGCAGTCTTTTTGCGTCTAGATCGATAGGCACTTTTTCTTTTCTTAATCATATTACGCAGTTGCATTCACTTCCTCTGGAATTCTCGTCGGGCCTCTTGCCCTTTGCCGGCGCCTTCGCATTCTATGGCAGTCGGCTTGCAGCTTGGCGATGTCGTCTTACTTAGGTGGCGCTACAGTTCGGGGTGAACATGGGCCTCAACCAGCAAGCCTCTCCATTTAGCTCGGTCTTTAGCTAATTGCCTCCAGTTGCGCACTCCAAGTTGGTCGAGGTACCCTTGAACTTGGGCGCGTCACCTACTGCGGTGATTCCCTCTACTGCGTCGTCCCTCGGGATTAGATTCGAAGACTCTGCGGGCCGGAGCGTTGATGTCCATTCGCTCTACATGATCTAGCCATCTCAGACGTCCAATACGCAGTTTTTTGACTAGGTCGATGTCGCTGTACAGCTCGTATAGTTCGTGATTGAATCTTCTCCTCCAAAACCCGTCAACGCAAACGGGACCGAAAATCTTACGAAGAATTTTTCTCTCGAAGCGACCAAGGATATCTTCATCCTCTTTTAATAAAGTCCATGTTTCAGCGCCGTAAAGCAGGACTGGGATGATAGGGTCTTATACAGAGTCTCCTTAGTAGTTCGAGATAGGCCTTTACTATTCAATTGACTTATAAGCCAAAAAAAAAACAGCGATTGGCAAGAGTTATTCTTCGCGATGTCGTCGTTCCACCAGTATACCAGCGTTCTAACATTTCCTTTTCCCCTGCGCGGCACGGCTGCATCACACCCGTTGGTTAGAGATGATATCACTTCTTTTGTCTGCTCCTCTGTTGTGCCGCTCGTTATTTCGATGCTGTTTAGCATATACCCGAGAATGTCGGAGTCTAAGTCACTCGTTTTCCAGCCCTGCTTTTATACTTTACGAGGCAGGTTGCAGTATTGAAACCGTATTTGCTCTTTTATATCGAATATTATGGCCTTGTGGTCGCTGTTCGTGTACAGGACTGAGACGTGCAATTTTATTCTTCTTGCTAATGATCTGCTGGCGAATGTCAAGTCAACTATGGAGCCGCATCTGCCGTTGCGGACGGTATACTTATTTCCTCTGCTTAGCAGCACTAGGTCGAGATTGGCAAAGGCTTCCATTAGCGCCTCGCCTCGTCGGTTTATCTTGACACTATTCCATTCAACTGACCAGGAATTAAAATCCCCGCCCACGGTGGTTGGTTACGTAGTTCTGCCGCCTCCTTGAGTCCTTACGTTCGAACGGGTATATGCCGCAGGTCCATATTTATTGCTGCTGTCCTGCTTTCGTCCTCCACCCACCTTGCATTGGTGTGTGGTGTTTTATACTGCTCGCTGATAAGGATTATATCTGCTTTTTGTTCTCTCGCCGTCTGTGTAATTGATCAATTGAATGTGCACAGCAACTTGGCTATCCTTAAACGATACACGATCAAATCGCTCAAAAGTTTGTTGATGCAAGGCACGTGTCGAATGTAGTGAATGTGGGAACCTTCACTGAAGTTTAGCGCGGGTTTCCAGTGCCATGAAACTAACAACTAACATCGACCTCTTAAGTACTGGCAGCTAGAGGCCTGGGAAGCAGGAGAAAAGACTACAAAACCCAATGACTGTCCACCATCTTAGAAAAAAGCTAGCAGGTCGGACAGCACTGTTCACTTTGGGTGCCGTGGCGTAAGTGGTTAGTGTGTCGGATCACTACGCATGACGTTCCAAGCTCGAATCCCAGAAAACACCAAAAAGTTGTTCACGGTCCCACTTCTCGCGAGCGTCTGACAAACATCCGAGAGTATTGTTGTCACGAAAAAGCTTCTCAAATCGCCGTTCGGATACGGCACTAAACTGTAGGTCCCTTCTATTCGTGTGAAAAATATAACGCACACAACATGAGTGGTTGCGAGAAGCTAGGCCCAGGCACTTAAAGAGCTGTTGCGCCAAATATTTATTTATTTTTTTAGCATTGCTCAAAGTGTATGGACAGACATTTAGTATTTTGGCTTATAAAATGTACAAAAATTGGTACAAAAAATCCTAGAATAGTCAAGTGGGTGCCTTAATGGAAGCGCAAATCCCAGAGTCGCAGAATCCAGATACATATTATTCTGCAATCGGAGGTAGAGACAGATGAGCAAAATAAGGGAAAATAATTTTTTTTTTTAATAAAAACAAGGTCTAAAACGCCAGTAATAAATGATTTTGAAAAAGTTATCGCCGGGCATTCGGACGTAGAAAGTACTAGCTAAATGTCGTTTTACGAGTACGTTGCCCATCGGTAACTGTGAATCCATTTACACGGATTGGTGAGTATAGAAGGCTGCGGTATATCAGACGAGCTCTATTAATAAGTAAAAGTCAGCATGGACGGGGTTTCTGACAAAACAGAAGGCATTGAACTACGCTAAAGCATAAACTTTCGCATAAACATCTCTCTACCCAATCAGCTGAAAATAAGAAGAGTCTGATCTGACCAAGCTTACGAAAGAGTACGAGGGACTTCGGTCTTAGAATGTTTTTCATTTTCGACTGCTTTCACTCAAGCAAGGGAGTTTATATTCACCCCAACCTTCTTATTGCTGAAAATTAATGCAGCAAAAACTAACTCCTAAGTTTAAGTATACATTGCTGGGCAACCGATAGAGAGAATAAAGGATTTTCAATGCCTTGGGAGTAATGTCTCAACCGGTCTCATACTCTTCTAGACAGAGACGACAGATGATTTAATATTTAATATTACAATTAAAGGCACCCCACTAGTTTATTCCAGCGAAGTCAAAGATCTTGGAGTAATACTTGACAAACAACTTAACTGGAATGCACATATCAAGTCCGCCACAGAGCTTGCTATCAAAGCACTGTGGGCCAGCAGACGCCTATACGGCAGAACTTGGGATCTCTCTGCCAAAATGATATACGCACATTTGTTGTACATAATGATGACGAGACCCGTTATCACATATGCAACCATCGTCTGGTGACCAAAAACTCTGCAACAAACAACGGCAAACAAGCTGCAGAAGTTGAAAAGATTTGTCTGTCTTGGTATAACAGGTGCGATGCGCACCTGCCCTACGACAGCTCTGCAAGCTATTGCCGGGCTAACACCCCTACCAATCTTCATCAGGAAGATGGCTGCTAGATATGCCATAAAACTCCATCTGGATTATGAGAATAAACCAGGTGACCTTGTGAGACGTCTAAGGATACTCAATTCAATTCCTAAAAGAGACATGTTCTGCACTATACCAGATATTATGGTCAGGCAACATTGCTTCCGTAGGTTTATTCGAGGTTCAAATATTAGACCGCGGAAATTGGACCAATGGTGCTCCAAAACTGGACCCTAGAAGTCTCATCTGATTCACCGACGGATCAAAAAGGGACTCTGGAGTTGGAGCTGGGGTCTATGGGCCCAACACAAAGATTTCGGTACCTATGGGTACGACTCCCACTGTGTTTCAAGCTGAAATCCATGCCATTGAGATCTGCCCAAGATACAATCTCCATAAGGGGATCGAGGGCGCTAGAATACATATCTTCTCAGATAGCCAGACAGCACTTAGGGCATCACCGTCCAATCTAACATAACAGGGTAAAGCCCGGATGGGTCCCTGGACACCAGGGGATTGTGGGCAACGAATCTGCAAATGAGGTTGCTAGGGCTAGCTCAGAATCTGCGTTCATAGACCCTGAACCTTATTGTGTCGATAACTGGGCAACAGCCACAACGCTGATTAACGAATAGGAAAACAAACTTCGTCTAGACCACTGGACCAATGGGCCAGGTCTTAGACAATCCAAACGATTAATCAAGCCTTACTCCTATAAGGAAATCCTTAACTTAGATAGGGAAAGCATTAATAAGCTCGTGAGCTTTCTTACTGGCCATTGCGGCCTGACCACCTTAACAAGTTGAACCTGTGCCAGGAAAAGGATTGCCAGTTATGCCTAGAGGAGGATAAAACTTCCGAACACATTCTTTGCGAATATCCGGCACTAGACTTATTAAGGAAGGAGATACTCGTACTTACTTCAGTGGAACTGAAAAGATCCGCTACTAAAAACAGACATACTTTTATAAGGGAGATAATACGTCTTTTAGATTAACTCCAACCCTTCGATACAATAGATCTTTCAGGTCGCAGTGTCATTGCCATGCGAGCATGGGTTGTACAAGAGGAAAAAAAAAGGATATCAACTGAACAAGTTGTGTTCCCAACTGTTTGGGGTAAATTTATAGGCAGAATCAGATATTCCGCAAACGGGTTCGGGTCCAGTGAACAACTCAGCGGGTAGCATATCTGCAGTTTCGTTGCTGTTAACGCCTATAATACCCGGTACCCACCACAATCCTACTTTATTGCATCAGGCCAAGCTAACAGCTGATTTTGAACGGATCACGTGAGAGATCAGTGCTTTAAGCCCCACTTGGCTGTCGGTGAGTATGTTGATGGCGGCACCTTTGATGCCCGAGTACAAGTCTCGATAGCGTAAAGCTCGGCTTGGAAAACACTGGGACTCTTTCCAAGTGATTTCGCAATTTTAAAATTAGTTCCAACTCCTGAATCCATTTTTGATCCGTTGGTATACCACAGGATTCCTGTTGAATCAAGCAGCAGCCCGCAATTATTCTATGTATCACGGCTTCGGATCTCAATCTCAAACGTTCTACCAAAGTAGAGTGATTTAGATGTACCTGAAGTCGAAAACCGTACTGAGCATGTCTAGCTCGGGGAAGTCGCTTAATAAGTCCATGAGATCCACATGATCCCATGTACTAACTGCATTGAGAATTGCAACTATTTTTATGAACGAAGGTCCATCTTACTTATGAAAACAAAATGATCTATACAATGAGGTATGTAAGCCACACACTCACATAGTATGTGTTCCGAAGTCTCGGAGTCTCTTAGCAGAGTCAGCATTCAATATTTTCATTTTATTACGGTCCTTGTTAAGTGTCAATGGGGAAGCTCTGTCTTGTAATTCTGCAACAATCTTCCTCGAGCCCTTAAATATTTCTACACCGAACTCAAGTTTGTGTTTAAAATGCCCTTTATGACTTTGCTGTTCCCAGTAATTAATAATCTTCATGTGAAAGCTTAGGACCCAAGTTCGTTCCAAACAAAATAAAAATTCAACCTAAAGACTTACATGTGCTACTCAACAACAATTTCGTTGCATCCGTGTATAACATCTGTCTGTAGACTAATTGAAAATAAGAAAATCCTTAGAATTCCATTTGTGGATGAACTATTCTCTTTAAAATTCCAAAGGATGCCCTCGCAAAAAAAAAAAATAAAAAATAATAAACACAGGCCAACTAGAAATGAAAGACGACAACGAATGATTGCACACAGAAATGCGCCATCTGCACACAGTAGCGGCCAACCTATGGTTTCGCAGTAGTCTCCAACTTCGCCAAGAAAATGAGCACTCTGTTGAAGCACACAATAGTTCAAATGAAAAGGTGTAAAAAAAGGAGGAATAATAATAATAGAGGAAACCCCACGAAAAACTGCAAAAAAAGACGAACAAGTAGTATCTTTCAATTGTGATGCTGCTCTTGTAGCTTCCAATTCTGTCCTAGGGATTCCACATACCATTTACTGGAGTCTGCCTCTGGACCGGAGAGGAGCAGTCTACGGTTGGTTTGTTTTCCATTTTCTTCTCCACTCTGGGAGTCTGGGATTATTTATTCTTTTCTCTATTACCGGTGGCTTGGTCGTTTGTTTCGCAATTCTTTTACTTTTTTTCGGTTTTTTTCTTCCTATTCGTCCTTTTTATCGGAAGGTGCTTCTTGGAGAGGAAAAAATTTGCTAACCAACAACTCTTCTCGGCAGCCATGTGTTCCACACGGATGCAAAACGTGCAAAACGTATCGAGTTATTGAAAATGATCTACGGGTATTATCATGGACCATGGATGGCTGGGTGTGGATTTTAGTTATGTCAATAAGAGTTCGGAGTGGTAGCTGCAGTTGGAATACTGTCTGGAGCTGTATTGGGTAATTGGACTTTGTTTGGAAAAACAAAACAGATTGAGGTTATTTGATGGAATTGGGTTTAAGAACGGTAAGCGGTTATTAGTGGTATGTTGTATGCGGAAGAATCAGTCACACACCTACATACGTCAGTGCGAAATTAAATTCTTACTACTGCTAGAGATAAGACCACCAGTTTGACAGGAGATTAGTTGTCAGAGACAGACAAAGTCTAATTGAGAAGGCAAATCACTCAAGGGGTTCATTTCATCTCTCTTTACATGTGTTCGAGAGAATACACGTTTAGCTCGAAATAAGGAAGGAAGATTTTTCATTGCACTACCATGAAGCAAAACCTTGATTTACCAATTTTATTGGAATTTTCTTCTCTTTCTTAGAAAACCAAGTAGAAGCTTTAGTGATGAGGAGCTTACAGAACCAGCACCATTTAGGCCACTAAGCCTTCCATATTAAGATACGTATCAAAAGCGACGTGGCCCACTTTGAATTTACGCAACAGCCGAAGGTCTGGTGGCATTGTCTCAGGTAGCATATCGATGAGACCGGAGTCGTAGGATAAGTGTCGGGCATGGTCATCAAAATTCCACTGCGGATTTATTAAAAACCACCGCGCCGAAGACGGTGGATGGCTTCGATAGTACAGCCCATAATATAAGTATCAAAACCAGATAAGTTCAACAATTCATCTAAAGCAGAGCCTGACTTACTCGGGAAAGCTCCCGTGCAGACAAGCCGCCCTTTGATGTTTTGGACAAAAGGCAGTCACATATTTACGCAAAGGTCCCCTCCACCAAACAACCGTATAGATCCAGAGAACGATGACAAGTCTTGCCAGAAGCACCCATTGTGATGCCCATTAGCACTGGCTGGGTCAGACTGGTCAGAATCCTCCGTTTCGTAAAGAGAACAACGTCAGCCTTAAGAGGATTCACCGTAAGCCCACTTCTAGTGCACCATTCATCGATCATGCCTAGCGCCGCCTGCGCATTAACACAAAGAGTCGTTAGGTATGACCCGACAGAAACTAGGGCAACATCATCCACGTTTGCTTGAGCGTAGACGTTAGAATATTTTAGACTGTTCGACAGAGAATCGAAAAATATGCACCATAGCAGTGGAGACAGAACACCGGATTGCGGACATTCCTGTGAAGACTACTGCCAT
Source organism: Brachypalpus laphriformis (assembly GCA_945910035.1). NCBI lineage: Eukaryota > Metazoa > Arthropoda > Insecta > Diptera > Syrphidae > Brachypalpus > Brachypalpus laphriformis. Next base: position 150,112,206 of record OX246755.1, read on the forward strand.
TACATTTCGGTCACAATCTGCATCCACAACCAAAGTTCTGTTCATCAAAAACACCCTCAATGTCGATGAAGATGTCCATCGCGTATTATTTCCTATCATACTTTCCAGTAAGAAGGAAGTAAGATTTATAGGTCTGAAGCTTTTGGGTAGCGGGTAGTCACTATCTCACTGTTCTTACTGTCCGCCAAGGTGTAGGAATATATTCCAGCGCCTGTCCAGTGATGAACTTATTTTCAGACTTGGCAGCAACTGCCATATATCCAGTTCCGTCATAGATCCTAAACTTAACTGAAAGCACGTATAACGGTCTATGCTTGTAGCAAAACATCCGGGAAAATGGGGAGTGCAGCCAAAATTGACCTAATAGATGTACACAGCCGTATGTATGTGACCAGCCTTAAAAAAGCCTATAATATAATCAAACTTAATAAGGTACAAAGAACGGCATGCATAGGCACCACAGGCGGTCTACGGTCAACCACGACCGATGCTCTAACAGTCTGTCTACATCTCCTACCTTTAGATCTACACATAATAAACATCACAGGACACAGTGCGGTCAGACTAAGGGAGTCTGATTATGAGACCCTATGGGCATAGTAACATTTTAAACTCTCTGCCGAGAGAAATCATTTTGCCCACAACAGATTCCGTGATACCCAAATTGAATTTCACAAAGCGCTTCGACGTTCGATTACCCACAAGATCAGAATGGCAAGATGGACAGATGATTAAGGATTTCGACGTAACAACCGACGCAGACGGTTCAAAGATAGACCGTGGTGTCGGTGCGGGTGTGTTTTCCGAATCCTTAAACATTTTAAATCATATAGGCTTCCGGACTTTGGCAGTGTGTCCAAGGCAGATTTACTCGCTGTCGTCAGATCAAAACACACACCAATATAACGCCGAGGCAAAATATCGCTATTTTTATTGATAGCCAAGCAGCCATTCAAGCCATTGCATCGGTTACTACTTCCTCCAAGCTGGTGCTTGAATGCCAAAATGAGCTAGCTACGCTAGATAGCCAACTCAAGGTAAACCTGATTTGCGTTCCAGGGCACAGTAACGTTTATGAAAACGAACTTGTGGATGAACTGGCTAGGCAAGGCTCAGCCTTCCACAGCTCTCTTACGGAATCAGTTCAGATTCCGCTTGGAGCAGTCAAAGCAGAAATATCCTCAAAATTCCTTGCACAAGCCAACCTCAGATAGACTAGGCTAACAAACTGTGTCATATATAGAAAGATGTGGCCAAACTACAACAAATCAAAAACAACCGACTTCTTAAATAGAACGCGTAGGGACATCGCCAGGATAACAGCAACCACCACGGGTCACTGACCTTTAGGAGACCATACAATCAAACTAGGTATCCCACACAACACACTCTATCGCAGTTACAATATCGCTACTGAGAAACAAAACCCTTATCCACTTTTTATGGACCCGTCCGGTACTAGCTAGGGCTAAACAACGAGCTTTAAGAAAACCCTTTTTCGATTCCCTTTAGGAAGTCTCAGAGAGAAACAATCAAGATCTAATAATGTTTTTAAACTCCACAGGCTGGATCTAGAGACTCCACACCAACACACCTTTTACATCCAGGTACACGAGTTTTGTAGTATCAAAACGGCACCTAGTGCTAACTGGGTTATTTTCTTAAAAGAACCACCACACCTACCGACCTAACTACCCAGTCCGATCAATTGCGAAGCACTACTGGCAGTAGATTGGTCATATGGCTGGAAAAATTGTTCGCTCTGTTGATGATGATTTGCATATGACATCAGTTATTGGGAAAAAAATGCTGTGAATCGGAAGCAAAGGCAAAAAATAACAAAAATTTCCCCAGTTATCTGGACGGCACCCCCGGAGTTTCTGTGAAGCATAGAAAGCTGAGCTTCAAAAGACTACACCAAATCTTTCTCTCTCTATCTATCTATCCCATCCAACGCCCGCACTGTGCGTAAACATGTTTAGGGTATTCATAACCCCTTGACCGCGCGCATAAAAAAAATGTAATCTACCTACATCTGCAGAATGGTTGTAATCCATCTGAACGCATCGTATAATGCCCTTTCCCTTATTATCTAAACACGCCCTATTAAAATAGGCGTGGAGCCAATGATGACTTTTCAGATGTTTCATTAAAATTCCGATTTTTTGAAGAAAACTCTCCCAAAAAGTGGGTGGATTACAGAAGAGATCAATCCCTACATATTTTGTTAATAATACCTTTTGTAATTTTCAATAAAAATGTTGAAAAAAGGACATTTTCAAAAAGTAGGCGTGTTTTTAATAAATTGGCAGGGTGTACCGAGATCAATTGCATCACAGAAAATTTCGACTAAAAATGTGCGAATGCTTTTTCATCATCAAACCCGAATGGGTATCGTCTAAGTGTACATTTCCATTGATAGACTTTTATTAAAGCTAGGTGCGACTCCACATCCGATTGAGGAATTTAAAGTATAATTTCTAACACCTCACCTAACACCATACGGTCGATTTAGTCCACCATGTCGGCCAAAACTCAACTATAACTTTGTGATGAATCTCCCGCTCCCATTATGATAGTTTGCGCAAATTCCGAAACAGTATGTTGCCCCCCAACCCACAGAGAATTATTCAGTTTAAAAACTTTCCACCAACTTCCTGTCTGGAGAAACTTTAACTCAACACTCGTCCGTGAAATACCATATTACCACCACCACACTGCATAAAACCCCCACAAAAAAAACCTAAAACAAGAGAACGAAAAATTAAAACGCATCCTGCCCAGTTTTCCAGCAACATTGGCGCATATGTTCTTGCTCTGGACATCACCGCATGCCACGTCCGTAGCTGTCCCAAGCCGCTCTTCGAAAATACCTGCAACCGCAGACAGATGCAAACCGCAAGACGGAAATTTTGAAAATTACCTTTTTTTTGTGATGTCAAGCCCACAGGATGACTGAAGCTTCGCCATAACTCTACTCGATTCGTCTCCCAACCGCTGACTGCTGCAGGATATTTATTGCCAAACCTCAGACGGAGGAGGCGAATCGAAAAAATCGAATGAAATTAATGCGGGTAATTGTTTGGTTTCTACCGCTGCTGCTGTTCCGAAGCTAAAGGTCAATGCCGATGTCACTCTGAATCAGCGGCGACGACTAGACACAGCCACCACTACTGCACCGCAACAAATATCCTTGATGGTTGCCGGGGAAAATTGAATTGCATTTTAATGGTCACCTTTCGGGTGAGGACTCAGTGTACATTTTCAGTTTGTATAAACTCTTCTCAACTCTTTGTGTCGGGTGGCGGTCAGTGGGGTGTCCACCGCGTGTTCCATTTGTGTGGCCCTCATAATGCGTTTATTGGTGTCATTTAGGGAACCATTTGTGACTCGGACACATACACACAGAATGGCTGTCGGACATTAGTTGTAATGATGTTCTTGATGTTTTGATGTGACGTACTTAAGTTGCAAGCCATTTAGGATGTCAAACAATAAATGCAGACTCCGGGCATTATAGTGAGGGTAAGTGTTACTCAGGAAAGGAAAGGCTGTTTGTTGTCATCTGTCGCTAGTCATACAGAAGAGTGGTGTGTTCTCCCACGAAATGTCATTAGTATGTCACTGCTGAAACTGTTTTAATGGACTTTCTTTTACCCTTCAACTTGAATTGGGTGTCAGAGGATATTCAAGGGGAGCTGCTGTTGAAAATGTCAGTTTTACTTTCTTCTTCTTTCTACAACGAGGATGGGATGATTTTGATGAAAAGTGACATTTTTAAGGATTTTTAATTGAATTACGAAGCAAATGGAAGCAAGGGTAACCTGTCACTTATAATTGGAAGGAGGTGTCAGAAGTGTTGGAGAATTCTGCTTTATCATTTGACGGCAATTGTGTGAAGCGAACGTAGCAAGTGTGCATTGCTTTCTGAAAAAAATATTTTGACTTAGGATCGAACTCCTGGGGTCAAAGTATGTTGCACCAGAGTTGAGTGTGACCCAAGAGAGATGTTTGGCCTTATTTTGGTAGCAGGCGGATTTATTGGTGGATCACTGCCACAAATTGAGTATTTTTCCCATCGAAGTCGGCTAATGCTGGACATACAACAAACACTGATAACAGGAGATCGATACCGTGGTGTAGTGAAATATCTGACACACACGGAGGTGTGCTGATACTTCGAAATTTACTGACAATATCATGTTAACAGCCTGAGGAAGATATCTGGTTGTGGTAGTGGATGACTTCAACGCATGGGCAATAGAATGGGGCTTACCACGAATGCCAAAGAAAACGTCTTTTGAATGCATTTTCATCGCTGGATATAGTCTTTGCGAATACGGGAACAAAGTCTAATAAAAAATGGTCACCAGGCAATAATATGTGAGCTTTCTCCTAATCCTGGCGAAGGCTTGAAAGTAAAAATGTTTGATGGTGATCTTTTCAAACTTATTCTGGAAGGATAACCCACAAGCAAGAGTGACCCAGTTAATCGCATTGCAGCGAAGATGGGAACCTTCTGACAAAGGTAAATGGACACATAAAGTCATACCCAACAGCGAGAGGTGGATAAACCAGAAACACGGAGAGCTGAACTTCTATACATAATAACAGGTCACTGGTGCCTCAAGACATGCTTGCACAGGTTCGTGTACAGCAATAACCCCTATTGCCCAAGCCGTACAGAAATCATACAGAAACCATTGAATGTGCGGAGCACATCATTATGTCACTGCGCACGCTACGAAACCGAAAGGGAGAGAAACTGGGAAAGGTTATTACCCCGAAAAAGTAACCAGTCAAATGCTTGAATCACACGAAACCTGGGACGCAGTCAGAGACATTGCCGTGACGATCATGAAGAAATAGCGCCGAAACGAGCGACGAGGAGTAGAGCAACAGCCGATGACATAAGGCTGGAAGCCTCCATTGTAATGTAATGTTTGGCAGCAGTACAGCGAAGTAAAAAGGTAGAGAAGGCACGTGTGTTTAGTGGATAAGTATCCAACTCTGTTACAGAGTTCAGGCTCGGTTTCATATTTTGAAGATGACCACCATCCTAGCAAAAAAAAACTATTAAACAATCTACACTGCGTTCAACTCCGTATCGGCCCTGCAACTGAATTCAAATCTAGGTCACCCATGATAAATATCAGGGGAACATCTCAAGTTGGCATTCTCTTCACTTCACTTTCCAAATCGGACAGATCTTACAAATCCGAAAAATCCGACAGATCCGACAAATCAGACAAAGCCGACAGATCCGACAAATCAGACAAAGTGGACAGATCTGACAGATCCGACGGATCCGACAGACCCAACGAATCCGACAGATCTCACAAATCTAAGAGACCCGACAAAGCCGACAGATCCAACAGATCCGACAGACCCAACGAATCCGACAGATCCCACAAATCCGAGAGATCCGACAAATCCGACAGATCCCACAAATCCGACAGATCCGATAAATCCGACAGATCCGACAGATCTGACAGATTCAACAATCGACAAATCCTAAAAAATCCGACAGATCCGACAAATACGACATATCCGAGAAATCCGACAAATCCAAAGAATTCGGCAGATTCGAGAAATCCGACAAACCCGACAAATCCGACAGATTCGACAGATCGGACAAATCCGACAAATCCGACAGACTCGACAGATCCGACAAATCCGACAAATCCGACAGACCCAACAAGAACGACAAGTCCGACAAATCCGAGAGATCCAACAAATCCGAATAACTGGAGAGATTCTTGTTATTTTTTGTCTTTGCTTCTGATTTACAGTATTTATTTCCCAACCTCTGATGTCATAGGCATATCAATCATAGGTTAGGTTAGGTTAAAGTGGCTACCAGCTGAGAATCGCGAACACACTTAGACCAACGAGATTTCCATTGTGATACCACGTGGATCATAGGGGGAAGTTTCTCTCTGTCTACTCGTTAAATCATTGTGAGCTTCTTATGAAACGTAGGAGGCTCTTAATATCTATGTCTATCACATCGCCTATATCGTTATAATAGAAGTCTCCCAAGTGAAGGTTCCTTATGCCGGAGAGAGCTGGGCAGAAACAAAGATATCAATCATGCAACAGAGCGAACAATTTTTTCAGTCATATGACCAAGCTACTGCCAGTGTTATGCCTTCGCAGTAAACTTTACAGAGTATTGTGTCACTAAATCTGAGATCGTCAGGAATTGCCGCGCAATGCTTAAGGTGGTCTATGCGCAGAACCGTGTCAAATTATATGGGTACATGGACACTGCGATATAGAGGGAAACGAAAAGGCCGACTGGCCAAAAGAGGAGTAGAGCTCCCACATAGTGACATTAAACCACCAAGGTTTGTGGGTAGGGGAATTATTCGTGATAGAATAATCAACATGGCTAATTTAAGATGCTCCAACTTAGATGGTCATTAGGTGTCCAAGGTCTTGTGGCCTATGCTAGACCACAGGAAATCTGGGGAGATCATAAAACTAGATAGACAAGGGCTAAGAACAGTGATAGAAATACTCTCTGGCCATTGTTTTCTAAAGAAGCATGCACGAGGCTAGGTTTATCAAATACGGATGCTTGTATGTACTGCAATGACATGCATGTCTCAGAGGATATAACACGTTTACTCTGTGAATGCCAAGGCATTGCCAGGACAAGACTAAAGTGGCTTCGAAGATACTTCTTCGATAATCTAGCAGAGGTAAAGTCCCTGAACCACAATGATGATATCTTCAAATTCTGTAGGAAAATTGGTGCATGGGAGAATTGGTTTAGGTCGTTTTGCCGTGAAGGTTCCCCAGGGATCGCGATGGGCCCACCTTGGCGTCTAGTATCTTATGATAACCCTACTCAACCTAACCTAACCTATGCCTTCGCAGTAGTGTTTACGCAAACTTTCGCAATTGAACGGACTGATTATATATTTTTCCTGAGAAATAAATAAATATTTGCTGACATCAGGATTTGAACCATGAACCATCAGCGTGGCAATTGACGACGTTACGACTACACCATTGCCACCCCCAATGGAAATGGAGGTAAGCCAAAAATTTAGAACAGACCTAAATCGTTTTGATCCAGTTCTCTTAAAGTATGATGAACGCATTCAAAAGGTACAAGGCTTTTTCAATAAGGTATTGTCTCAGTCACAGACCAACATATCTTCGACACTGATTTGATCCTATCAGAACTACACTTGGTACAATAAAATGTTTTACTGTCCACACACGTTCAACAAATAAACGCTCAGCCCTCATTATCTAAGCAAATCCTTTTAGAGCACGATACTATAGGTATTATCATTATATCCTATTGCTGCCGAAAATTTCCCTAATCAGCACCTAACCAGATAGACTTTCACACTTTCCATCCGACCAATTACCAAATATTCCTCTCGTTCAGAAGCCAAAATCCATGCCAATCAAAGCTAACCCACACGAAAAACAACTACTGCCACACTCCACTCCCATTGTCCCTATTGAATTCCTAGCCACCACCACGGACATTTAATTTACGTACATGGCTAATATTTGTGAACTATCTCTGCCAACGTTTCAAAAGTGGTCCAGCACCTACTCTTTGGGAAAAATGCAAATTTTGGTCCAAAAAATCAACACGACAGACAGACTGACAGGAAAAAACCTTCTGTCTGTCATAAAACCAGATTAAACTACTAGTGCACACTGGAATGGGATGGGCGGGCGGTTGGTTTGAAGTGAATATGGGACACATCGACCACATCACACTGGGAATAGCTTGGTTGGGGTTGGAAAAAGGTGGCACTTCGTACATAACCTAATTCCCCGGGTTGTGGAAACATCATTTGAATGCTAAACGCTCTTTCGAACGGCGAACATGGCGGAGAATCTACCAAATACAAAATTTTGTTAATTTCCATGATAATCAAACAGAAAATTTGAATTTTGGTGGTGGCCTGCCCTTAAAAATTCGGAATACGAAATCGTCTTTGCCGGAGTGGGTGGGCTGCCACCATCCAAACCAGCATACGTGTGAGTTTAAATTGAAATATTCAATTTTCCTGAAATGATAATCCTGACGCAGAAGAAAAAGGCGAAAACTTTCGAGAGTTTGAGTCCTGGCGTGGTACCTCATTTGCATAAGTACACAAAGAGGCGCTCAGAAGGATGCCATGACGAAGACGCACTACAGATGAGCCAGGCGAGGCGGGCAGGTCCAAAGAATACCGTGTGTCGTGTATATCCTTGTCAGGGTTTTTGCCTCTTTCATGTTCACCATCCGAGTGCATTGGCAGATATATAGATCCGGGGGCGGTGAAGTAAAAGTTGTTTTTCTCTTCTTCTTTTTTTCTGGAGGAAGGACTTCAGATCAGCAGCTCCCGTATGCTAACATTGCCCAAGGAGCAAACGAAGATGATGGAAAAGTTTCTTTTTTTCCTAGTAAAAAGTTTGTCCTCCTCTTGTAGTGGCAGTGAATCCAAATCTCCTTCTTCCTTGTGCATTGACAACGACTACGACTACGACGACGACGACGACGACGACGATGATGATGATGATGATGATGATGATGATGATGATGATGATGATGTTGATGAATGAAAAAAAAAAAAAAAAAAACAAGAATCCTGCATGTCTGTATGAAGAACACGGACCGCAAATTGAATAGGATCACCAGCCCAGTCAGAGCCATTCAGGACTGCTCATATTCCCCCATCTATTTTTTTGTTATCTTTAAGGACGTAGGATTTTTCTCTCTCTCTCCTATCGTCTCTCTTACTTTAAATGTAAACTTCAACTCATTAAAATGATTTGCAGGACTTGTGGTGGTTGGGCCCAGGGGTTTTAACGAATTACTTCGAAATTGAAAGGCAGGAATTGTGCACTCTCAACGACCCCTACCAGTTGCGTTAAAGGCTGAAGGGTGCTTGTACTTAACTTTGCCAGTGAGCCAAGTGCAGTTCGGCTTGGTAGCCCAACTCAATGCTGTTGTACTACATATAAAAAGGTGAAGCGCCAGGACTCACGCCGCTATTGACGCGAGGATCACAGAGGTGAGTCGTTTTTGGAATAAAGTGCCAAAATAAAAGTAAATCGGTCTTGTGAGTGAGTTTTGAAGTGCACCGGGTTGTGCCATGTGAGAGCGGGAAAAATTAAAAAAAAAAATTTTAGTTTGCTTTATAGGGGACGTTTAGGGGGAAAATTATTTTCGGTTTTTTAAGCCGTCATTTATTAACAGTTTAGTGCGCTTTATGTGGGCTAGTTCAGTGTAATTGTGTGGAATTGAAGTGTTGCCCTTATGGTGTTAGGAGTGGCAGTTAAAGGGACAACGAAAGGAGAAAGAGATGGAGGTTTCGGAGTTTTTTTTTTGTGATTATTGCTATGAAAGTAAATAGTTTCCTTCCTGGCTCTTCAGCTTAATACAAGAAGTATTCTTAAATGAAATGCAAGTTAAAAACGTCTTGAAAGACAATTAAGAAAATTATTAGAATTTATTAAAGGCCGAACCGAGAGGGCTGCTGACATGATTATATGAACTACACACCACTATAAGTGGCGTAAGACTAGCTTTTAACATAAAACTTACTGCCGTGATTTTCCTTAAAGGTTGAGCTAAGAGTAAAAGACTTCTCAACCATTATCTAGAAAGGATATTCTGCTACAAGATGCACTTCAAGATGGGCAGTTGGTCCTGACGTGGAATGCTTGAGGAACATTTTAGTTAGCATCGGAAGGCATCATTCTACATTCTGGATAGAAATCTTATTCTAACTGATTCTGACGGTTCCACTTGGGAAATTGGTGATGGCTGGCTGCTGTACAATGAGACCAAGTTCTCCTGCGCTCTGAACAAAATTATAATTGTCTCGCCTTTTTTATAAGTTGCACGCGCTCAAGGTGTTTTAAATGTTTTTTTACATAGTGCAGGCAGTGGAAAGGATAATAAAAGGTTTAGTGTTTTGAAACTCAGATATTAGGTTTCAAAAAACTCAACGGGTGGTGTCAAAATAACTGCATAAATTTCTTTTGTTATTTTGTCTTTGCTTCTGATTCACAGTATTTTTTTTTTTTCTGGCCACTTAGTGCCATAGGCATATTAATCATCCAACAAATGCATATTTTTTCCAGCCACATGACTAACCTATCGCCAATGTTATGCCTCCGCAAAAGTGTTGAAGCAAGCTTTCGCAATTGATCGGACTGTCTTTTTAATTATTTCTGGAGAATTAAATAAATAAATGCTTGCTGACATCAGGCTTTGAAGTATGAACAAATGGAGTAGCAATCGTCGGCATTACCACTGCACCATCGCCATACAAGAATGGTGATTTCATGTAATGAGTTCAATCCAATCTCTTTATATATTGTACATACATACATTTTCAATGCCCCTAATTCTTCATGAGGGTCGCGGTGTAGGGTGCTCAGTTAAAATCTCTATCCTTCTCAATCTTCCGCCATTGACTCCAACTCATGAGGACGAATCCCTAGACCGCGTCAGGAGAGATGTCGGACTTGATCCAACCATCTATTTCTAGGCCTACCGGGGTGTCGCAAACCTGATGGTATAGCAATCATTGCACGTCTTGGAAGCCAGTCTGGAGGCATACGCACTACGTGACCAAACCATCGAAACATAGATCATTCCGAGAGGTAGCTGCTCAACATTGAGCGCCTCGTGTACTCTGGTGCTGCGCACTCGATCTCAACGAGTTTTTCCACCAACACCGCGCAAGAACCTCATTTCGGTAGCTTGTATCCGCGATCAATAGAATACAATACATAGAGTACAATAGACCGTGTATCTAAATGTTTCATACAAGCTAACCTTTATCACTCCACTCTAAATCATTTTGCCGAAATGGCGGACCCTGGGTATGGCCCTCGCTAGATGTATACAAATACAAATATTTGGCGCAACAGCTCTTTAAAGTGCCAGGGCCTAGCTTCTCGCAACCACTCATGTTGTGTGCGTTATATTTTTCACACGAATGGAACGGACCTACAGTTTAATGCTGAATCCGAACGGCGATTTGAGAAGCTTTTTTTTCGTGACAACAATACTCTTGGATGTTTGTCAGACGCTCGCGAGAGGTGGGACCGTGAAAAAACTTTTTGGTATTTTCTGGGATTTGAACTTGGAACCTCATGCGTAGTGATCCGACACACTAACCACTTACGCCACGGCGCCCACGACATGTATACATCTACTAAATTTGGGCGCTATTAGCAGAACCAACCACAGATGGGTGAAAGACTCAACAAGACATATATTCCGAGACATATCTGGCCTAGGCTGAATGAGAAATATAGTGCCGGGCTACTTATACTAAAGCAAACGCAGATCACTTACATTATCGGTGTCCTCATTGGACACTATCTGACCGACATGCTAAGAGATTAGCCGTCTTTTCTAATGACTTCTACTAGAGCTGTAGAGACGAAGAGGAAAAGTAAATCACCCCCCAACTTCTATGCAAATGTTATATCTACCAATAAAATACTGCTTCACCTAGGGGCTCTTTCCTTTTGAGACCTCGGCGAACTGGCGTTCTCAAACGTCATGAGCTACTTTTCCTCTTTTTCAAGGACTCGGAACGCACCTAGATCAGGATATTTATAAAGCGGGGTGTATTGTCTTCCTGATTTTAAAGACAGTTAATCGAGCACGTACGTCGGTCGGGGACGAAAACTAGACAACACGAAGGCCAGGTTTAGGGAAACCATCAGCTTGTTCCAATCCTCTGCCACTGGCGGCCTACGTAAAATACCCCTAGAAGTGCATCAGATCGATACAGGAGATACCGAGCCTATAAAGCAACTTCACTATCCTGTTTTTCCTCCATGTTAAGCATTTCGACTCGTTCGTGTTGGCAGCCTCCTGGCTGTGTTCCGTTGTCGCTCCTGCCTTCGCTGCTTCTTCATAATATTTGCTGTGTCGCTAAGTGCTTTCCAGGCATCTTCTCTGCTCATCATCTATCTGGTGATGTTGTCTGGAGTTAGGTCGTCATAGAACGACACTTGCTAGTGAATATAGAAACATTATGTGTTTCGCATCGTCGACTGCTTCCGTGCACGTTGGGTAGGGGTTATGGTAGAGTCCAAACCAGTGGAGGTAAAATCTGAAGCAACCATGGCCAGTAAGCATCTGGGTCAGATAGAAAATTGGCTCCCCATGCTTCCTATTGATCCAAGCGTTTATATTAGGGATCAATCTCTGTGTCCACCTGCCTTTATAAGAGTGGTCTCATCTCTCCTGCCACTCATCGGACTTGTCCTTGGAGATGCCTCAGTGACACTGCGACTCGACGCGGTTGGCGATGCTGTCTTGCTGGCACGGTATTTCGATTCAGCTTCTTTAGCCAGAAGGTCTATTGGTACCATGCCAATCACTACACATGCCACGTCGTATGAGGTTGTTCGGAAGGCGCTACATACTTTCAACGCATTGATTCTGTAAGCTATCTCCATCTTCCTTCTGTATGACTTCGTCTTCATGGCACAAGCCTATATTTGAGAACCGTAGAGCATTATCGATGCCGCAAATCTTGCTAAGAGCAGTCTCCTCTTGTGTTTTGTCCACCGATATTTGGCACAATCCTTGCCAGGGCAACCTTACTGCCTTCTCAGCTGCATATTGCTTAAAAGTTACCATTGCATCTATAGTACTCGTTATACCAAGGTACTTCAGCTCTGGTTTGGAAACTACCACGTGATCGCCCACGGTTACTTTTATCGTCTCCATAACTCGCCTGCTGCTTATGAGTACTACTTCAGTCTTCTCCTCTGCAAGTTGTAGGGCCATGCGCACTAGCCAATAGTGAACCATCCCGATAGCTTCGTTGCAGTCATGCTCCAATTCCTCAAGGAGTTTGGTCACTACAACGATTGCTATGTCGTCAGCGAAGCCAATTATTTTCAAAGATCTCGGGATTCTTAGTCTGACGACGCCATCATACATTAGGTTTCACAGTAGCGAACCTTGTACGGAGTCCTAGGGCACACCGACTGTGACGTTATACTGCCTCGTTCCATCGTCGTAGTGCAGTATCATATTAGCCCATCACTATCTTCTGCAGGCAGTCTGGTACTCTCTTTGTGGTAAGTGCTCGCAGGATATTTCTCCAGTTTGTGGTGTTGAAGGCGTTCTTCTCATCCAGATTGCGCAGTACTGTTTACTCCCGCCTTCCATCGTCTTCCTTCGATTGCTTTTTTCGCCATATTCACGACTTCGTGGATAGCGTCGATCGTGTCTTACCGAACCCATACTGGCTATCTACGAGGCCGCCTGCCTCATCGATTGTACTCTCCAATTTATCACTTATGATGCGCTGCAGTATTTTCCCCACGGTGTCTAACATGCATAGAGGCCTTTACGATGAGTGATCCTGTGGTGGTTTATTACCTTTTGCTAGCAGGACTAGTCTTTGTTTCTTCCACTGGTCGGGGGGCTTTACAGTGCTTAACTTTTCAGTCGTGATTGTGTGTAGGTTTTTTTTTTTTTTTTTTTTTATGGTTGCGCCAAAGGGTGTGTAATCTTCTAAAGATACCAGTAGCCCGAGCTACTGGCACGCACGATTCGCAAACCTGAATACTCGATGCCAGGAATACGCCTACGTACTAAACCACACCCTGCACACTTCAATTACGCTCCCCGCGGGACTACCGTTAGGTATTACTTCGCGGGGCTGGTTAGCTATTTATGCTCTTCATTCGCTGTCTTCCGCTCCTTGTTCCAAAAGTGTTGCCGGTTGGACTTGGTTGCTCTCTCTGACTCTTTCCAGCCGCCTAAGTTCCTGCACGATTATCGCTGCAACTTGTTTCACCGCGTCCCATATTGCATTCGATGCTATCATATGGTGCACAATGTTTTCGGGGGTTGGTATTTCTCCAATTTTTTCCTCCAGTTCTCTGTGCTCTATATGAAAACGTGGGCACTGAAAAAATACGTGCTGAACGTCTTCTGAGGCCTCTCCGCAATTTGGACAGTTGGGAGATTCATCGGGCCCAAACCTGTTGAGATACGCTCGAAAGCAGCCATGTCCGGTTAGGAACTGGCTAAGATAGAAATCTACCTCTCCGTGTTTCCGGTCCATCCATTTTTGGATATCCGGTATAAGTCGATGGGTCCATCTTCCCTTTGAGGACTGGTTCCATCGCTCCTGCCATGCTCTAATGCTTCGCTGTCTTTCTTCCAGTTTGATATTTTTGACTGACGCTTGAGGTTCCTGAATTTTGGCGTCGTAGGTCCTTTGTAGCTCGATAGCCAAGATATCCGCTGGTAGCATTCCCGCGATGACACATACTGCCTCGTCTGACACCGTACGGAAGACACAGCATACTCTCAGCGCACATAGTCTGTTGACAGAGTTTATCCTTCTTGCGTAGGTCTTTTTCGTCATAGCTTTGGCCCATATGGGTGCCGCATACATAAGGATGGACTGCACCACCCTGGATAGAATAAGTCTCCTTTGTTGCCTAGGTCCTCCTATATTTATCATTATTCTTGATAAGGCACCGCTCACCCGAGCCGCTTTGTCACACGTTCTTTCAAGGTGCTCCTTGTAAGTTAGCCTCGCGTCGATCATCACACCTAGGTATTTGATAACCGATTTTGATGTCGTATTATGAGCTCCTACTCTGATGGTAATTTCCTCTCTTTTCTTGCGGCTGCTTACCAATACTGCCTCTGTTTTATGTTCGGCGAGCTCTAACCCGACTGCTGCCATCCACCGTTTGACTTTTCGGATACATTCATTTACAATATCCTCTATTTCCTCTAGATGTTTTGCAACCACAACAATTGCAATATCATCGTCGAAGCCTATGATTTTTCCCTCATTTGGGATTCCAAGCCTTAGAACCCTATCATACATAATGTTCCAAAGGATAGGGCCTAATACCGATCCTTGTGGAACTCCGCCGAATGTAGTACTGCTTTACTCCATCGTCAGTATCGAAGAGCAGAAACCGTTTCTCGAAGTAGCTCAATATTATTTTAATTAAGAACCATGGCACCATCATTGACCTAAGCGATTGCACTATGAGTCCCCAATTCGCAGAATTGAACGCGTTTTTGACGTCCAATGTTATTACGGCACCGTATTTATTTGCACCGCCTCTCCATATCCTGCCCTGAATAGCTTCTTCCAAGGTTGTAGTTACCCTTCTTATTGCGTCTACTGTAGATCGAGCTTTCCTAAAGCCGTACTGTTGGTTGGAGAGTCCCCCGGCTTCACCAATTGACACTTCTAATCGTCTAATGGCTAATTTAAGGGCCTTGTTCGGTATGCCATCCAATCCAGGTGACTTGGTATCCTCGAATCGTCTGCATACATCAAGGAGTTTCTTTGCGTGACATTTGGGATGTCCTGTACTTCTGGAGGTATTTGAGGTGGAAACAACCCCGATACAATTTTCTGCATAAGGAGAGGGCATGAGGGGGAGGGTTCCCTGATTGTGTGTAGGTATTGTCTCGTACTTGTAGCCTACATCAGCAACTGAGTGAAAGAAGAACTATAATCACTAGACTTCGAGGAGCAGAAAATCGACACCTTGATAGGTATACAGAAATAACAATGTGCTATTGGCCCAATGGTCAAGGGTCAAGAAACCAATTCCAGAAACCATTGCAAATCTGTAAATATGATGAGTGGAAAGACAGTCAAGCATCTACTCTACGACTGTTCAAATCTTTAACCCCGTCGTCGCCTATGCCATATGGAAAGTACAATGATTATGGAACTGACTGACCATATGCAAGGTTCCAATTTGGAGCAGCTAACTAGGAACAGAAATATTAATAGAAAGAGGAATCGCAGTGGACCAATAAATCCAGGATAAGTACCTACTTTTCACATCCCCCATAACCTGCCCTAACCTCATAGACTGCTTGATGGCGAAGGACACCCCTACCGAGTAAGATCTACTTATGCAAGCCATGTCGCTGTTCTCTTATCCGAAGAAAATTTGGCTAATTAAACTCATAACATTAGCCGTGTTTTTTTTTAAACCTAGCCAGCCAGTAAAGTAAAATTTTACACATAAAACAAATACAAACACCGACTGGCTACTACTCTTGATTTTATCCCCAGCAAAAAGCGGCTGGCTGGGAATTTTGTGATGCCTAATTTCAGGTGGCGCAAAAACGAATGTTTTTTAGTTATTTGTTATTGCTGTCACTGCGAGGTTGCTTGGTTCCTAGAGATATGTTCGTATAAAATCGGCTGGCTTTGGCTGGCTGGCAAATCGTTTAAATGAACGACTGGCTGGTTAGGTTTAAAAAAAACACTACTATTGTATTCTTTGGAGCCTTGTGCCTTCGCTACACCCTATTGCCTAATTAAACTCACGTGTGATGTAAAAGTCGTCCTTAGGTACAACGTTCAATTCCATTTACGATGCAGTTATTCAAAAAAAAAAAAAAAAAAACAAAGGCAAATATACGCACAACTCCTTGCATGCGTGTCTGGTGCCTCATTTCACTTATCGACTTTCATTTTCACTTCACAAAATGTTTGCTCCTTAGACTTATAATGGTCTGCAAAATGACTTTTGTCAGAACCCTTTGATTGATTTCTGCATGACTGGGTAAGCAAACTGCAATTTAGCCCACGGTCAGCGAAATTACCAACACTTTCGCTGGCAGTCAGCACGTCCCGCCCTTTTTCAATTCACAGAACATAAAAGTGATAAAAGTTAACTGCCTCATTTGGGAGTCAATGCTCCCCCCGAACGCACCAACAAGTAACCAATCTCCGCGCCCCATTCAAAGTCCCCCGCTGAGCCATAAAATATGAAACCCAAGGTGCACACGCAAAAAAAAAAAAAAACAATGCTCCACTCGCCGAGCCGAGCCCTGACAAAATGCTTCCATACAAAGGACCACAAAGCGCGACCGGGTGTTCGGTTGCATGTCCTCCGCGTCCAGGGAACGCAAAAAAAAACAGCGAGAGGCGACCAAAAATAAAGAAAACAATAATCGCATCGCAAAGCAAATCAACGTGCAGCATCCGCTCACCATGCACACGATTCTCATGCCATACCCTCTGCCTTCTTGGCTGCTCCTGTCTGCTGAGCTCTTTAAAATTGCTGCTGCTGCCGAATCTGCTTCTGCTTTCTGCCAGTGCCACCGCGTTCCATGGGTTATGTGTCTGCGGGCTGCGTGCTATACATCCTGGACCTTCTCTCCTCGTCGGTCGTCTCAATTGAATTTTGTATTTTCACGATTCCATGCTGATGCTCCTCTGGTGTTGTGTTAGCGTTTCATGTTTCCTTTTACGCTTTCGGTCTTTAACGTCGTCGTTGTCGTCGTCTTTCGTGCCCATAATAATATTTCCAATGTGTCCTTTGGAGCTGTATCCCCCGCGTGCCCTTGCAGAGTTGATCACTTGTTCGAAAGTCGAAAATCACGTCTCATGAAAGTTTGAATCGTGACTATTGCAATATGAAAGAACTTTGTCATCTCAACGTACGACATTGTTGTTGTTGTTATTGTTGTTATTACTCCTTGGGCTTGTTGCATCCAAGGGTGTTGGCTTAGGAAGCCCTGAGTTTTCATCTCTGTGAGGTTTCGTCTTCGGACGGAAATTGATATTGCAAAGGTGTGCAAGAGGTGCTATGGCAAAAACATCACGAGAGTCCTGCGATACTGACTAGTCTCCTTCGCACGACACATATCTGGGTGTCTTGTTATTTAATAAATTTAAAAAAAAAAAGTTAAACCCCCAATCCAATGAGGGTGCCTCTAAGTTTCTATAAAGTTTTTGGATTTTTGTCGTGAGATAACAGTGAACGTTGTTGGCGGAGTGGAAGAAATGATGTTATCAACGTGCTGCGGAGCGTCATGGCTTTGCTCCTGAGCTGGACGACTGGGGGAATGTTCATCATCAACAGCTTTGATCGGCGATGTCGAAAACTGCTGAAAAGCTGACTTAATTGGCAAAGGGAATTCTTATAATTCGTGCGGTGGAGTGGTCTTGCATTTCTGGCACGATTACGACAGGAAGTCGGTGGGCTTTGAGATGAGATTTTGAAGACAAGGAATCATTTTTAGGACTGAGCAGCTTAGATGACATGTCTTTTAGTAGAATGGAGGAGCTTAAAGTGCGAAAGCAAGTGCAGATACCTAAACACGATCTATAGTAGTAAAATGCTAAGTGTCTGTTTGCACTTATAGCTAGAACTTTACTGGAAACATGTATGCATGTTCTTCTCAAAATACTTCTCAAAATGTAACGGAATTACGCTAGACTCGAGACCGTCTCAAGACCTACTTGAACGTTTATGATTCTTGACATTATTACCTCTGAGAGTCTTCTGTTTTGTGACGGTTTCTTGAGTATTGGCTATCTCTTCAGGTTTTAAATCTGTTAATGATGTCAATCACTGGCGACGGCCCAGTAAAATACATATTATCGATACCTTCTATCCGTTTCAATTCATGAGCTCGTGTGGGATGGTAGATATTTGTGGGAAAATGTTCAGGGCTTAGGGAGTCCAACAGGCTAATCAAGCCATACTCCTACAAGGATTAGGCACAACAAAGTTTGTATCAGGAGGCTGGTGGGCTTCCTCACAAGTCAATGTATGCTAAGATGCTACCGTAAGCTAAATTTGTCTCAATTTGTCTTTTTGACAGAGTGCTACTTCCAATGCCCAATCAATGGAGGGAAAGCTACCTACTCCTTACCTGGAGTAACCAAAGAGTTCCCAATCAAAGTCGGGATGCACCAGGGAAGCGTCTTAAGTCTTTTGCTCTTTATTGCAGTCCTTGACTATCTGCTTGAAGGTAAAGTGACGGACCCCAAGGTACATCAATTATTCTTTGCTGACAATGGAGCCACATACTTGTAAGTGAGGATCCTACGTCCCTGCAACGAGCACTTAATTTGGAGGGAAATTGGTATTGCATTAAATCCAAAAATACAGAGTACTTGTGCTGCTCTCTCTTTGATCCACTCCAGACCATCCATCCAGATCAACCAGACATCCAGACATTTATTTGAAAGGAACAGTGCAAAATTTCAAATACCTGGGATCTATGATCAATAGCGAAGCAACCTGTGATGAAGACAACAATCATCGCGTAAGCGCAGGGTGGATGAAGTGCCGGGAATCTTCTGTGACCGAAAAGTCCCCCCTAAGTGGAAGGAAAGATTCTACACCATAGTTGTGCGTCCAGCGCACACATACGGTTCACATTGTTGACGATATACAAAAAGTATGAAAGTAAATTAACGGCAGCTGAGATGAAGATGCTTCACATGGCAGCAGGAGTGACAAAGCTTGAGCAAATAAGAAGTTCGAAGATCCGTGAAAGCCTTTACGTCAAAGAAACCATCTTACGAAAAATAGAGTGCTACCGGCTCAGCTGGTATTGCCACGATCAAAGAAGACATCATTTGAACCCTGTTAAAAAGGCATTATCAATGAACGTTCCAAAGACATCGCGATGTAGGAAAGGCAGGCCGATAAACGCCTGGATCACACAAATGTAACGACACTAGCATTTAATTTGCCTCAGTAACCCAGTGATCCAAAATTGGGAGGCCTGCCGATATTTTCTGAGATCAGATAGGTGAACCCCACAGGCGGATCAGTAGAAATGCAGTGAAGTGCGAGTGTTATGATCTCTTGTTTTCGGATCATAACCTAGCCGAAATAGGAAGAAGAAGACAGAGTGCCACTTCCATCGGAAGGGGAAGAAACATTTCAAACACATACTTTGTGAGTGTGCTACAATATGTTGGTTAAGACAGCGTTTCTACAATAGGGAGTTACTCACAGTCGTGGTGTTTAGGGACTCCTCCACTGAGGACCTACTTACCTTCACAAAGGAGTTAGTTAAAATACTAGACTTACAAGCACCCATGACACAGTAGGTCTTTTAGGTCGTCGCAGTGTCAGCTGTTGGGCAGAGCCTAATTAAAAATGCAATTATAAGGGTAGACATTTTTTTTTTTTAAATTACTCTAATCTAAATTTGAATGTTCTGGCTTGGAGAACTTCTTGTCCTTGTATCCTGTTCTGACAGAAGTTTGCATCAACACTAGAAGCTTCTTATAGATAAGACCTTGCGGTTTCAAACATATCTCTAAAATTCAATCTTAGAGGTCTTTTTCAATCAACCTCATGGTCCTTCCTCGCCAATAGACCAAAATGGTATGCTTACACTGCTATACCTAATAAGTAACTTTTTTTTGCTGTTAGCTTCCATTCTCCTTAAATGGCTGATCAATGCCAACGACTTTCTGCAGCCGGCGTCCATTCTAGGGATGCTCGAATCAAACCATCCATCGACTTGGGTAGACTAACTATTGTCTTGCAGGCAGGTATCTTTGGGATCGTTACCAGAGCGCATATCCTTTTAAGAAACAGAGTAAACTCTTGTACACCTATTCAGATAATGAAGTTGCTTTCATTGTCTGTTCTTTTGTGATGAGTACTCTAAAATCCTGGAGAAGGATATCGTTAAGCTGTACCAGTTCGGGAAATGTATGTGACGCTGATCTGGGTTTCTCAGCAGTCGCTTTTGTTGACCCACAACGATCTGTAGGCTGTTGTTCATCGTTAGCATGAATCAAGCGCATGCCGGCGGCATTCGAAAAGGCTTAACCAGTGACCCAAAGGAAGCAGGGCTTAGTATCTGTTGTGGTTCAAGAGAAATAACTTGAGAACTTTAAAGAAGCTCGAGTCTACGTACATAAATATTATCTTGAGGAGAAAGAAACGGATTTACGTTTCATCTATGAGTGTCCAGCCCTCACCCCTAGATAAACACTTTCTCCGTGAAGATGAGCTGATTAAGCAGTCCTCCCAGCATCATTTGCTTTGCGAAGTGCAATGCAATGGTTCAAAGCCCTTGACTCACCGTACAGCTGAAATACAATGAGTCACATGTATCATATACATGCTTGTCGTCTTCGGATGCCCCCCGTCAAAGGCAATCACAACTATCATTAGGCAACACATTGTGCACATATTCTGATTCTGATGTTTAAAACAGAGATGGCATTATAGCCATGAAACGTTGAGAAAGGGCAATAGGAACGGATCTCCCACCACTTTCATATTTCTCTTGTCTTCAGTTTAACGCATATTATATGTATCATCTTCTTTTGATGTTTATCCAGGCTATCCAGGAAAATCTTACTCAGAGCTACTCGTATGATAGCATATACACAGAAGCAATGTATAGCTTTAACCAAATCACTTGAACGTGTTTCTGAAATGAAAATGAGTAAAACTCGTACAAATAAAAGAAACCTGCGCAGAAAAACGTTCAAGTGATTTGGTTAAAGCTATACCAGTTTGTTTACGAGTGCAAAACATTACCATCCTCCGTACCAAATCTTTCCATTCTGGTTGGAAACTAATTTCCAGCCTGAACCTTATACTTGATGAAACAAACAGTACTTGCGGAGCTTATTTTACTCATAAGCTCGTGGCCAACTGTTTTAACTCCATGAGCCGTATAGCGACTATTACGACACATTTATTTACATTGAGTATACATAAATCAAAATAGGTCCAATAGATCCAGCCAGCTACGAAACTTGTCCAGGTCTTCTTCTTCTTCCAGTTTACTGGCCAGTTATTACCGTGGCTCTGTGGACAGATTTACAAGTGTACTGAGTCATATGCGAGTCCACATGACATCCGAAGCAAATAGTTTATAGAGTAAGAGGGTGACCTACCCACCTCACACATCGGCAGTACAATTGACATATTTCTGGTCTAAGTCCATGCTCATCGAGGGCCCATCCTAACTTACCAACCAACCACATGACATCCAATTAATATGAACAGCTTCTCTCACCTAAAGTCAATTTCGAATCTTGTGAAGCTATTAGATCAAAGAACGAACAGCATGAAGTTTCAGTAGTTTCTCGACTTTTCAATCATCTGCAGGACATAGACCTGCCATTAAGCGTACAGCTAAGGTGCACTTTTGCCCAATTTTGATTCTCCTCGCTCTTGGTGGTCATTAAGAAATATTTTTGGAAACAATTAGCTTAGGTTAGGTAGATGGGTGCCTTGTGAGGCGAACTCCACAGGCGGATCAGTAGAAATACGGTGAAGTGGGAGGGTTGTGATTCCTTGATTTCGGATCATAACCTCGCTGATAAAAAGGAAGAAGAAGATGGGTGCCTTGTGACAAAGAGTCACTGGTCATTTAGACTAACAGTTCGAGTCCATTGTGGCCAATTATTTAACCCTGGAAACCCTGTATAGGCGGCCCGCTGTTAGAACCACCCAGATAGTGCTATGAACCTCAGGAAGTCTATCAGCTCAACATTACCTAAGTCCTCCAGCTCCTAAAAGAAGTAAATACCAAGAGACCTCATTCTTTTGTCGGATAGGGCAGGTCAATCACACAGCAGATGACGAAAAGATTCAATTTCATCTTCGCCCCTGCAACTTCTACAACAGTGGCACAGTGCCAGAAATGACCCGTGCGTTATGACGACTAAGCCTCTTCTTGTTAAAGGCCGGTTATAGCCCCCTGGCCGCTGCGCATGTGTCCAGATGAACCCAGCGTCTGTTTGCTCGACCGGTGGCTTAATCTTCTACTTTTTTCCGCAAGGAACTGATTTGGGGTCACTACAAAAGGGAGAGCCCGCTATATGTGCAGCGTCGACCCTTTAAATCAACCCTTTCGTTTCCTTCGATATCCATATGCCCTGGTACCCAGCAGAGGGATACCGCATTGGCATTGGATATCTCGTTTAAAAGTGATTTGCAGGTAAGCACAACCCTCGATCTAATTACAGCAGAGTTCAGAGCCTTAACGGCTGCCCGGCCATTTATATAGAAAGTGATCGTCTTACCAACAATATTACTCTTGCGTATAATTTCAGCAGCCTGTGAATTGGATGTGACGCTGTGACGTCGTTTATTCTAAGTGGTTTATTCCTAGGGCTTCACAATAAACTCCGGCTCCCGTGCCAACGTCCATCTTAGCACGACTGTCGCCAGTTCCATTTTCTTCGTGGTTCTTCGGTTTTTCCAGTACATTCTGTCAGGAATTCTTTTAGAAAATCTACCCTCAAAAGCTAGCATCGGGTCCATGTTATCAGTTTCCGTCGACCCGCTGGTAGTCCCACATCAGGACAAAATGGAGGCATGACCCTAAAGGCTTAATGACCACAATCGTCTTTCTCTTAGTGAAACAATTAACTTCTACGTATATTTATTCCAACTTCGCCAAATATAAGCCTCTTCTCCATCACTTTGTGGTACTCTTGCTCCAGCTGACCAGAGTCTTGTCATATTTAGAAGATCGTATCTTGGATGGCAAATTTATAAACACCAGAAACTCATACAACTCGCAGTTGTTATTGAATCCAGTCTCAAAATTAGTCTAGTTCAAACTTTAAGCAACTGTCCCAGATCGCAGTATTACACAGTCGAATCAAATATATTCCGTCGTCAAGGATAACACGAGATAGGGTACTACCACACCCTCAGAGGAACATATAACTAAAATTGCCTTAGCAACGTAGCCCCATTCCAGCATACCTTCTACTTTGTTCCTAAAATAGTGACCTAATAAATCAACCTTCCACAGAACTGCCCCACTATACAAGCCCGTTTTGCACCTCCCTCCTCTTAAAGCAAAAACACGCACAAGTCCACAAATTCCCACTCTTTACGGTGATTGCTCCTCTTCTGGTTGGCCATTTATTCAATCTCCAACCGCAGATTTAATTCATTGTATTTTATTGGCATCGTCGAATATCCTGAATATCCCGCGCTCTTTCTCTGTCTCTCTGGTCGGTCGACCTATAAAACCACCAAAGCATCGATGCGCAAAATAAATTCACCTGTTTCAAGTGCCGTGCGTACCTGATTGCACTGAAATACAAATATTAACCACAAGCACTACTGCTGCTCTGTATCCTGTCCGCCTTTGCCGCCACAGCTTTGGGGCATTAATTAAAAACCCCAAAATGTCATTTCTCATTCTGTGGCCAAACCGCAGCTGGATTTTCATTCTTCCGCGGTCCAAAAATGGAACCCCACCAACTCCAGGCTCAGCCTCGCATAAAAATTCGTCATTCACTTGCCATGCGAAATGCGAGATGCGAGACAAGAAAAACACGTAAAACATGCCTTCTATTTGGTATGCATGACTTTCGGGACACAGCACCAGGGTCTTCTTCCCAGTTCTCATCAGCCATCCATCGAACGTTGTCAGTTGCATAATTATTTGGAACATGCGAAAAAGAATTCCATTCCATTCGGTCTTCAGTTTCAATTTGGTGGTGCCAAATAGACATTGCCGTCGAGCTTTGTCCTCTGCCTTTGGAATGTGCCCACATGGAGTTGCTGGTGATGATGGCGGTGGTGGTGGTGGTTGGCAAAAATTGTCAGGATTCCCTTCGTCAAACACAGCATCGTGTTTATTTATTCTGCACACAACACTCCCCAGGCACAGTCCAAATTTCTGATTCACAACACTGGCGAATCGATTTCAGAGCGAAATTCAACTTGTGGACCATCTCCTTTGGTCCCAAAGATCTCATGAAGGATATACCTCAAGGAGCCTTCACAATATTTAAACTCTCATTTGTCCCGCTTAGGCATATCTTCTTTTGACCTTTTTTTTGTGTGCTGTTGTTAGGCTGCCATAAGTCTGCGTCATTGTTTGCCAAACGAAGACGAATATTGGCATTGTCGGCCGTTGTAGTCGTCTGTGGTGGTCGGAGCAGGGACCATTCCAGCAGGAAGCAGGACCTTCCCTTTGGGTTTGATGTGTTTATATATTTTCGTGTTATTATTTCTTTTTAATTTATGAGCCATGTTCGGGGAAGACTGCGTCTGGGGGATGGAACAGAGAGTGACGTGAAAGGTGCTTAACGTGTCGTGGGTAATCATAAATCAATTTGCCAGGATAATGGAAGACGGGATGAGGAGAAAAGAAAAACAGGATTTCTTTTTTTTGGGGGGAAAAGTGACGTCTCTATCTTGTGTTCTTTGATTTGCCTTTTTATTTTCCTTCTCTTTTGGAAAACAAATTTGGTTACCTGATGGAAACCAATGGAACGGATACATTAAATTGTTTTGACAACAGCGACTGAGGATTTAAGATGGAATCCGGAAATTAAAAGAGGTTCATCCCTGGGATTTCAAAAGGAGACGAAGGGAATGATGATGAGTGAGGGAAAAGTTCGTGTGGATTATGAGAATGCAGCTCAATTGGTGATTGTATCGTGTTTTTGAATTCGTTGCGGTAATTATCACCTTTTTGAGGAAATGAAGAGGTAAACATTGAAGTACTCAGGTAGATAAACCAATTAGTGGTGTTTTGTGTTAGAGCGAACTCATGGCGGTGGGTATGTTTCTTTGTCATTCTTTGGTCGGATTTTATCTCAAAATTTACGGATTTGTATGGGAAAATGATCTTCGGCTTATCTGGGATTTAAAATTTGTATCTCTGCAAAAATATGGGAAAACAAATGATATGAAACCAGCTTGCAAGAATGTTGCAAGGAATAGCTACAAGATTACCCGAGAGATGAGAAAACCGTCTTAAGTGAGCTAGGTTAAGAAAGCAAGAAAGTACAGAGTAAGGTAAGAACTTGGAAATAATATAGTCTCATCGAGAACCCCAATTGGTGCTAGTGAATCGACCTAGATATAGGGAATTGGACCCCAAAGCTAAAAGTGGTAAGCTGAGTAGTCACGAGATATGTGGCATTCTTACCAAACTTTCTCCCTATCGACTATTTCTTTTTTTTTAACTCCATCGAAATAATAAGCAAGTTAGAATGCTAGGTTAGGTTAGATTAGGGTGATTAGGGTTATGAGGTTATCGTAAAAATGTTAGACAAAAAGGTAGACGCCTCCACTGACTATTTTTCCGCCATCCCCTGACTGCAGCCTAAACGTCAGAACAGTCATCCCATCAAGGGAACATTGAGCAGACGGTGGGGCCATCAATCCGTGTAGTATTTCTATTTTCAATGACGGGTCCAAAACAAACGAAGGAGTGGGTTCGGGCATTTACTCAGCAGAACCCGATATTGCAATATCAATAAGATTTCCGAACCACGGCAGTGTGTTCCAAGCGGAAGTCCGAGCGATAGCTGAGGCGGCAAGGAACCTTGCTCGATTGACATTTACATACATAGTCAAGCTGCTATAAAAATCATCTCATGCGCGGTAATCAAATCCAATCTAATAAATCGCTGCCGCGAGAAACTTATAACGCTCACCGATAGCCACCATGTTACGCTCTGGTGCCCTGGCATAATAGATTTCCTTGGTCGCAGTGCCTACACGCCATTTGGGCGTAGCTACACACCTGTTAATACACTCTGGTGGATCCCAGGACACAAAGGAAATCCAGCGAACGAAATCGCAGACGAACTAGCAAGAAAGGGATCAGAGCAAGCCCTGTCAATGGTCCAAAACTCAATCCTTCCTCCCTTAGAATTTGTTAAATCTATAGGTAGTATACCACAAACAGGCGAGCGCAATCACCTAAGAATGACTGTGCTGGAAAGAATACCTCTCCTCCACAATCAACATGCCTACAGAGCAGGAAGATCCACCGAAACTGTGCTCTACCAGCTGACAAGTTGGGTTCAGGATACACTGGAAAGCAAGGAAACAGCAGTATGCGCATTTCTAGACATCGAAGGAGCATTCGATACCACCTCCCATGAAGTAATTAGGAGGGGTCTCGAAATAAAAGGAGTAAATCACACCACAAGTAACTGGATGTGTGAGATGTTAAGAACTAGGACTACTGAGATAAAGGTGGGTCAAAAAACTATGACAATAAGCACCACTAGAGGCTGTCCACAAGGAGGGGTATTATCACCATTGATGTGGAGCCTAGTAGTAGATGAACTACTGCACAAATTGACAGGTGCCGGCATTTCGTGCCAGGGGTACGCCGACGATATAGTCATTGTCGCAAGAGGAAAATTTGGAGAAACGCTATGCGAAATCATTCAGAGGGGTGGGTCTACGAATCACACAGAAGTGGTGTAAAACGTTAGGACTTAGAGTGAACCCTACCAAAACCACTGTAATACCCTTCGCCAAGAAAAGACAGTTAAAGCGTATGCAACTCATCCTGTTGGAAGGGATCAGAGTTGACCCACAGAAACAGGTCAAGTATCTAGGTCTTACACTAGACAGCAAACTCCTCTGGAGAGAACATGTAGAAACTGTGGTAACCAAAGCCACCAGAGCACTTATGATGTGCAAGAACATTTCAGGAAAGACCTGGGGTTACAGCCCCACTGAGGTGGATGTACCTGATGATAGTAAGACCCATCATCACTTACGTGGCAGTGGCATGGGTTAACAGAACTAGACTAACCACGACGAGGACATCCCTCAACAAAGTGCAAAGATTAGCCTGTATACGTATAACACGAGCCACGCGAACCTGTCCCACAGCAGCTCTAGAAGTGATCGTAGGGATACCTCCGCTACACATAGTGCTAGAGCGAATCGCCAAGGAGACCATTTTAAGAATCAGCAAACAGGGCATCGGGAAAGGAACATGCATCACAAATAAAGAGCGAGTAACCCCATCCAAATCGGTGCCACTTCTGGACTGGCCCAGAGATGATATGGTCAAGAAATAATGCTTTGAAACGAAATTTGACTCAAAACTGAGCAACAAAAGAGATTGGAGCAGCGAATCCGATAAAAACCAACTCAAACAACACACAATTAAATGGTACACAGACGGATCGAAAACATCTACTGGCACTAGGGCAGGAGTGTACGGGCCCAGGACTAGATACTCAGAATCACTGGGAATATTCCCAGTATATTTGAAGTAGGAGTTCACGCGATCGAAAGATGCGCGCAATTCAACTTAGACAGGAAATATCGCGATACTATCAGACAGCCAAGCCGCTATTAAAGCACTGACCCGCATGAGATCAGATCCAATCTGGTATGGGAATGTCTCACCAGGATCAACAAACTGGGAGAAACAAACAAAGTAACTCTCTACTGGGTACCAGAATATGTAGGAGTGGAGGGGAACGAAGCAGCTGATGAACTAGCTAGAAACGGATCAGACACGCCGTTCCTTGGACCAGAACCCTTCTGTGGGATAGGACCCCACAAAATAAGGGAAGACTTAAGGAAAGAAGAAGAGAACAAATTGGCCAAACATTGGGATGATATCCCCCAAATAAGACAGACAAAGGAACTTCTGGGGAAATACAACCAGAAAAGAAGCAGAGCCTGCCTAAGAGTTAGTAAGAATCGGCTTCGCATTTTGGCGGGCATGTTAACAGGTCACTGCAGACTTAAGGAGCACCTTAGGAAACTTCGCAGAAACACCAGCGCACCTTCTTATGGAATGCGATGCACTGATCCACAAAAGAAGGAACCACCTTGGTGCCTACCTCCTATCAGAAACGGATTTACCTTCGCTGGATCTACTGAAGATACTTCGGTTTGCTGTAGCAGCTGGACTGGAGGAAGTGCTCTAGATCGAGTATATCGTCGGCTAGAGCCTTAGTAAGTGGGGCACAATAGATCTTTTATAGGTCGCAGTGCACTTGCACCTCTCAATAATATACATCTGCATCTAATATACATCTAACAGGCGAACTCCACAGGCGGATCAGTAGAAATGTGGTGAAGTGGGAGGGTTAGGATCCCTTGTTTTCGGATCAAAACGTCGCTGAAGAAGAAGAAGAAGAAGAAAAAGAGAGAAGGAGATAGCACTTGACTTGACTTGACAAGCAGACGAAAGCTGGAGGGCACTTCCAGCATGCTGCGTCTCCAAAAACATCCGGACAAAACACGACAATGTGAAAACTAAGCTCATCCTCACTCAAAGTAGACAAAAATTGTCGCTTTTCATATGAATCATTACCGGCCACAACCTTTTGGCGCCCCACCGGATAAGAACGCGGCTAAGTACAGATGAACTTTTCAGAGGCTGCGGCAACACAGATATAGAAGAGGATACGGATAACTTCCTATACAAATGCCCTAGTCTCTGCAAGACGAGAAAAACGCCCCTCGGAGAGTATTTCTTCAATCATCTGGGCGACCTGTCTGATAACCCACCAACTACCATCCTGAAATTCATAACTCTTTTAAGATGGTTTAGAGGGGGCAGCTTCAACACCACAGAACTCTAGCTAATTTCTTTCTTTTTTCGAGCTTTTCAGTTTTTCAGCCAAAAGTTTCCACGTCAGGGGAGCACAATGCGTCCTTTTGAGATCCCAGTGCAGGCTGCACCATTTCGATGCCACTAACCCCTTTGACCTAACCTAATTTAAAATGGGCACATCGCGATCCCTATGGAACCTTCATGGCAAAACCCGAAACCAATCCTTCCATTCGCTTAATTTCGCTACAGAACTTGAATATGCCATTGTTTTCATTGAAAGACATTACCTCTTCTTAGCTATTGAAGAAGTGTCGCAGAAGATACTTTAGCTTTATCAATTTAGCAATGCCTTGGCATTCACAGAGTAAATGTGTTTTATCCTCTGAGACATGTAGGTCCTTGCAGTACCTACAAACGTCCATATTAGATAATCCTAGTCTCATAGCGTGCTTCTTTAGAAGACAATGGCCAGAGAGAATTCCTATTGCTGTTCTTAACCGTGATCCTTCTAGTTTTATAATCTCTCTAGATTTCCTGCAATTTAACATAGGTCACAAGATTAACCATGTTTATGATTCTATCAAGGATGATGCCCCTAGCCACGCACCTTAGTGGTGCAATGCTACCAATTATGTCAATACTATGTGGGAGCTCTACTCCTCTTTTGGTCAGCGCGCCGACTTTGTCATGAATATTGAAGTGGCTCGTCATCTCCGTGGGAGACAAAGGGCATTTTATGGCGGCTTTTGAAGTGAAAAAGCACGATTCCAAGATCTTGGTTGTCACTTGACCGTCACTTGGAAAATGTTAGTATCCTTGACAGATATTGCATTACAATTCAACCAGCGCAAGACTTCCTTGGCTGCTAATATACATTCTTGAGAAGAGGATAAGTACCCTATGGCAATTAAGGCTTATGAAACTATCCAAACTAGTATGGGATGGCCTTCAAATACTCATATCACTGACCAGCACAAACAGAGCTCATCTCATTTGGGTGCCAGGACACAGCGGATATGAAGGAAATGAAAAACCTGACCTGCTAGCCAAAACAAGAGCTGTGTCCTCTGTGGATCAGAGGAAATCACAATAGGCCCAATGTGGCCACAGTCATAAGGTGACCAAATCCCACCTCTTCAACAATCCACAATCTATAATGATCATTACCCAAAAATTGGGTAAAAGAAAAAACGCATCATTACTGGATGGAAACTGAAGGTAACAGACAAGCCAATATCTTTCTGCCAAATACTTCCCTCAAAAGAACGCAACAACTCCTACAATTAACTAAAAGTCAGATTTGAATAGCAACAGGTTTCCTTACAGGCCACTGTCGAGTAAAAAAAACATCTCATGGCTATGGAGATAGCACAAGATAGCATCTGCAGATTGTGCAACGAAGACGAAGAATCAGCAGAACACATCTTATGTAACTGCCTAATCAGAACACGTCATCGTTATTTACGTAAATTCTACCTTGAAGCAGAAGACCTATCGGCAAGCTTGCTCAAAAACATAGTAGAGTGCATCACCAAATCGAGTATATTGAGTGAGCTTTAAGATCAGAGCAAATCACAATAGGCCAAATGTGGCCGCAGTGGTAAGGTGACCTAATTCCACCTCTTCAATAATCTACAATCTACCCTATGGTTTATAAACGGACACTTGAGCGTCATGGATAGCAGGGTGTAGTAGTAATGTATTTAGTTAAATTTTTCCAGTAATAAAACCACGATCGCTGTGAAGACATAGAGCGTGGCTTTCCGAGGATACCTGGAGATGGGTCGACGAACGAAAACAGCTGAAATCTCGCATTACAGCTACTTTAACAGCAGGGAGGAGCGAGCTAGAGTCCCTAAATCGCATGAAGATGAGAGAAGTTCAGCGTAGCGTGCGACTTGACAAGCGCATCTACATCAACGCGCAAGCTACATAAACAGAAAAAATTGCAGAGGAATTACAGGTGCGACACCAGGACCGCCTGCAGAATCACCACAGAGCTGACAGATAGTCGCAGCTCCAACACCCAGTTAAAGCCTCGGCCGTTCGTTGCTTATTTCAGATGAGAACCAAATCAAGAGATGGAAGAAGCGTTTTGCTACGGTTTTGAGCAGCGTATTTTTTGCGATATGCTCCCAACTCAGATTGAGATGCTTGACTTACAAAATTCTCAAATCAGCACCACGACTACCAGTAAGGATGAGATCACTACCGCGATCAAAGCACTTAAAACCAACGAGGCGGTAGGACTCAATGGTAGTCCCGCTGAGCTCTTACGAGAGTAGATGATTTCCAATATCTTGGGAGTATTGTCTCGGCCGATGGTGGCACCGAACTAAATATAGCCAACAGGATCGCCAAAGTAAGATCCGCGTTCGGAATGGTTTCCAAAATATGGCGAAGCAGTGCAATCAGATTTAACACCCAGTCAAGACTGTTTCACTCGAACGTTGAATCCATGCTGTTATACGGATGCAGCACCTGAAGATTGACCATCACTATCACGAGAAACCTGCAACAGTTTGTTTGCAAATGCCTGCGCAGCATTTTAGGAATTAAATGGCCCAATCGTATTTCTAACGAACACCTCTTCCAAAGAAGTGGTAGTAATGGATTGGTCACACTTTCCGAAAAGGCGACAGTTCTATAGCTAACGCTATTCAATGAAACCCTTTACCTCAGGATGGCAATTAACCAGCCGATATAAGGAGTACATGGCGCAGAACAGTCGAGAAGGCGGCGAAAAAGATTCTTAATTTTCCTTATTGGGGAGTTCTTCCTACAGACTCTGATCTTAAGGAGGCGCTGTAGACGTTAAACATCGAAAAACAGAGAGCGCATCTTTAAGATCGCAAAATAATAAAATCCTTTACATTCGACTGTTTGAATGACCCCGGCATTGTTTAATAATTGGTGCACGGGCAGCAAAAAAGGATGACGGTTCTATTAAATGAAAAGGTTTCAAAACTATGCATAACATGTCCCAAATCATAAAAAAGAATTCCCATTGCCTTGTCCTTTTCATTCACAAATCAAAGCCAAGAGTAATCTGATGGTATCTCAGGAGTTTTACTATCTTCCCCAGAGAGTTTAGATTTTATAAAAGAAAGCAGCTTTACGACCAGTCTCCATTCGTATTCCTTTTATGAATCCCTTGCGATATAACGATAAGGACATAAGGGAGTTTAGGGATGTACAAAATTGTAATTTTCTTGGTCGGACTCTATTGATAAAAAATGTTGTACATGACGTATGGTATTTCCAAGCTTCTTCTGGTTAATGTTTTGAAGACGAAGGAACTATTTGTAAATAACTGTCACGGAGGTCATCATTCCAATTCTCTCAGCTAAATTATATTCAAATCTAACAAAATGACCAGAAACCTACTCCTTCTTGACCCCATAAACTCTCGAACTTATTACCCAAAAAAAGAAGAGGAAAAAAAAACCAGAACGGCCACCCTGATCGAATGAAACAGTTAATAGTCTTCGACTGCCGTCTCATTTTTTATTGATTCCATTAAAGGATCAAAATGCAGACCTTTTCCCCTTCGCCTTTGTCTCAATTATTTCATTCACCGGTCCCAGTTCACTGCTTTCCAAATACAATGTACTCGTACATAGCTACTGTACTGAAGTGCGGAGTATTCCATGGTATCTGATGGCTTCCGCATTAAAATGCAGAATAACAATTCCCATACAAGACAAGACCAGCACCTTTTCTTCGTGGTCGTTTTGTCTTCTTCCAGAAAATATTCTGCACTCCTATTTAAATTGCAGAACAAATAACAGAAAAGAACCTCACACAATCGTTCCCAGATACGCATGGAGGAGATTTATTCATATCGCCATCAGGGAGCTCCCTGGCATCGCGTAAGACAAGAACGCACTTAACCACATATCCAGCGCGCAAACAATCCATAAACGGTTTTCGTTTTATTCATGTCGTGGCACTTGAAGTGGATGATGACCATGAGATGAGAAGAGGAGAAGAGAGGAGCCTCTGTCCTCGTCTCCATGTATCTCGCGCAATAAAAAGCGATCCACTGTTTGGATAAGGAAGCCGTTTCAAATTAGCAACTTTTGTTAGTAGATAACATTGCGCTGGAGCAACGCATTAGAAAAGTGCACCAGCTTCGTGTGCTGGATTCCGGTTATCTTCCCCTTTTTTCGTACTGAAATAGTAGTCTTGTCTTGAGAGATTCCATATCTGGATGCAGAGCATTCAGTTTGCGTGTATCTACTTGTCTAAGAGTGATGATTGCCATTTCTAGAACACACACAGAAATGCGCTATGGATATGATTGAAATGATGATAGGGAGGAAGTTAGCTCAGATCTGCTAGTGTGTAACGGAGTTTTCGCTAGAAATGTACTTAAGATGCATTATCTTGTGCTGATATGAGATACATTTACGTGGAATTCACTTCAAGCGGAAAGAATGTTGTCATGTTGTTTAATTGCGAATAAATTAAGCTAATATGCAAGATATGGATTTCTTCTTCCGTTTTCCATGGAATCACAACAACATTGTGATTATGTTGGAACTATCAACGGGGATGGCTCACCGCTTCTCGTTGGCTATTGCGTAGACATCTAATCTCCTTCGTTAACCTTCAGAAATAGCAACTAGCACGGCGATTTAAAGGTACGTCTGACTAGTTAATTCTAAGTACCAATGTTAATCCTTACACTTACGACTACGTCCATCCTGTTGCCACTCCTTCGAATTCCATTCGAAAGATTAGACAAGTTTGTATTCATAAGGTGTGAGAGTTGTAACAGTCTCATCAGAAGGCGATACGTATCACTTAGTACCTACTACACTGCATTGGGTCCACGGCACACTTTATTTGAAGAGCTTGGTAGGGTAAGGAACAACTAGAAGGACTTATCTTCATTTTGACCATCATGTACTAAAAATATGTTCAAAACAGCAAGTTCCACGTCAGCAGCCTAAACAGATTGAAGCTAGCGGTGACCCTTGATTGCTGTTCATACCTGGTGTAAGAAAAGCAGATGCCTTACACATTTAGGTGCTACCAGAAGAAAAGTGGAAGAAATGTCTTGATCCTTATAGATGGAAGTAAACAGTTGAAAACAGTCAGCATCCAAAACAAATTCGAAAATATTGGCCTCTAAAAAGAGTAATTTGCTAAAAAGAAAATATTGCTTATAAGAAGTACCGACTCTGACGCTGATATGTTGCATTCATGGTGGAATAATTATATGAGATCGGCAGTTTTGAGTGCAGATCCTTTGAGCAGACGTCTATAAGAATGGAGATCCTACGAATATGCCCTCTTCTTCTTTTCTTTATATCCTGTATCCCATTGTGGGTCCTAGGGCCTCTACTACGCCTACGCGCCATCGTGTACGGTTTCTGGCAATGTGTCTGAGTTCTGCCCAACTTTTCCCTAACTGCCGTGCCTCCTTCTCGACTGTTCTGCGCCATGTTCTCCTCGGACCGCCAGGTCTTCTGCCATCCTGAGTTAGAGGGTTCCATTGCATAGCATGGTTCGCTATGGAACTGCCACCCTTTCGGAGCGTGTGACCAATCCACTGCCACTTCCGCCGTTGGATGGTTGTGTCTATTGGTTCCTGACCCGTTCTCTCGTAAAGGTGTTCGTTAGAGATGCGATTGGGCCAGAAAATCCTTAAGATATTGCGCAGGCACCTATTAACAAACGTTTGCAGCTTTCTGGTGATAGTGGGGACCTGCATTGCGATTGATCGGGAAACTACTGACTGCCCAAAACTTGGCTTGGGCCAGTAGCGCAACAATCAAGTTCGTGATGAAGTGCTTACTTTAGTGGTGGTCCCCGGGCAACTATACGTATAAGCCCTTATACGCGTAGGCTAAAATTGTAAGTGGGGGTTGTCTAGGGCCTTGATTCTAGGCCAGGGAACGTGGGCCAGCAACCTGCGTTACTGAATATTGCCCGCTACAGAAACCGACACTCCGAATATGCCCTGCACAACCTTAACTATAGAACCAAAAGTGATTTCCAAAAGAGAAGCTATACTCTTGGAAAGCCCCTAATAATCCCACCTTTAATTTCTTGTGCAACACTGCCAGAAGGAACGGAAGAGAAATTTTTTTGTTTTTTTTTTTTTTGTGGTTGCGCTAAGGGATGTGGTAATCTTCGAAAGATACAAGTAGCCCGGGCTACTAGCATATACGATTCGCAAGCCCGAGTAGCCGATGCCAGAAATGCGCCTACGTATTAATCCACACCCTGCGCTCGTATACCACTCTGCCCACGAGACTACTGTTACTATGTATTACTTCGCGGTTAGCAATTATGTTTTTCTTTCCCCGTTTGCTGCTTCATCAATGAGTTCAGCGTTTGCTGTTTGTTCTATGAGAGATGCCGTCTGGGCTTGACTTATACTGGTGCTCTCCCTGGCTGCTTCCAACCAGTTCCTTCATGATTATTGCTGTAACCTGTTTCACCGCGTCCCATATTGCGCTCGATGTTAACATCTTCTTCTCCCTTTTCAGGGATCATAACCCTCCCACTTCACCGCATTTTTACTGATCCGCCTGTGTGGTTCGCCTATTTGACCTCAGAAATTTGGCAGTCCCGCCGATTTTGGATCACTCGGTTACTGAGGCCAATAAAATGCCGATGTCGTCGCATTTGTCTGATCCAGGCGTTTATAGGCCTGCCTTTCCTCCATCCCGGTGTCTTTGGAACGTGCATTGATATTGCCTTTTTAACTGGGTTCAAATGATCTCTTCTTTGAACGTGGCAATACCAGCGGAGCCGGTCGCGCTCTATCTTTTGTACGATGGTTTCCTTGACGTGAAGGCTTCCACGGATCTTCGAACTTCTTATTCGACCAAGCATTGTCACTCCTGCTGTCATGCGAAGCATCTTCATCTCAGCTGCCGTTAATATACTCTCATACGTTTTGTACATCGTCCAACATTGTGAACCGTATGTGAGCGCTGGATGCACAACTGCGGTGTAGAGCCTTCCTTTCAACTTAGGTGGCATTTTTCGGTTACAGAGATAGCGGAATTTTCTTGCCACTTCATCCACCCTACACTTACGCGATGATTGATGTCGTCATCACATGTTACTTTGGTACTGATCATATATCCCAGATATTTGAACTTTTCGCACTTGGGAAGCACTGTTCCATTCAAATAAATGTCTGGATTAGGCCTGAGTTGATCAGAGAACGGGCAGCACAAGTGCTCTGTCTTTTTTGAACTAATGCGATACCCTTTTCCCTCCACCCACACATCAAGTGTTCGTTGCAGGGATGTAGGATCCTCACTTATGATGGCTCCATCGTCAGCACAACTGATGTACCTTGGGGTACAAGTAGATAATCAAAGACTATTACAGTCGCAAAAAGCAAAGGACTTAAAACGCTTTCCTGGTGCACCCCGACTTTGATTGGGAACTCTTCGGTCACTCCAGCGGGACGTCTTACTTTTGTCTTTGCTCCTTCGTACATGTCCATGATCATCTGTACATAGGTTTCTGGAACCCCTCCTTGTCTTAGCGCCATCCATATCAGATCTCGTGGTTGTCTGTCGAATGCCTTTTCAAGTCAACCAATACAATATGCAAATCCCTTAAGGAATCATGATGTTTTTCCATTATGATCCTTATACTTTGGATTGCATTTGTGGTTGATTTACCCGAGACAAACCCGCACTGATCATCAGATAGCCGTATTATTTTTCGCAGTCGGCCACCTAATACCCGCTCAACGATCTTCATGGTGTATGACATCAGCTTAATCGAACGGTAGTTATCGCAGTTTCGCGTATCACCCTTCCCTTTGTATATAGGGAGAAGGTAACTTTCCCTCCATTGATTCGGCACTGGATCACCTCTCACAAATTTGGAGATGAGAATTCTGAGCCATCTGAACCCGATGTCTCCCATCTTTTTCCAGAACTCAGAGGGCATCTCGTCTGGCTCAACCGCTTTTCGTTCTTTGGAGTATTTGACCGCCTCACTTACTTCTTCGACTGTAATGTCGGGTATTTCTTCACAGAGCCACCCCTAAGGCTCTTGGAAAGTATAGCCGGGGAAACTGTTCATTCAAAAGTTCACTACAATACTGCCGCCACCTCTGCAGAACTTTGTCGTCATCCACAAGAAGCTGGCCATGAGCGTTGTTAATGAACTTTGGCGAACGAATCTCCTGAGCATTCCTCCTTCTCTGGGCGCTCGGTGTTAACATATGGTTCACAATGTTCTCAGGAGTTGGTGTTTCTACAATTTTTTCCTCTAGTTATCTGCGCTCTATACTGAAACGCGGGCGCTAGAGAATACGTGCTGCGCATCTTCTCTGGCCTCTCCGCAATTTAAACAAATAGGCGATTCCTTGAGACCAAACCTGTTGAGATACGCTCGAAAGCAGCAAAGGCCGGTTAGAAGCCGGCTTAAGTACAAATCTACTTCTCCGTAGCTCCGGTCCGATGGGTCTATCTTCCCTTTGTAGACTGGTTCCATCTCTCCTGCCATGCTCTCGTGCTTCGCTGATTTTCTTCTAGCTTGATATCTTTCACTGAAGCTCGGCGTTCCTGAATTTTGACATCGTAGCTCGCTAGCCAATATATCTACTGGTAGCACTCCCGCGATGACACACATAGCATCATCTGACAGTGTCCGATATGCACAGCAAACCCTCAGTGCACGTAGTCGGTTGCGGAGTTAATTCTTTTTGCGTACGACTTAACCGCCAATGCTTTGGCCCATGATGGTGCCGCATACATTATGACTGACTGCACCACCCTTGACAGAACTAGTCTCCTTTGTAGTCTGGGTCCTCCAATGTTCGTCATTATCCTGGATAAGGCAGCAATCACCTTTGCAGCTTTGTCATGCGCTCTTTCACAGTGTTTCTTGCAAGCGAACCTAACATTGATCATCGCACCTAGGTATCTAATAGCCGGTTTTGATATTATATCATGATCACCTACCCTGATGGTTATTGTTATTCTTTTCTTACGGCTGCTTACTAGTACTGCTTCTGTTTTATGTTCTGCAGTTCTGCAAGCCCTAACCCTACTGCTGCCATCTACCGCCTCACTTTTCGGACACATTCATTACCGACGTCCTCTATTTCTTCCAGGTGTTTCACCGCCAAAACAATTGCAATATCATCGGCAAAGCCTATGATTTTTGCCTCATTTGGGATTCCAAGTCTTCGAACCCTAGCGTACATAATGTTCCATAAAATAGGTTCTAATACCGGTCCTTGTGGAACTCCGCCAAATAAATATATGGTACCGTCTTACTCTATCATCGGTATCGTAGAGCAGGAACCATTTCTCGAAGTAGCTTAACATAATTTTTATTAAGAACCATGGCACTATAATGGTGTCCGTAGAGAGGCTAACCGCTGAGATTTGAGTAATCTTAGATAGTAAACTGAAGTGGCATGAGCACGTTGAGCTGCAATCGACTTGAGATTTGGTAAGACATGGGGTCTGAGGTGAGTCTGTAGGGGGCGATAAAAGGAATGTGTCAACTTATAAAAAACCGGAACTGGCGCAAAGGATATGACATCCGGCATAGAGCACTATTTCCTAGGATATCGTAGCAATGTTCCTTTTGGTCATGATGCCTGTCGATAATTAGCCATGTCATTTTCGGCAGAAGATGCGAAAAATATCTCCCGGAGAGGTTAATCTACTTACGACTCTAGCACGACTTCAGGAACTTAGGCAGGGTGGTTTATGGGCAATGGTACCAAACTCTTCTGCGGTCTGGGTATAATAATGACAGCCGTCTTCTAGACTCAAGTTTTTGTCGGAGTATAAACTAGATAATTGACGAGGGTTGGCGTGGCTGAAGTAGAAAAGCTGTAGACTGCACTCAAACACTCGAGACCCCCGCAAATCACTCAGTCTAAATATAGAGGACTCCAGAACTGTGGTTGGCCTAATAACAAGACATACTGCATGTGGTCATCACATGACCAACATGGGAATCATTGAACACCATACGGGTTAGTCTTGTCTCGAAAGCGAGGGTACAACTTCCTCAGTCATTATCCCGCTTCTGCAAGAACTAGACTGCGCATCTTAAGTTTCAATGCTATCGGAATGGGCCCAAACCAACCACTTCCCCTTGTCGGAATGTGCAAACATTTCAATAGGTTCTGGCTAGGCGATTAAGTGCAATGGTCCACTTTGTGTCCGAGTCCTTGGGATGCAGTGTTAAATTTTACGTAGTTGACAGACTAACATTGTTTTTTTTTTTTTTTCGATAATCTCGAAACTTATGAATCTGCGTATCAAATAAAAGAAATCACAATAGGTTCAAGTCAGGACATATAAATGAGTTCTATCGACTAAAATAGCCCAAACTTTGCATTTTTTTTTTATTATTTTTCGTATGGTCCTTCGAAATAAAATGCATAACAACTTCATTCTCTGGAACATTGTATTTCACTCAAATCCCAAACAAATGCTTACACACAAAAATAAATTCATCCAACAATACAAAGTACAACTCCCTTAATCTCTTCACCATCCGTTCGGCTCAACCCTATATTCTTATCTGCAGATCATAACCCTCCGTGTAGATTTTTGTTCCAAATAATTCCTTACAAATCACAATTCAAACAAATTTAGATTGATTGGAAGTGCAAACACAATGGTAGTTGGTCGGTAGTCTATCGTAAACGCCAGGTACTCTCATAAAGTACTCGTATCTCGTCGCCCTGTCGTCGGTTT
Organism: Brachypalpus laphriformis; assembly: GCA_945910035.1. Lineage (NCBI taxonomy): Eukaryota > Metazoa > Arthropoda > Insecta > Diptera > Syrphidae > Brachypalpus > Brachypalpus laphriformis. Next base: position 150,152,007 of record OX246755.1, read on the forward strand.
GTAGTCCGTACAATGCCTCATTATCTTGGTTACCCCAAAAATTGAGTAGCGCCATTAAATTGATTTGTTAAACCAGCAGCACTATACCAACTCGGTTATGTGTCATTATGTCGATCGATACACGACGACCCCGATAAAAATGCTCCCATCAATCGTGAATGTGTCAGTTTCCACTGTCACTTTGTTTTGATTTGACGCGACAACTGTCAGGTAAACCCTAAAAAAAGGGACTACCCATAGAAAGAGTAGAAAATACCTTAAAGAGTAAAAAATTTACGACACTGCGGTTACCCTATCAATCGGTTATCGTCATAAATCGCTCAAATAACGCCACCAAGTGGACAAATATTTGATTAGAATGCGCTGCAGTGGGTGCCTGAACAATCTTCGACTTTGAAGACTCATTTCTTGGGTCATACAAATTTATCATTTCATAATGGTTGTCAAAGTTGATTTATACGAGCGCCCCCTTTTCGATGGTAGACGTACTGAATGACATCTACACACAGAGAGTTACCCCAAAAAATGCCGTCCGAACTGTCATTTGGGCGAAGCTGTGGTGGTGGCAAGTATGAATAATCGTTTGTTTGTCCAGCACTTAGGACTGACCTATATAAATCACCTGGATTGCACTTCTTTGGGGCATTTCAAGTGGATGTTCGATTAGTGATGGGTGGGTTGATGAAATGCTGGACTCTGTAGTATGGGAGGATACAATATTGAGTTTGGGAATGTCTCGCACCCTTTATTTGTATGTGTTATGTGTGTTAGTGTTTGATATTCTCTACGAGCTTACATACTCGTACATATGTGATGCGTTCAAAGCCGTCTCGAGAGTAAACTGGTCACGAGTTGCTTTAACTTTGTTAACTGTCGTCGCAGCACCTGGATAGCCTGTTTTGCCCCAGCAGCGGGGGAGATATTTTTCCCATCTCCAGATAAAGGCCCTCCGTACTCTCTGCTTAAAGCTGGACGCACTTCTTCTTCGCTTTTTTCTTGCAATATCTGTATTTCACTGTATTCCACTTCGAGAGTATTGTTGTCACGAGAAAACTTCTTAAAATTGCCCTTCGGATACGGCACTAAACGGTAGATGCCTTCTATTCGTGTGGAATATAATGCACCCAACAGCTGTGCGCTAAATATTTATTTTATTTATTTTATATTGGCTCGAATAATAATCCACCCAACTAGGTCTAGAATGCTCGGTTTCTTAAAAAGGTTCAACGTTGGATGGTTAGGTACACATGGGCTAGATAGAGGCTACAGAGAGCGTCCCTGGCAAGGATCATGCCAAATATCGTCGGACCAAAGCATAAGAGGATACTGCTCTTAGCAAGAGTTGCGGCATCGACAATGCTATACGGCTCCCAAATATGGGCTTGAGCCATGAAGACGAAGTCATACAGAAGGAAGACGGAGACAGCTTACAGAATCAACGCGTTGAGAGTATGCAGCGCCTTCCGAACAACCTCCCACGATGCCGCATGTGTAGTAGCCGCATAGTTCCTAAGAAGCCCAATGGAAATACCGTGCCGGCACCAACTGCGACAAGTCGAAGTATCACTGAGGCACCACCAAGGACAAGTCTGGATGAGTGGCAGGAGAAATTGGATCACTCTGATAAAGGCATGTGGACGCAGAGATTGATCCCCAATATAAACGCTTGGATCAACAGGAAGCATGGGGAGCTGAATTTCTATCTGACCCAGATGCTTACTGGCCATGATTGCTTCAGAGCCTACCTCCACATGTTTGGACTCGACGACAACCCCTATTGCTCAACGTGCACGGAAGCAGTTGATGATGCGGACCACATGATGTTCCATTGTCCACGATATTATAAAGAACGAAACCTACTGGTGAACAAACTGGGTGAGGACCTATCCCCAGACAACATCGCCAGACAGATGATGTGGAGGGAAGATGCCTGCGAAATAGTTAGCGACACTGTAGCAAACATTATGAAGGAACTGCGAACACAGAAACGGCAACGAAACGCAGCCAGGAGGCTGCCAAAACGAATGAGCCGAGTACTAAAGGCCGAAGACCCCCCTCCCGATGAAATGCTTGACGGCAGTGCCACGAGGATCAGTGATAGAAGGGGAAGTGGGTTTAGTGGGTGGAATTCCCACACTGACACTGAGTATGGACTCAGTTTCGTCTTTAAAAGGTTCCCACCTACCGAAGCAAAAATAAAAAATAAAAAAACCCTACAGAGAGCGTCTGAGAGAGTCACTCTTCGAAATTCAGTGAACAGTCATACATCCCAGAAACCAGTGGATGCAGCATTTCTCCGTTATCTAAAGGGTAAACTACTTATCAAGCAGAGCTCGGGGTTCATGGCGAGTACTTATTTACAAGTTTTGCCCAAAAAAACAAGAGCAATGGGGTAAGAGTACCGAGGCAGAAAAACCCACGAAAAGAAAACCCTGCGTTGAAAAGCTAGGTAAGTGACAACTCTTACGAGTAGACAGGCTGTTCGAAATGGTGAACAACATACAGACACCTATGGAAGTTCTTGATGAACTTCATTCCATCTCAAATATTCTACTCTCCACCAGAATATCCTGCGCTTTCTTCCTTAAAGCTAGTGACGGCCCCCCTTTGCATTCTGGCCGTCACATAAAAATACTGTTGGGATGCTATAAATAAATATTCACAGCTTCGGCCATTTAATTTTAGCGATAAATTTACTATCCAATCCTAGTTGAACGCTGAACTTAAAGGGGATAGCACAAAAGACACTCCGGCCAGCCCCAATACAAAAGAGCCACAATATTCTATTTAACCCCAACTAACCACTAAATTTGACCACATTCCGCTTGAGTCAACTCTTCATCCACCCTCCCACGAAACTACTACCACAGCCTGAACTGTAAAGTGCTTATTTTAAAAATGTTTTTTACTATAAAAAAAAAAAACTCCACTCACTGAACCATCTGTATATCATAATAATTCAAATCGAAAATTTTGTCTGCTTTCCGCTCTGTTTCCCCTCAATGATGACCGAAAGACCCCAAACCCTCGATATCAAGCACCCCCACCACCCATAGCTGAGCAAAAACTCCATATCCTTTCCTTTCGTCCTTTTTCTCCCGACGGTATTATACGATTTTTTTTTCTGGTTGAAGGAGTGTAAATAATTGAAAAATATTCAACAGGTAGACACTATACGACAACGACGACGGTGTACTCCGCTAGCCTCCGGCTACAACAACATACACACGGATTATGGATGTGTAATCATATCCAGCACACAAAGTCCTTCGTACAGTAGTCGTATAAATCGTGTAAGGTTACTATCGCTGGATTAAGGGTTTCCCGGTGAAAAAAAAAGGATAAATTGTGTGAAATTTGTGAGGGAGTTGCACGAAATTATTATCGCTGGACTAGTGTGGCGATAATCCAAGTCATTCATATGGATTCACAGGATCATCTTGGAAAGTTGTGAGATGATTTGTACTGTATGTGGGTGGTGTAAATCCTTTTCTTTCCGGCTTCTTTCTTCTCAAAATATTTTATTTCCATGAATTTTCATTTTTCAATTATTAAAATGGGACACAGGTAGCTGATCCTTTTTTTTTGGCAATAACTCGTCCTTTTTCATTTCACTTTTCTTGCCGTTTCGATTGATTTATGACTTGTAGAACTGAGATCCTTTTTTTCCTGACTCCATCCGCTATGTTTATGTTTTGACATCCGCACAGCATGTAGCTATGGCAATGGTTATAAACAAAAGCAGGACCAAGGAATAATCACATGCATCCTTGGATATGTAAACATTTTATACAACGATAAGAGGATGTTTGCCTTCTGGTAGTGGCAAATCATATTTTTGATCCTTGTTGACCGAGACCGTACAATTTAAATTTGAATTTGAATTTTACTCAAATCTAAAATCAATGAATTTTATATTTTATTCGCAGGACATGCCGAGGGAATATGGTGTGTCCTTGAGATTTACAATAGACAGTGACTGGTTAATACTACGATGGGGAAAAAAATAAAATAGAAGCAAGCGGGAAATTTATGTCCTTGAGATGGAATTTTATATCGAACACTTGAGAATGAATAATAGTCTGTGCGTGTCGGGAGACTTCTTGGGGTGAAATCTGATTCCTGTGAGTGAGGTCGTAAAATGTGGGAAGTAACGCGCGATGGAAATTATGAAATGAAATAGAAAATGATTTGAGATTATTATTATTCTCGAGCAGGAGCAGTGTAATTGGAGATTCTGGTCCGAATTGGTACGGTTTTATTTATGATGATTGACGATAACATGTTTTCGATAATTTTTTTTCCCGAGCTACAAATGGCATCATAAAATTGTGTGTAGAGTTAGTTGCGGCACTTTTTTCGGGAGTTCCAAAGGGAATTCAAAATTAACAGAAAAGAGTTTTTTTTTATTGTATTTCGGAATAAATTTTAAAGTAAATCTAAGATTTTATGAATACCTTGGCAAGGCAAGTTAGAAATAAATCAAAATACAGCTCTCTGGGGGCTTATGAAGTTTTGTGGGATGTAGCACTGTGGTAACCAAATGCATTAAATCTCCGCGTACAATGGGAAATGGCACTCCTGCTGCTTTTGTTGAAATACAGATGTGACACCCGTTGGAACTCTACAGGAGATATTTTAACTTTTGCTAAAACCAAGTCCTTTTTGGAGTTCTAAAGCGCAATAGGGGAGACTTACCTGTAAACAAGCATTACGATTACTTTTGAAATACGTACAGGAGAGAACATTTGATTATGGAAACATAGGGGACTACTTCGGAAGCCTTGCATTATTGCTTAGATGCCATCCCAATCATGCATAGATCATAGAATAGACAACGAGGTTGAAAAATCATTTTAAGTTCGGATTTCTGTGTCAAACTATGTATGAGCCTTGGAGTTTGGATTGATCTTTTGCATTTTATCAGATACGGTAGGATGTGAGAACATGCGCCGATATCTATTTTTGTGGGGATATGTATTGCGATTGATCTGTAAACTACTACTGCTCAAAACTAAGCTTGAGCCAGTAGCGCAGCAATTAAGGCCGTGATGAAGTGCTTGCTTTACCTCCTAGTGGTGGTCGCCGGGCAACTATACGTATAAATTCTTATACATGTAGGTTAAAATTGAAAGTGCGGGTTGTCTAGGGCATCGATTCTAGACTAGGTAACGTGAGCCAGCAGCCTGCGTTACCGAAACCAGCCCGCTATAGAAACCAACACAATGCCTTAGATAAGGAATGATCACATTTTGACGACTTTTGGCTATTATACCCGGACAAAGATAGGTTTCTGGAATGTAAAGACGCTCCTCGACTCAGGAAGCGAAGGACATTACAATGGTAAATTCATCTAATTGGAAATAAAATTCAAGCGATATAAACTGGACATTTTGGGGGTAAGTGAAGTAAGATGGTTAGAAGCGGGCGAGTACCAGTCTCCAACGCGTAACACTGAACTACTCTATTCTGGAAGACCATCCGGAAGTCCGCGGGAATATGGAGTCGGACTACTGCTAACAACAACAGCACGCAAGGGCCTGATTTCCTGGCAGCCTCATGGTGATAGGATTTTGACGGCCAGATTCCGGACTAGAGTACGACGCGTCACCATCATACAGTGTTACGCCCCAACGAATAGTTCGTCTGAGGACGAAAAGGAGAGCTTCTACAATCTCTTAAGCGCCGTCTTCAACACAACACCAAATGGAGACATTGTCATAGTGATGGGGGATTTGAATGCCAAGGTAGGCAGCGACAACGAAGGGCTCAAGCATGTAATCGGGAAGCATGGACTAGGCAACCGCAATGACAACGGCGAAAGGTTTGTGGATTTCTGCAATGCCAACCGCCTTGTGATAGGTGGCACCATGTTTGAGCACAAGACCTGCCACAAAGTCAGCTGGGTTTCCAATGACAGGCAAGTAACCTCCAACCAAATTGACCATTTTGCTATCAGCCGCCGCTTTAGAAGCAGTCTCCTGGACGTCCGAAACAGACGAGGGGCAGATGTGGGGATAGTACGTGATCACCATCTTATGATAGCTACTCTCCAACTACGCACTGCTGCAGTTCGAAGATCCCACGACAACACAAGAATGCCCAGGTTCAACATCGATAGACTTAGTGATCCCTCAGTGCGCCAACAATTAAGGGAGCACTTTTCGCAAGGTGTGGAAGCAATCAGCAGCTCAATGCCCGCAACCATCCAAGACCATTGGTGTGCTGTGAAAAATGTTTTTACATCTGGTGCTGAAAGAATTGTCGGTCGATCGCAGGGAAGACATAGGGCGTGGCTTTCCGAGGATACCTGGAGACGGATTGACGAACGAAAACTGCTAAAAGCTCGCGTTGCAGCTACCCCAGCAGCAGGGAGAAGCGAGCTAGAGTCCCTATATCGCATGAAGATGAGAAAAGTTCAGCGTAGCGTACGACGTGACAAGCGCAACTACATCAACGCGCTGGCTACAGAAGCAGAAGAAGCTGCACGGAGGTGCGATAGCAGGACTGTCTACAGAATCACGAAAGAGCTGACAGGTGGTCGCAGCTCCAGCCAATACCCCCCAATAAGCTTAATGAAATGGATCGACTCTACCAAGAGCTTAAAAAAGAGGTAGACATACTGAGAGAGGAAAACAAGCTTCTAAAGAACTCGCTTTTACAAAAAGAACGCGAAGATTCCCCTCCCCGCGCAGCTAATCCACAATATCACACGGACGAAGAAGAGCTTGCACGCGAAACGAATTGCGTCTTAAAGAAAAGACCTAGCAAAAAACGCAGAGCAGGCTCTTCGCCCGAAATCGAGCCGCGAAAAGAAGACAAGCAAAATGAGTCGAAGCCAAAACAAAATCAAGCTAAAGCACGTCCTCCGCCTGCAATAAACGTCGTTGGCATAACGGACTACAGTAAACTACATTGCCTTCTTAAAAGTACGACGACATCGAAATTCAAGGTAACGTCACTCAGGAACAATGCGTGGAAAATTAACGTTGATGACTCCGATGGCTACCGAGCAATATCACAAAAATTAAACACGGAAAAGATCCAGTGGTATACTTATGAAAATAAGTCAGAAAGACCACTGCGTGTTATAGCAAGGGGGCTCCACCCCTCGTGCACAAAAGACGACGTCATGAACGACCTCAACGCTAAAGGTTTAAAAATTCTTAAAGCCGTCAATATTCTCAAAAAGGTGAAGCAACAAACGGAACAAGGCCAGGAAATCATGGTCAAGCATGGACTTCCGCTCTTTATGCTTACCTTTGACAGGAGCGAAAATGTAGACGATATTTATAACGTTAAAACTATTCTGAATATCGTAGTCAAGATTGAGCCTATGCGTACGAGTACGAGATCGATACCTCAGTGTAAACGCTGTCAAGGCTTTAATCACACACAGTCGTATTGTCAAAAAGAGCCGAGATGCGTAAAATGTGCTGGTAACCATCTCTCGGAAAAGTGTGACCTAAATAAGCAGACCCCGGCTGCCTGCATTAACTGCAAAGGAAAGCACCCAGCGAACTATCGAGGTTGCGAAGTGGCAAAAGAGCTTCAAAAAATATTCAACGCCAGAACGCAGAACCGGTTAAACATAGTCGTGAAATCGCTAAGCCAAGGGTAACGACCGTCAATAAACACGTCAAACTTAAGACGAGAGTCGAGCAAAGTAAAGTTCCTTCGGCAAAATCAAAGAAAAAGCCACAATCTCCAGAGACGCTAACATATGCTCAAGCCGCGTAGCTAGAAACCAAGCAAAGCGGTGTTACGGTAGACCCAGTCTCCCAAGTCTATAATAATAATAATTCTTGCGAAACTTGAGGAGCAAACGAAGGTAAACAAAGTCATATTTGATAAATTGAGCAAGCTCGAGTTAAAACCTCGCCAAAAAAGAACTCCCATATGAATATGAATCAGTTATTAAAAATTTTAACATGGAACGCAAACGGCCTTCTACAAAAAAACGCCGAATTAGAAGTATTCTTACGGAATGACAACATTGACATTTGCTTGATCTCTGAAACTCATTTGACAAAGGAATCCGGAGTAAAAATAAGAGGGTATCGTGCTTATCACGCATACCACCCTTCCGGAAGAGCTAGAGGCGGATCCTCCTTATTCATTAAAGACTGCATTGAGCACTCCATAAATACGACGATCGAAATCGATACAATGCAAACAAGTTCAGTTCGAGTTAAGAATAGGCACTCGTATTTCAACATCGCGTCCATTTATTGTCTTCCGCGATGCACGTTTAGAAGTAACGACTTTGTACGTCTCCTTGACTCACTTGGACCGAATTTCATTATAGGTGGCGATTTCAACGCAAAACACACCTTTTGGGGTTCCAGATCCAATTCACGGAAAGGCAGACTTCTGTACGAAGCCGGTATGCAATTCGGGGTTGATTTCTTTTCGACGGGGAAACCGACGTATTGGCCCTCTGATACAGCAAAAACACCGGACCTAATAGACTTCTTCGTAGCAAAAGGAGTATCTTCAAATTTTGCGAAAGTAGAGGAAATCTTTGATCTCTCCTCAGATCACTCGCCGGTAATCTTGACAATAAGTGACCGACTAATGACAGTAGAAGGTGTGCCTAGATTAACTAACAAAAAAACTAACTGACGCGACTTTAGAACTGATTGCGAAGAAAATATTGTCTTAAATGTATCGCTCAAAACACCCTTCGAAATAGAAGATGAACTCGGCAAATTTATTGAATCAATACAGAATGCCGCGTGGAAAAATACACCTTTAAGGAGGTAAGAAGTCCCATGCAATGAAGCTAATTATCCGCCGGATATAAAAGAACTTATTCGAGAAAAGAGGAGAGCACGCAAAATATGGCAACAAACTCGCGCTCCCCAGCATAAAACCCACTCGAATTTCCTATGCAATAAGCTTAAAAAAGCGAAGCTTATATTGAAGGTTTAACCGCCGAAAAAAACACTAATTACTCGCTCTGGAAAGCTTGCAAAAGAATTAAAAAACCTCAAATACATTCGCCACCGATAAGAAAAAACAACGACGAATGGGCAAAAGGTGACAAAGAAAAAGCGGATCTATTTGCCGAGCACTTAGAAGAGACTTTTAAGCCATTCGATGGAGAAACATTGGTAGACGATTTTACCGATACGACTTCGACATCTGACAACCTTATTATAAAAAGTGTGTCACTTATAAAACTTTGCCAGGCAATAAAAAACCTGAAAAATAATAAGGCTCCTGGCTATGATTTAATAACCGGGCAAATCCTCAAGGAATTACCAAGAAAGGCACTATTAAAATTGCTTTATTTAATAAATGCTTCCATTAGATTATTATACGTTCCAAGTCAATGGAAAGTCGCAGAAGTCATAATGGTTCCGAAACCGGGGAAATCTCCAAATGACAAAAAAATCGTACAGACCGATATCGCTACTGCCAATAATATCGAAGGTATTTGAAAAACTCCTACTGAAACGGATTCTTCCGGTCATTGAAGAGAGACGCCTAATACCTGACCACCAATTCGGGTTCAGAATCAAGCATTCCACAATTGACCAGGCTTATAGAATAACCGACGAAATTGAAAAAGCCCTTGATGAGAAAAAGATTTGTTCTAGCGCTTTTCTTGACGTATCTCAAGCCTTCGACAGGGTTTGGCACGATGGATTGAATTATAAGCTAAGACGAATCCTTCTGGAGCAACTTCATAAGATCTTAGAATCATACCTTAAAAACAGACTTTTTCGTGTCAAGCACGGAACTGAATATTCTGATTTTAAAGAAATTGCTGCCGGAGTTCCGCAAGGAAGTGTCCTTGGGCCTATCTTATTCTTGCTGTACACTCGGGACATACCACAAACTGAAGGCACTATTGTAGCTACGTTCGCGGACGATACGGCTATTCTGGCAACGGAAAGTTCAATCGAGTCAGCAACCATAAAACTCCAACGAGCCTTGGATAAAATCTGTGAGTGGACAAAAACTTGGCGCATTGTTCTTAACGAGACCAAATCGACGTATGTTAACTTCACTTACAAGAAAATAATCAACCTTCCCGTTTTCATTAACTCGGTACAAATACCGCATGCAAACGAAGCTAAATATCTGGGAATGACACTAGACGCGAAACTTAAATGGAAACCTTACGTTAAAAAGAAACGTGACGAAGTCGAAAATCGACTTAGAGAAATGTATTGGCTAATTGGAAGATATTCCAAACTAAGCGTATATAACAAACTGCTTCTGTATAAGCAAGTGCTTAAACCCGTGTGGACGTACGGTATACAACTCTGGGGTTGTACCAAACCAAGCAATAGGAATCTCATACAATCACTCCAAAATAAAATTATAAGGATAATCGTGAACGCTCTCTGGTATATCAGAAACAATGATATCCACAGAGATTTAGGGATAGCTACCGTGGAGGACGAAATAAAAAACTTCGCTCGCAAGCTTCGTATTCGTCTTCATGGCCATTGCAACTGTGCCATACTCCAAACTTTGGATGTGACGAATCTTACGCGCCGACTTCAAAGAACGAAACCGTTCGAATTAGCGCAATAAGACAGAAAGCCGCATGTCATGACGGTTTCAGCAGGTGCTTTTATTGAAAATCTACCTGCCTCACGCGAAATATAAATCTGAAGCTTAAACTACTTGATAAGGTCTTACTTAGTCGTAGTAAACAAAACGAAGGGAAGGGTGTTTTTAGTCAGTAGAAATCTGACACTACTATGAGTACACGGTCTCATAGTGTCTCATGAAGATTTTCACCTACCCACGAAAAAAAAAAAAAGTTCGAAGATTCCACGACAACACAAGAATGCTCAGGTTTAACATCAAAAGACTGAGTGATCCCTCAGTGCGTCAACAATTAAGGGAGCACCTTTCGCAGGGTGTGGAAGCAATCAGCAGCTCACTGCCCGCAACCATCCAAGACCATTGGTGTGCTGTGAAAAATGTTTTTACATCTGGTGCTGGAAGAATTGTCGGTCGATCGCAGGGAAGACATAGGGCGTGGCTTTCTGAGGATATTTGGAGACGGTTTGACGAACGTATACGGCTGAAAGCTCACATTGTGGCTACTCCAGCAGCATCAGAACTTCTCTCATCTCCGCATGAAGATGAGAGAAGTTCAGCGTAGCCTGCGGCGTGAAAGGCGCAACTACATTAATGCGCTGACTACAGCAGCAGAAGAAGCTGCACGGAAGGAAGGAGCATTTGCTACGGTTTTCAACCGCGTATTCGCTAGCGATATGCTCCCAAATCAGACTGAGGTGCCGAGGTGCCCGAATACGAACCACGACTCCCAGTAAGGATGAGATCACTACCGCGATCAAAGCACTTAAAACCAACGAGGCGGTAGGACTAGACGGTATTCCCACAGAGCTCTTACGAGCAGCGCCAACAACATTGGCAGAGTTTCTGCTTTCACTTACAGAGTGAGCTTGGGAAGCTGAGAGCTTTCCTCGCGAGTGGAAAAAGGGAATGATTGTCAAGCTTCCCAAGAAAGGAAATTTAATGGAGTGCGGTAACTGGAGGGGTATCTGCGTGCTGCATGCTGTAGCAGTAGATGTGGAGAGGGAGGCAGGCGTCGTCGGGCTGAAAGTGAATACGGCAAAAACTAAGATGATCAGCCTTGGAACAAACTTATCGGCTCAAATATGCGGTAGAGCGAGTAGAGGGTTTCCAGTATTGTCTCAACTGATGGTGGAACCGAACTGGATATAGCCAACAGGATCGACAAAGCAAGGTCCGCGTTCATAACGTTGTCCAAAATATTACGAAACAATGCAATCAGTTTGAACACCAAGCTAAGACTGTTTAGCTCCAACGTTGAATCCGTGCTGTTATATGGATGCAGCACGTGCAGAATGACCATTACTATCACGAGAAAGCTGCAAACGTTCGTTAACAGGTACCTGCGCAACATCTTAACGATTTTCGCGCCCAACATTGAGACACATTGCCAGAAAACATACAAGATAAGACACGTAAGAAAATGTTCACAGTCGGTAAGCACACCAAGAGGGGTGGCAATGGTGTAGTGTTAACGTCGTCAATTGCCACGCTAATGGTTCATGGTTCAAATCCTGATGTCAGCAAGCATTTATTTATTTCTAATGAAATATATAAAGTCAGTCGGATCATTTGCGAAAGCTTGTGTGAACACTACTGCGAAGGCATAACACTGGCAATAGCTTGGTCATGTGGCTGGAAAAATTGTTCGCTCTGTTGATGGTGATTTGCTGTTGACATCGGTTATCGGGAAAAAAGTACTATGAATCAGAGGAAGTCCTTACGAGAATTGCAGCTCCATTCTTCTCCAAGTTTGCTACGTCAATTATATAAGCAATACGCTTAGTTATATAGAATATGTGATGTAGACGCAGTAACCACTCAGATGCGGGGCCTAAAAGTTTCCTCTTTGTCCGGAAAATTTTACCTGATAATTCTCTTGTTATGGACAACTGCTCCGATTTGAATAAATCTTTTGCAATAATTGATTATTTATATTATAATAGAGACAATTTAAACTTAGTTTTGTGAATGCATCTTTTGCACTTTAACCTTTTAGTTTTAAATCTAGTTCATAAAATAATATTCTTTTGCACAATGCAGTAAGGCTACGATTCTAGTGTTTGACAGAATGTCAAAGGTTTAAAACTTTTCGATGTCAAACAATAGGTACATTTGCGTACACTAAAGCGCTTAAAGGTGCTCTAAAGTGCAAGTGTAACTCAGGATAGCAGAAGACCTGGCGGTCCGAGGAGGACATGGCGCAGAACAGCCGAGAAGGGGGCACGGCAGTTGGAGAAAAGTTGGGGTGAGCTGAGACACATTGCCAGAAACCGTATACGATGGCGCGTAGGTGCAGTAGAGGCCCTAGGACCCACAAGGGGATACAGGACATATGGTAAGTAAGAAAAGTTAAGTCAACTTTAAACCAACTAAGTTATGTTGGAATTTTTTGTTTAAATCTTTGTATGAATTATATCAAAATGAATTGTTCTTAGCTACTACATACTTTATGTGTTGATTTAATAAGCCTGTAAGAGGTTTTATACTCTATTTGATGTAAATAAAATCAAATAAGAAGGTCTACTGTGTCACATCGTATCGTCAATTTTGTGTATCTAGCTTCATTGAGAAGCATGCATTTCTAGAGTCAGTCAAGAGATGGTAAGCTTCGTTCGTTTCCGTCTACAAGCACCTTCACTATCTAAAGTCATACTGTTCGTCTTTTTTATGTAATTTGTAGTTGTCATATGAACATCATCATACCAGTTTTCAGCCCAGTCAGGACAAACAATTCTTGGTAAACTTCACTTCCAATCCTGAGCTAAGTCCTCACTTTAAATAACGAAAAATTCTCTGAGCCAACAATCAGGAATCCCACCGACAATAGCAAGCCTCGGGAATTCGTAAGAAGATGACTACTTCGCTAAAAACACGAATATTTTAATGAGAGGGAGTATTTCACCTCTGTGCTTGAATGTGCTCGAAGAATTTCTGCCGGAACGAACGTAACAATTGTCAAGTGGAATCAGCTGATTGTCAAATGAGTCAAAGAGTTTTTGATTCCATTTCAAATAGTCAAAGGACATTAAAAATGGATGCAAGGTATCTTGAAGAAAACACTGTGATGTGTGAATGTTCTTCCAAAACATTTCATTTTACCCTTAATATGAATCTGTTGGTTTACACACGAGTTTAATTTGTTCATTATAATATTTTTTAATGGCAGTTCGCTTGACATGGCTTGAAATGCCTCGCTTTTCGTTCGCGTATTTCTGCTTAAATTTTCCGTTCTCTGAGAGATTTTACTCTCATCATGTCATGTTTGACAATTGATTAGTTTTTGGCTCGGAAAGTACGCGAACAAGGTCCGTTCATATTCATATATCATGTTTCATGAGAAATAATTAAATAAATGCTTTCTGATAGCAGGATTTGAGCCATGAACAATTAGCGTGGCAATCTATGACATTGCCACTACACCATGGCCACCCTTTAGCTTTTATAAGGAAAGTTGCAGTCAAAAGATAAGAATTGAGTGGAATAGAAGATTCTTTGTCTGCATAATGCAGCTCACAAAAAATTGTATTCTTATTGATAGAATTTTCTAGCTGCGTTCTCAAGCCAATTGGTAGGTATATCTTTTCAATTGTCTTTCGTACAAAATGTTTTTGCTTAGATATGAAGGCGTGTAACGGGTGGGGTTTTAAATCATAGGTTATTTTGACACTGACAGCTGTTTCCCGCTCGAAATCTTGACAGAAAGTCAGTATCAGAACGAAATGAGTCGCTTTACGCTTGAACAACATTGGGAAATATTGAAAACTTATTTCCAAAGTGAGTGCTGTGTAGCCCAAACAGTGCGTTTTTTTGAAAATAAGTTTTGGCCGAAATGAAGCACCCACCGCGCCTGCTGTACGCAAGTTTGTGCAAAAAGTTCGTGAGACTGGTATGCTAGTGGACAGCACTCATGGTCTCCGTCGTCGTACGGTGCGCACAGACAGAATGTGGCTTCTGTAGCCGAGAGTGTGAGACTCAATTTACGAGCATCAACTCGTCATCGATCTCAACAGCTCAACATTTCACGCACTAGCCTGTGGAGAATTCTGCACAAAGATCTGGGATTATTCGCTTACAAGGTCCAATTGATTCAGCAATTGAAAGCGCACGACCATCCGCTTCGTTATCCCTTCGTAGTTTGGGCCTAATAACAGCTTGAATTGGACAACGATTTTGGGCGCAAAATCATCTTTTCTGACGAGGCACATTTTCATCTCGGCGGCTACGTTAACAGACAAAATTGCCGCATCTGGGGCTCGGAAAACCCGCACGTTATTGTCGAGAAGCCAATGCATCCACAGAGAGTGACAGTTTGGTGCGGATCGTGGAGTGGTGGCATCATTGGACCATTTTTCTTCGAAAATGAGGCTGGGAACAACGTTTCGGTCAACGGTGGGCGTTACAGAGCCATGTTAACGACTTTTTTTTTATTGAAATTGAAGACATGGATTTGGACGACCTCTGGTTCATGCAGGATGGTGCGCCATGCCACACAGCCCATGCCATAATCGGATTTGCGCACCAAATTCCCAAATCGTGTTATCAGCCGTCTTGGCGATGTCAATTGGCCGCCTCGGAGCTGCGATTTGACCGCTTTGGACTTTTTTTTGTGGGGAACCGCGAAGGACCGATGTTGTGCCAACAATCCGGAAACGATTCAAGCACTTAAGGCCAATATCATCCAAGCAATCCGTGAGCTACAGCCCGAAACCATCAACAAGGTCTTGGAAAGTTGGAGTGATAGAATGCGCTACTGCGAAGCCAGCCGAGGCAGCCACTTGAAGAACGTTGCATTCCATAATTAATGGGAATGTTTGCTCTTACTAATAAAGCCATAAAACATTAAATTTCATTTTGTTCATTTTATTGCATTTTTAAAAAGAAACTTGTAGTTGGCCCACCATTCCTGTTCAAAAATGTCCCCACAAGTGGAGGTTTTGTTGAAAGAGAAAGAGACCCAGAGTTGTCAATGTTGTTGTAAGGAATGAGAATGCTAGGAAGGACGTAGATTTCTCTTCCAGAGAGAAATTCTAAACTCCTACTATCCTTCATAGCACTAGGCTAGGCATTTGATTTTAGGTTCAAAGGACTATTTCTTTCGTGTTGGACACTTAGTTGAAATTCCTAAGTTTGGTTGGCACCATTCCAAATCAACCGCATAGGCCTTAGCATCTTCGTAAAATATTAGCAAAGGCTTCCAATTTGTATGCTCCAATCCACAACAGCGAACGAAAGCCTCTAAATCTAAACGATTCCTTCCTGGATTATTCGAATGCTTATTTCTTCAAGACTGGCAGCACTCTGATATTTTACTGAATTAGACTGAAGTCTATTAGATTCGAGGTACCCTTTAATTATTAAAGAAGTCAACTCCTTTAAACCGTCGAAACTACCCACAATCTGTTATTTGCTCGGCATACACACACCTCGGTATCGTAGTGCAAACAGATTGTTTTCCACGAACCACATTAATTACCTCAGTCTCTACACGTACGCCACTTAAAATTACTCAACATCAGCACATCAACCCCATCAGGCCGCAATTACTTCAAATTTGCATCTGATAATCACTTTCATAATGTCAGCCAACATATACACTTCCTATGCCATCCTATACGACTGATCCCCATCCAGAGATTCTAATTAAAAATTTACAAACTCCCCACCGCAAAAGCCGTGTGGCAACATCCAGAAAGTTTTACCTCCCACAGCATCCCAGCCCAAACCAGCCTGTCTCACCTACTTTACGTTCTCGCTCTGATTATTTTTCAAATTGTACTACATTAGGAAAATTCCCTGCCACCACCACCGCAAGGATGCTCTTCAGATACCCTCGAGTGGAACTTAAATCGTTAAGCATATGTTCTAGATTTTTTTTTTCCCTGCTTAGAATGCACCCACGATTGATAGCCTTTTTTTTCTTTAATTTCCTCCCACGAATGTGGGATTCCCCCACCAAACAACACTCACCTAATAACCGTATCACCTCGTGCAGATTCAGGTACACATTCAGATGGGTGCTGACGGCGCTTAACAGCGCCAATAGTATTCCAGTGCTTAAGCCCGAACGCAGTGTCATTGTTGCTACACACTAAATACGATATATCACGCGCGCTTCGTCCAATTACCGTGAGATACAAAAACAAACGAATTGTATGCGACCGTTAATTAAATTTAATTATAAACAAATAATAAATAAAAGTAACGAATGACAACCGTTAATGCTGCTTGCAATTTGTTTTCACTTGACACACACCAGAGTGGACAGAGTGCAGCATAAGATAAACAATTAAAAATGCACTTAATTGCTTTGTAAATATTTTATTTTTAAAATCTATTTATTGCTAATGTGCTGAGCTGACAGAGGGGATAAACAAATTTAAATTTGAAATTATTTGACACCACGAATGGCGCCCGGGTATCTGCAAAAATAATGGACTCGATGGGCGATGATTAGAATCACTGTTTGCGTATGTTTGCGTATCTTGCGGGTTTACGTTCGATTTGGCGAATTTTCATAGAATGCCGCGGAGAATTTTCACGAGATTTTCCGTTTTTCCGTATCCATCTAAGCTGTGTGACGTTTTTCCTGGAACTGTCAAATCGTAAATAAACAAACCCCGCATTTCCGTCTGATTGGGATTTTCCGTTTAATCGTGGCAGACGACATCTGGTGGGAAAATGAGGATATGCTGGATGGTGGTGCAATGGCATTGCCATGCAATAAGAAGAAGAGCTGGTATAACAGTTTTGGTGGTTGGGTTCTGGAGCATATGGCGGTTAAATTTGAATGGAAAATGTATGTTTTATTTTTGTTGGAAAGAGGGTTTCAAATTGTTTAGGCATGACATGGTGGTTAGTTAAAATGTTGTAATATGAGTTATTATTTAAAGGGCTAACAATCTCTGAGCTAGCATTCGGAATATCGCCTCAGTTATTTGCTTCATGCTAATTCATCTTGGTAAATGGTGGGTGATTGTAACTATCGCAAACTGAGAGCAGCAAGCAAAATGAGTTTCCGACACTTTCCTCGTAAGTTTAGCAGGACACATAACGCAGTCATTGTGTTGAATATGCACTTCCTTCAAGTGCCATCCACAGAGTTTTACCTGTCTGATTGAATTTCTGCTGACTACTAGTCTATGAATTTAAATTTCCACCTATAGGTTAGGTAAGGTATGTGGGCTGACAGGGAGAGACGCTCTCTGCCACACTCAGGTCAACGTTGACCCATAGGGGAAAAAGTAATCCATTACCCATTGAGACCTAGTGAAGAACCGGCAAAAATTATACAAAACCCAATCACTTACTTCGTTTCTGCATACAAACCAACCTGATGATTTCATGCATCTTTCCTGTCGAAACGCCGGAGAGCTCCTCGAGATCCTGGAAGAAATATTTACCGAGAAACATTTTCCTGGAGTGTTGAAGACTCGGACAATGACACGGGAAGTGGGTAGTGTCCTCAAAAACTTCCTCGTCACCACAGCCTCTACAGAGTTCCTTCTACGTCAGCCGTAGTTCCTTCATGTGGTACCGCAGAGTGTTGTGCCCTGTGATGATGCGCACGAGGGTTGAAAGGGATTTCCTATCTTTCCGAGTAATTCTCCCGGTCCTTGTTTTGTCGAAGGATGACTATAGCTCCCTGGTGATCGCACAAGTTTCCGTGGAGGTCCATCTTGTGTTCGCCTCTTTAATGGCTTTATTCCCTGCAACGAGCTTGATTGTGCAAGGCGGGGTACACACACGGGTGTCAACTTGTTCTAATAGGGCTGCTGAGCCGATTCTCGCCAGCTCGTCGGCTTTCTCATTGCCTGGGATACCCTCGTGTCCAGGGACACAACAGAGCGATACCTTGTGCTGGGGGTCGGAGAAGTTGCCTGATCCTACACCAGTGCGGTGAGAAAAGTCTACATGACAGCTGGGCACCATACTAGATTGCGGTAAATCAGTATGGGTCTAACTATAGCCGTATACATCCATATTATGACTTTGGGGGAGGGTCCCCAGGTTCTACCAAAAATTCTACTACATGAGTAAAAGGCTATTGTTGCTTTCTTAATTCTTTCCTCTACATTTAATCTCCAATTGAGCTTTTTGTCCAGTATGAGGCCAACGTATTTTCCGCTATCTGACAATCTGAGTGGGATACCATCAACAGAAGGAGTTCCAAACTTTGGTATTTTCCTTTTATTCGTAAAAAGTGCAAGTTCGGTTTTTTGGGGATTAACCTTTAAACCGCAGTTCCTGGCCCATATGTTAAGAGTATTTATGGCTCCGTCAAGTTGTTCGCTAAGGGTAGGCAGGAATTTACCTATTGCAAGCAGCACAACGTCGTCCGCGTAAGCTGTAGCTCTGACGCCATTGTACCTTAGTTGCAGTAGTACCTCATTAAGAACAATTACTCAAAGCAGTGTGGAGATTACCCCGCCTTGAGGCGTGCCCCTAGAGGCGTATGCTTCGAGCTTTGAACCCTTCTTTCCTCGAGCATGCTAACAATTCAGTTAATTAGACTGATGTCGATGTCTAGGTTCCTTAGAGTTCTAGGCTCCTTCAATGTCCAAAACTGCAGCAAGGGTGAACTCTTTATCTTTAAGTGATTTTTCTATAGAGCGGACAACATACTGTAGGGCAGTTTCCACACTTTTACCCTTTGTGTATGCGTGTTGGGCTGGGGATAAGTCCCCGGACGTTTTCTACTACGTATGTAAATATAGAGCAATCTTTCAAGTGTTTTCAGGATGAAAGAGGTAAGGCTTATTGGCCTGCAGTCCTTCGCGGTGGTGTGACTAGCCTTGGCCGCCTTGGGTATAGAAACCACATTTACCTCCCTCCATGTTCTTCGTATGTGACATTGTTTAAGACTACTAGCAAATAGCTCTTTGAGTACTGGGATAATTAGTGGTATAGTTTTTTGTAGCATGATCGGTATACTCCCATCAAGTCCTGGGGATTTAAATGTCTACTCTATCCTCTATTACCAAATCCGCAGGGGGGTCCGATTCGCTGTGCTTGTTGTTATTAGTACTGATGCGTGGTACGGTCGTACACCCCACCTAAAAATACTAAGATTTATTTTTTTTTTCCTCTTGTACAACCCATGCCCGCGTGGTAACGACACTGCGACCTGAAAGATCCATTGTATCGGAGGTTTGGAGTTAATCTAACAGACGTACTACCTCCCTTATGAAAGTGAGTATGTCTTTAGTAGCGGAGCATTTTAGTTCCAATGAAATAAGTATCTCCTTGCGGAGAATACGTTTCCTTAACCAGTGTAGTACCGGGCATTCACAAAGAATGTGTTCGGAAGTTTCTTCTTCCTCTAAACAAAACCGACAGTGCTTCTCTTGGCACAGGTTCATCTTGTTAAGGTGGTATCTCAGGCCGCAATGCCCAGTAAGAAAGCTCACAAGCTTCTTAATGCTTTCCCTATCTAAGTCAAGGATTTCCTTATAGGAGTAAGGCTTGATTAATCGTTTGGATTGTCTTAGACCTGGCCCACTAGTCCAGTGGTCTAGACGAAGTTTGTTTTCCCATTCGTTAATCAGCGTTGTAGCTGTCGCCCAATTGACGCCACAATGAGGTTCAGGACCTATGAACACAGATTCTGAGCCAGCCCTAGCCAGCTCATCTGCAGATTCGTTGCCCACAATCCCCTGGTGTCCAGGGACCCAACCGAGTTTTACCCTGTTGTATTTGACAAGGTCTTGTAATGCATCGTAGCAGCATTTCACGGTTCTGGAGTCCATTTGGTTGGACGACAGTGCCATAAGTACTGCTTGGCTAACTGAGAAGATATGTATTCTAGCGCCTTTGATTATGTCTGGTGCAAATCTCAATGGCATGGATTTCAGCCTGAAACCCAGTGGGAGTCGTACTCATAGGTACCGTACCCCCCCGTACGGGGGGGAGGGGGGGGGGGGATCAAAAAGGGATAATTTATATTCTACCTACACGTTATAGAAGCACTTTTTTCCATTTATTTGTCCAGTTTCTGTTACTGCATGCCATATGTCATTATGTATCTGTTTGGAAGTTTCTACTTTATTAAGTATTTGTGCACAGTTGACATTCCATCCTCAGCTTCCAGTATTTGTGAAATCGTCATTTATCGCTTCTGCTCGTTTCTTCAGATGTAGTTGCAGCATCATGCTAGTGAAAAATTCGTTTGCTGTATTCCAGGCTTCATTCGTCGTCAGCATGAATGTTCTTAGTCCTCTCGGAGTCACTTGGCCGCCAGTTTCTCTCTCTAATGTGTTTTTGACCGTCGTATACATCCGGCATTCTATCAAAACATGTTCCGCGTTCTGGATTTTGCCTTCACAGTGGGCAGTATGGCTCATTCACGTGTTTGTGTTTGTGGAGATACTCCCGAAAGCATCCGTGCAGCAATAGAAACTGTGTTTTCTGCTGATCCATTCCTAGGTTGGGGATCAGCGTATGGGTCCATCTTATTTTGGGTGTGGTGTTCCACCTGTGTTACCATTCTGCTTGTACAGCCTCGCTGGATGCTGCGGGCTTTTTTATTTCCAAATCTATTGGCATTCGAGGAGATTACGCTAATCGCCTTTACGGATACCGTCCAAAAGGCACAGCATACTCTTAGCGATGCGTTTCTGTGGCCGAGTTTATCCGTCTCATGTACTTTATCTGGTACGTCACTTGTGTACATATGGAGGACGCGTACATAAAGATCGACTTGCTTACCGTTGCTAACAGGTTTCTAATTGGCTGCTTGGGCTCTCCAAAGTTTGGCATTGATCTTGACAGTGCCCTGGAGACTCTCTCGCCTACGTACATCAGGTGCTCTTTGAAGTTTCGCCTGTGGTCCAGCAGCACTCCCAGGTACTAGATGTGTCGACCCGACTCGATGGTTTGCTCACCGACATGTATAGTGAGATGTTCTTCCTTTGTTCTGCTACATATTAGCAATGCTTCTCTCTTCTGATTTGCCAGTTCCAGACCTGATACCATGCTATGGCTTCACGTTCCTTATTGTTTGGCTGTAATTTTCGGACACTTTTTCTAGCGTTTTTGATACGACGATTACTACAATGTCATCAGCTGATGATTTCTACTCCGCTCAGCCTTAGCGTTCTTAGTATGCCATCGTACACTGAATTCCACAGGACTGGACCTGGCACTGACCCTTGGGGAACTCCTCCCGTGGTTGTGTACGTCTTAAGCCCCTCTTACGTGTCATAATGAATGGTTCTCTCGCTGAAGTTACTGCCTATTATTCTCAGCAGATAGTTAGTATGCAGGTTGTTTAGCGCTCTATGCAGCTCCAGCTGGTTGAGTTGAATGCGTTTTTGACGTCGAGTGCTACGACTGCACAATACTTCTTTCTCCCTCCTAGCCATGTTTGTCCCTTTATCGCCCCTATGGTGCTTCGTTTCTTTCTAAAGCCGTACTGCTGAGTAGAGAACCCCGAGTCTCCTTCCGTGTAGGGCTCTGGCTTTGTGCGTATTATTTTTTATAGCACTTTCCCCAGTGTGTCAAGCACGCACAGCGGCACATACGACGACGGTTGCTCAAGCGGTTTGTTTCCCTTTGGGATGAGGACTAGCCGTTGCGTTTTCTACTGTAGTGGGAAATTGTCTTCTGGTAGGTATGTCGTATAAAAGCGTGTGAAGATCTCTGGTCGTGCTTAAATAGCTCCTTTTAGCACGAAGTTCGAGATCCCATCCATTCCCAGCGTCTTGTTGCTCTTTAATGTATTTATTGCCGCAGCTTCTAAAACTTCATCTGTGATGACAACTGGTATTGCCATTGGTTTCTTCCGCTGCTCATTGTGGTCGGGTGAATCCATATTTCCTTGGGAAAAGAGTGCAGACAATTTAGTGCATGATATTCCGGCATGTCGGTGCAGATGCCGCGCCATTCTTTCATTTTTTCATGACTACATATTTGATACGCGCCTCCCCGTGGATTGTGTTGTTCTCTCAGTACCTCATAGTACTGTGTGCCTCTACATCGGGCTGTCTGCTGGCATCTCCGCATTCTGTGACATTTTTCTTTGGTATCTCGTCATTCTACTAGTACACACGTATTCTTCCATTTAAATTTCCCTTCCGTGGCATGGCTGCATCGCATCCTCCGAATAAGGACCTTCTTTAGTCAATGGCATCGAATACACGGTGCCGGATATATGGCTTTTTATTGTTTTCACATATTTCCCATACTGTATACACGATGCCCTGTATCCGGTTCAAAGTGTATGATAGAGTGCTTTAAACTTGTCCTTTATGATAACTTCTCCTTCTTGAAAAATCCGTTTCCAGAGAGATAGTTCTCTATCATAGCCTTAACCTCTGATTAAATTCCCACTTAACATTCCTAATTGCATCCTTGTGAGTCACCTTGCCTAATTACATAATTAACACCGATCAATCCCACTTCAATCGCTTAAGGTGTGTGGTTGGCCATTATTCCTTTATAATTTTCCATGGGCATGTATTGAGCAAGATATCTGGGCCTACATGCAATAGAACTCTGACTCTAGCTTAGCCAAGTCGTTAGCTTACTGCATCCAATTGCGCATTCCAAAATGGTTGAAGTTCCCTTCTACTTGAGCCCGCCGCATAAGGAGAAGCCTTCCTCTACTGCGTTGTCCCTCCTAGTTAGATTCAAGACTCTCTGGACCAGAGAATTGATGTCCATCACTCTACATGTTCTAGCCATCTGAGGTGATGAATTCAGACCTTTTTGACTAAGACGATGTCGCCGCGCAGCACGTATAGTTCGTCGAAGAATCTTCTCCTCCAGAGCCCATCAGCTTATGAAGAATGGGGGTGAAAACTAGATCCTTTCTGAAAAACAGGAAAAACAAATACAGGCAATGGAAATGAAGTATCTTCGAAGAGTGATAGGAGCAAGGAAAGCTGATAGAAAAAGTAATGAAGACATCTGAAATGTAGAATCAGTGAAGAAAAACATGCAAGATAAAAAACTTAGATACAGTAACGTGATGGAGAAAATTCTCAAGGATGCCAGAGAAAGCTGCAACTCAGCAAAGGAAGCAGCTAGAGACAGGAACAAGTGGAGAAAATTTGTAAAAGAGAGAAAGACGGAAACCAGAGACAGAACACCTACGACACCTTAGGGTAAAACAGGACCGGATTATGTATGTATATTGTAGGATCTCCTTAGCTCTTCGCGAGGTTTCTTACTTAATTGCGTTCCTAGCCCATATAAACAACGATTGGCAAGAGTCATTCTTCGTTTAGTTTGGAGCAGCGAGCATTCGGAAGAGTTTGCCAGAGATGCTAAGTCTAGATATACCTCTGGTCAAATAGCCCGTCTCTATAAATGCTGTCAAATGTGGTTTTAAAGTCGATAGAAAAGGTAGTGGGTATCTATTTGGACAACATGGGCTTTCTCCAGGATCCGCCAAAGTGGCCTAAGCCCGCGCTGATAGGCACTGTTCACGTTATTGACGAATGGTTTCAGGCGTTCACATAATAAAGCAGATACGATTTTATATGCGATGCTGAGGTGACTTATACCTCTGTAATTGCCGCAGCAGTTGAGAGGGGCTCCTTTGACTATAATGAACTTTCAGACGATTCATCAATGAGATGGACATATACTCGTGTGAATGTGTAGAATTTTTCTAAATTTCAGTTTCTTAAGCAACAGAGGTTGCATGACAGAGAGAGGTTACATTCTTAAGGACTTCTGTACCACCACAGCCTATGGGCATATTATGATGCGTCCTCACGTTGTTATTTCTCAGAATGTACATATCACCTATATCATCGCTCGAATGTTATGTCAAATTTTGCCAGTTAAGGCCCATGCGATCTGTTTCGAGTTATGTCAGATTTCCTTCGCGATTGTTATGAGAACAAGGTTACCAATCAATTCTGTCACTTATTAGTCCTTCCCTAATAACAAATTACAATTTCCAATTCGACTGCACCCATATGAACTCGCCCTGTATCATTATCCCCGTTTGATATTCCACATATCAACACAACTCCCAATAAATCAAGCTACATCCTCAATTTACTACCAGTAGCAGAAGTATCCCGCTGATTGAGTCGCTTTCCTGGCAGGTACTTTTCTGCCCGCGACCAAACGCAACAACTAATCAACGGCAGCCATGAAATACGAAAACAATAATGCGTCACACCAAGCTCAATCGCTTTAATCCGCTTACGGCAATAAAACTGGTATCCCTTCTAACACCCAGCATCCTTGCCGAGCCGCGTCTGATCACATGTTCCCATAACAGCAACACCACTGCAACACCCTTGCATTCTCCATAATGGATCGAGGAAACGGAGTATAAAGTTGTCACCAAGTGCCCTATATTTTCATTTCATTTCCAATTCTGGTGTCTAGTCGACGGACGGTACACACTGAATCCGAAGCCAGACATTGTCATCGTCCTCATGGTTCCTGCTGTGCAATAGACTGCACACTACGCCGCAGGAGGACCTAAATCTTTCAACTCCAATTCGTAAGGGGTTGATGCATTTGGGCATCGATGTTGCACTGTACTCTAGTTGTACATTGCTGCAGTTGCTATTTCTGTTTCTGCTTCTCCTTTTGGTGGTGGTCTTCCTGCAATATGGCATAATTTATAGCTCATCCACTTAAATGGATAGCGAAGCAGTAGTAGCAGTAGCAGCATCAGCCGGAGCTACAAAGACGACGAGATTATCCTTTTGCGACATACTTAGGCTTTTATGTTTGTTGAGCGTGCAGATCTGAAGTGAACTTCGTCTGAATCCAACAACAGAACTCATCAGCTTCATCAGCATCCTCTTCATCATTGAAATCAGAACAAAAAAAATATCCGTCGCGAGGTCGTTGCACGAACAACGTACTACATGTGGGGTGGTTGGGTAAACCAGGACACTCAACCCACAATCGGTTGAACGACAAAGTGCATTAAACGTGTGCCCCATCGGAATTTGGTGCACAATTTCGTCATCGATGCAGAAATAGTGGCTGCTGCTGCAGCATTTGCAGCTAAATGTGGAGCACCCATGTGAATAATGTTGATGTTGGTGAAATATCCTTATATGGAGGATTGAGTGCAAATGCAACGAAAATTGGGGCACACTGTAGAAACACGTGGATTGTACCTGTTTTGCGCAAAGGAATTCGTGACCTGAGATGCACTGAGACGTGTTATTTGTGCTTCCGGAAGCATTAGTCAAATTCAAAGATTTCTGTAAACAACAGTGAAGAGAATTAGTCTATATTTGGGGCAAGACATCTTTTTATCATTTTATCATGACGTGGAGCTTGCCGTTTCCATTCTTCAGCTGCCTTGACGTGGCGAAACGGCTTAAGAGTCCGAAAGGATCCCAAGTGAGACATCGAACTAAAGGTTGAAGACGTCTTGACTGTGACGTAAAGCTTGTTACACAGTATGATGGAGAAAACAAATGAGATGTCCACTCCAGGTAGCACTCGTGAAAACGATAATCCACCCGTGGTCTTTTCGACTACGGCCGGGACGAGGATTCTGGAGGTCCCAACCACCATACTTTTACCCCCCGCCTCTGGCGTTGAATCGAAAGTAGTAGCGACGCTTGTTTCAGAAGACTCCTGCAGCTCCGTCTCTGACTCGTTTGATAGACTGGGCTGAAATGATAAAGAAAGTGGGGGAAAGGCTTCGGCTGGAACGTTTAATCTCTAGCTGATCGAAGTTGTGTCGGTGACGGTTTGACTCGGGAAACAAATAAGGCTGAACGAGCTCCTGAAGCGGTGCACTCCAATAAGCTCCTGACTAAGAGTCAACTGAAAAGGAGAAGAAGGAAGGCGGCGATGGCGCGGTGCAAAGAGGCTGCAGAGTCAGCTGAAGGAGCAAGTGCCGAAAGCAGTCGTCCTTCAGTAGCGACAGGAAAGAAGCCTAGGTCGGCAGAAAGTACTCCAACTCGAGCCGATCAATCCCTCAGACCCAACGCTGGCTCCTTTTCATTCGGCTCGAACAGGTCCAATCTGACGGAGCAAGTTTCGCCTGCTCCTCTTGGTGGAAGCGTGTGCGCATCTGATGCGCGCTCTTGTGCTGGGCACACTCTTACCGGTGGCGTTATCTGCGCACAAAATCTGGTGGTTGCTGGTGCTGTTACCCCTATCGGACAGAAAATGGCTGACGCAGGCAAAGCCGGGCCCTCGCCTCGCCGGAAGTATGTGCGCACCTGGTACGCGCCGTTCTACTAATAAAACTGCGACTATATCTTTGATATTTTCGCAGATAAACCTCCATCACTCAAAGGCTGCTACCGCTCTCTTAAGTAGCAGACTTTCTGTGGTGTGTACAAAACCCCGCATAGCATCTATCCAGGAGCCATACGTGCGGAACAAGCGCATAGGTGGCTTTGGAGGTGTTCGTGGAGTAACGGTGCTATGTGACGAGCGATCTGAAAGACCGAGAGCTTGTCCAATTGTGCCGAGTTTCCTCTCAGTAACCAAGCTTGGACAATTCTGTGGACAGGATCTGGTTGTTGCAGCTATAAGCTACGAAACGACCGGAAGTTGGAAAACCTTCGTCGTTGCGTCGGCTTACTTCCCTTATGATTCGGTAATGCCTCCACCACCAAAGGCGGTTGCCGAACTCATAAAGTACTGTGATACTCGGGAGATGGGACTAGTCATATGTTGCGACGCTAATGCTCAGAATACAATCTGGAGCAGCAGCTAATGTAACATACGAGGAAACCATCTCCTAGACGTTATACTATCGTCTGGCATGGTAATTAACAATGTTGGGTCCCAGCCAACTTTTGCTACATCAAGGAGGCAGGAGGTAATTGATTTGACTTTATCTAATAGGCATTTCAAGTCAATTACCAACTGGAGGGTACTGCCGGAGGTGTCCTTGTCAGACCATAGATACATCGCTTTCCAAATCGAACGCGAGGCCATAACTTTGCAGGAAAGCAGGAATCCTAGGAAAATCAACTGGGTGCGGTTTAGGGAAGAGCTCGACAGATCTGTCAAAACTCCAGCTAAACTCAGAACGAAACGAAAGGTTGAGGATGCTGTTCAAAACCTGACTAGCGTCTTTACCAGCTGTTTTGAACTGACGTACCCATTGACAAAAATCCCCTGCAGAACGCTGGTTCTCTGGTGGAGCCTAGATTTGCAGCGGCTTAGGAAATAATCCAGAAAACTTCTAAATAGATCACTCAAGACACATTTAGAGGGTGACTGAGATCTTTCCAGATCGAAGCAACACGACTATAACAAGTTAATTCGGTTGTCGAAAAGAGCCTCTTATAGAGATTTTTGTGAAAAGATCGAGTCAATCGGTGAAACCAGCAGGTTGGTTAAGGTCCTCAAAAGGGACAAGCCGACCAAACCGGAGTCACTGAGAAAGTCTGATGGCAAGTTTACTGAGACGAAAGCGGAGACTTTTAGTCTTCTGTTGGAGATTCACTTTCCAGGCATTCAGATAACCACTAGGTCGAAGCTTGGCCCACTTACCCAAGCTGATCTTGATCTTGATATGCTCCAGATTACTGTCTAGGGTTTATTTGAAGACATCCCAATTTGTTTTTCTTGATTTTCTGACTGGATTTCTTATGACCATATGTTACGGTCGGAAGAGAACTGGATGGCAATATGCTCTTTCGTAACAACTCTTTAAAAAGAGCAGCAGAGAGTAGTAAAGCTAAGAAGAGCAGCGGAAGCCAGCGGAAGCATAGCATGAACTGCTAACCAGCCCCGCAAAGTAATACCTAATGGGAGTCCCGCGGGGAGAGTCCTAAAAATGTGCAGGGTGTGGACTAGTATGTAGGTGCATTTCTGAGATCGATTCGTGCATGCTAGTAGCTCGGACCGCTAGCATGCACAAAGATTACCACATCCCTTGGCGCAACCAAAGAAAAAAAAAGTGTAGCTGATAGATCATTCATAATTTCTGATCCCATAATAAGCACCCACCCACTTGACCTATTCATACAAGTATTCCTAATAATCCCTCATTCCGCATTTTACAATATATCACCCACATTCCATCTAATAATTAAAATTGCATTTTTATTGTTTTATCACAGCCTCCTCAATCAACCCACAAAAAAAAAATTATAAAAAATGCTCCCAAAATATTAAATTAATTTCTTTATCTCAGGAATGTCATATTTTTGTAATAAAAAAAACAAGAACTTGAAACACACTCAGACAAATGTTGCATACTACCCCCATTAGATTGGAGAGTCCCATTATTCCAAATCTAATCGCATAGATTCCCACACGCAACTCAGCGACACCCTCGCTACTCTATGTTTCACTTGAAATTCTTTGAATAACTTTTGACATTAATAAATGTCACGTTCACTTCAAAACCCATTAGAAGAGCGGGAGCAGGAAAATAATCACCATTATCATCATCAGAGTTAGAACCGTCATCATTGGAGTCGTCATCTTATTCCTTTGTGCAGTCTCCTTCATATACTCGTATGCAACCTTGTGGTGATTTCTGGATTCAATCCAATTCAACTCGAAGCCAAAGTTATTTTCTGACTGAATGCAACCACAACACCAGCATAATCCAAGGAGATTTTGAAGGAAACATCAACAACCAAAGCAAAGCAAAACGGAAGTATCTTTTCCAAGTCACAACGGCGTTTATCTGTTGAATTATTTAGAAGCTAATCAAGTGCCTGGCAAATAGTATAAGCTTTCAGGTTTGCTCCGTGCATTCATGAGAGTTTCCAGATTTTTCACTTCACAGCTCTAGCGAAAGACATTATATTGACTTGGAGTTGTATACTCATGCCCCTTGTATGCAGTTAACGATAGAAGAGGTTTTCATTTAATTTCTGGCCCGATTTTTAATTATTCCTGCTCATGGTATGTAGGTATGTAGCTTGTCAGTCGTCCCCTTCAAGCGTATTCCTCTTGTGCAATCTTCAATGACATTTGTTGTCCCAGTTTGCTTAGCTCGAGGGTTGCGAATGGTAAATCCTTATCTCTAGATGTTAATGCACTTGTAGCACGCCGCTTAACTATAATAGTGGACTCCACCACCTCCATGGAGCACCAGCACCAGCAGCAGCAGCAGCAGCAGTAGTAGCAATGTTAGCTCTAAAGCCATGGTGTACACCAACATCCATTGGTGACTCAGGGGATGGGAGATTGTAACAGTTGATATGAATGTAATTTGGTTTACGTTTTGAGAAGGGTGTTAGGGTTGTTGGCAGAGCGATGTTGATTGTGAAGGGGGGTAGGGAGCGATGCTTTTAGTTTACGACTTCACAAAAGTGAAAGGGGTATACGAGTAGTTGGGCACTAGTTGTGTGTAGATGGAGGTCAGTTGGAGGACTGTAGAAACTGGCTATGGAGGCTGTTAGAAATGTGTGTCATTTGGCTAATTGGATGTTAGATAGGGATGTGGTGGAGTGTAGTTTTCAAAATTGTGTAATGTACTTGGACGATGCGGTAAGAGGACTTTTAAGTTTAATATTTTATAGGTAGTAAAATAATACTATTTTGTTTTTACTTTAAGAAATTCAACGAGAACTAGCAGGATTGTTGCATAGTAGATTTATGGTTTAGTTAGACAATGTCGTGCTTCGAATTATGGATGTGGCTGCAGAACATTAAATTGTGCGGCAAAAAAGTCAGAAGAAATTGTGACTTGAGATAGGCTACCTTCACAAAACATGTAATTTCATCCCTAACTATAGACCAATCCGTGAGATTAAGGAATTTCCAATGTTAATCAGGACCTTGGAATAGATATGATGGCAGATGAGGCCTTAATGGGCCAACGGCAGCGTTCACAATTCCGTACTGGAATATTGGCATCGGTGAATCTGGCTCCGCATTCTAGGGGTACAATAAAAGGAACTGGCCCTCCAGGTTGGCTGTTGTGCTACCGAGGTAACTTCTCCACCACGTAAAAAAAAATGGTTCAAAAACAACCATAACCCTCGGATAAATAAGGAAGATTCAACTGCTGAAGACCTGAGAAATGATCTTCTGATCTGTACGTGGAATGTTCGGAGCCTTAACAGACCACGTGCAGCCGAACAATTAGCAAGGGCCATAGACTGCTATAAGGCAGATATAACTGCCATCCAGAAAGTGCGATGGGGTGGACCGGGCAAAAAGATGATGAAAAACTGTTAATCTGCTATGGTAATTGCTACAGAGGCAACAAGCAGCGCTTATTCAGATGCGATCTTGCTATACGCGGCAGACTTAGGCAAGAAGTTTTAAGCTTCCGACACGTAAGCGAGTGTATTATGACTATCCTCATCAAAGCCAAATTAACTAACAAAAGCCTGATATGTGCTCATGCACCGACGGAACAAAAGCATGCTCGACTGGAGCACTGCGACGCAACTGGGCCATTGCATTGTACTTCCAGAGAGCAAACCCTGATTTACCCATTTTATTGGAATTTTCTTGTCTTTCTAAGAAAACCAAAAAAGCAGTTCAGTGATGAGGAGCTTACAGTACCAGCGCTCACCACATCAGCACCGAGGATCTGCTACCTGATACGAGCAAAGGCCGGACACTCACAGAGATCACTCAAGCCCAGCACATTAAGGTGCTTGGCGAAAGCAAGGTGGCCTGTCATGATGCCAATAAGTTGTCTACAGTCTTATCTGCTGAGAGACAGCAAGAATGTCGCTGATTTCGTACAGACGTCCGGGTGCATACGTTTAGTCAACCTGCATCCTGGAGAGTAATGCCACACACAATTGTGCTCGTGAGAGACCCAATCGTCAATGAAAGCCCTAATCGAGGACGCAGGGAGACCCAAGGTGGGTTTGGGACCTGACAAAAACTCCTCTGAGCCTTCTCTAGCAATCTCATCGGAGATCTCGTTCCCCAAGATCCCCGTGTGACCTGAGACCCAGATAAGAGACAAAGAATTCAGCATTGCGACCGAGTTCAAAGAGTTTTTGGTTTCACGAACTATTTTGGAAGTGGTTAATGGGTTAAGCAAGGCCTTAAGCGCAGCCTGACTGTCACTACAGACACAAATGCTACGTCCCTTCCACCTGTTCTTCACAACATAGTTCATGGCCATTAGGATCACATAAGTTTCCGCTTGGAAAACAGACGCATATTTGCCGAACGAAAAGTGTAGTCTAATCTTGTCGACTTCCACGAAAACACCAGCGCCAGACCCTTGACTGGTTTTGGAACCATCCGTGAAAATACAACTACATTCCACTCCCGACTCAGACTCTGACCGAAGCCAGTGCTGAACACAAGGAAAGTCGACTCTGAATTTGGGCATCAGCGGAAGTTCTGGTGTCATTGCATCAGACGGCATATCCATAAGACAGGAGTAGTAAGATGAGTATCGCGCAAGTTCATCAAAATTCCAGTGTGGAGTATACCAAAAGCCGCCCCGCCTAAGACGATGGATGGCTTTGATGGTGCAACCCATGATATAAGTATCGAGGGGAAGTAAGTTCAGCAAAGCATCTAGAGCAGAGCCAGGCGTACTCGGAAAAACTCCCGTGCAGCCGAGACAAGCCTTGCGAACAATCGCTCTTTACCCCTGTCATAACATATCGGCCACAATCCGCATGCACTACCAAAGTTCTATACATTAGCATTGCTTTAATCCACAACACTAATGTTTTATCTACCTTGTGTTGTCTGGCCGAGCCGCACATGTAGTCAAAAGCCGCAATATCAAAAGCACCCTCAATGTTGATGAAGATACCCATCGCGTATTCTTTCCTATCAAGCGCGCATTCAATTCTGGCCATTAAATTTTGAAGTGCGGTCTCGTAGGATTTCCCACTCTGATAAGCATGCTGCATCTCCGATAGTGGATGCAACTTCAAAGCAACTTTGCGCAAGTGAAATTCTACCAGTCTCTTCACACGTTTCAGTAAGAAGGAGCTCAAACTTATGGGTCTGAAACTCTTGGATAGCGAATAGTCCTCCTTACCAGTTTTCGGTTTTCCTTACCAATTTTGGGCTAGTCTGACTGTTCGCCAAGGTGTAGGAATAATGCCGGCGCCAACCCAGCGGTAAAAATCCTTTTTAGAGTTGGCAGCAGGTGATCTATACCCTGTTGCAGCATGACTGGATATATTCCATCGGTGCCAGGCGATTTGAAATCATCAAAAGATGCCACAGCATATTTGATGGCCTCATCTGGTACCACGACTGATGATCAAGCTCAGCTTGGGTAAGTGGGCCAAGCTGCGACCTAGTGGTTATCTGATTGCCAGGAAAGTGCGTCTCCAGCAGTAGACTAAAAGTTTCCGCTTTCTCCTTAGTAAACTTGCCATCAGACTTTCTGAGTGACTCTGGTTAGGTCGACTTGAACCTTTTGAGGACCTTAACCAACCTGCTGGTTTCACCGAGTGTCTCGATCTTTTCACAAAAATCTCTATAAGAAGCTCTTTTCGACAACCAAATTAACTTGTTATAGTCTTGTTGCTTCGATCTGAAATGGTCCCAGTCACCTTTTAAATTTGTCTTGAGTGACCTATTTAGAAGTTTTCTGGATTATTTCCTAAGCCGCTGTAGTTCTGAGCTCCACCGGCGTTCTGCAGAGGATTTTTGTCTTGGGCACGTCAGTTCAAAATAGTTGGTAAGGACGCTAGTCAGGTTATGAACAATGCCCTCAACCTTTCGTTTCGTTCAGAGTTTAGTTGGAGTTTTGACAGAGAACAAAAGGATCCTGCCGCCAAAGATCGTTTCTATGAAACGACAAAACATACGAGCATTGTGCAAACATATTGGGCGATTTTAACTCCAAAATAGAAAAGAGAACGTCTTTAGCAGTCGGTAAGCCATGACACCATGTCTGACAACGGACTAAGGCTAATCATCACTATAGCAAGCACATGGTTTTGTCATCTTAATATTCACAAGCAGAGATTTGACCACCATTCATGTATACTTAGCTCATTTCAATACCTCTCCTCTTCATTGTATATATGAACTCGATGTTACAGCGTAGCCGTGATGGAAAATATTTCAAATTTAAAGATTTAAGGATTAGTCATTTGCTCTTTGCAGATAATTTAGCAATGCTTTGGTAATCTCAAACATTTCCAGAACGCCGCACAGTGGATCGAGTCAGTGTAAAGGCCTGTACATTGGCCAACAATGAAATCACTGAATTTCTTCCATCATTTGACTCTAATTAATTTTTATAAGTGTCCTCTTGTACTTGCAGATTTTGTAAAACTCTCGCAAACTCGCAAATCAAAAGACACAAAAAACAAAAGCTATGTTGGTCACTTTTTGCGACTTTCTGTGATCCTGATAAATATTTGGGTAATTCCCTCCAAAAAACCGATTATATTAGCGAAGACAAAATTGCATCGAATCTTCATGACCCGTTATCTCGACAACCGTTCTCCCGATCATAATGAAATTTGACATATTTGTCCTTTACTTAACTCTTAAAAAAACTGGGTGAAGAATTTTTCCAAATACTCCTATATATTATAAAATGCCATTTTTTTTTATAACATAGAACTAAAGTACATACATACATACATACATTTTCAATGGCCAGCTAATCCTTCATGAGGGTCGCGGGGGTAGGATGTTCAGGTGGACCCTCCATCCTTCTCGATCCTCCGCCATCGACTCCAATTCATCAGGAGAAATCCCTAGAAGGCTCCACGAGAGAATCCATCTATTTCTAGGCCTACCGGATAGTCGCCTACCTGATGGCACAGCAACCTTAGCACGTCTTGGAAGCCGGTCTGGGGGCATTCGCACTAGGTGACCAAACCATCGAAGCATAGATCGTTCCGTTCGTAGAAGTAGCTGCTCAACATTAAGCGCCTCGTGTACTCTGGTGTTGTGCACTCGATCCCTACGAGTTTTTCCAGCAACACCGCGAAGGAACCTCTTTTTGGCAGCTTGTATCCGCGATCTTATTTTTTCGGTCACTACCCAAATTTCATGACCATGGGTGAGAGTTGGAGCACTCACCGAGTTAGAAACCGATAATTTAGCTTGGACATTAAGTTCGGCCTTCCTTATAACAGATTGACCAAGCTATCTCAAAATTTATCCAGCCTGACCAATTCTACAGAATAACTCAGCATTGCTCTTCCCATAACTCGTGAATGAGAGCCAGAGGTACTCAAATTTATCCACCTTCTTCAGTGGGACTCCACTAACATGCAGAGTGCACTGAATGGGTATTTTGGAAACGACTATTAGCTATACTTCCGATTTGTTCACGTTGATCTTCATTCCAGCATTATCACAAACAGCTAGAAACCTTTCAAGTGCGCTGAAGTTCAGTTTGAGAGGACCCAAGGATGACGAAATCATCCGCAAAGAGCGGATGATTAATCCTTAAGTCTCCCACTTTGAAACATTCTCCGCCACGGTTGCGATGCAACATCGAGTCCGTATATACATACAATGAAGAGGATAGGTGACAAACGCACCCTTGGCGGGGTCCAACTCCCACAGTGAAGGGTACTGATTTAACACCATTTATCCGAAAGCAGCTTCTACAGTTTGTATATAAAAACTGAATCGCCCTTAATAGAGGACAATCAATCCCATATTCTTGCAGAACACTCCAGAGCTAGCCTCAAGAAACCATATCGTATGCTTTTTCCAAATCCACAAAACAAGTGTAGACAAGCTTAGCATACTCCCAGGCCTACTCAGGAACCATTCTGATAGTAAATAGCTGGTTGATTGTGCTTCTACCGGGGCGAAAACAGCACTGCTCTCCCCCAAACTGTCCTCAACCACAGCTCTAGAACGCGTTTCTAGCACCTTAGCGAAGACTTTTCCAAGGAGACTCAAAATAGATATGTATACCCCTATAGGTGGCGCAATCTCTTTTGTCCCCCTTTTTAAAAAGAGGAACAATCACCCTCATTTGCCAATCATCAGGTGTTTCACCCCATTCCCAGGCCACTTTAATGACACGCGAGAGCCATTCCACTCCCTCTTTACCTAAAGCCTTGAGCATTTCTGGCAGGATTTCATCCACACCAGAAGATTTGCCAACTTTTAGCGATCGCCAAATTTACTTCCTCTATCGTATGACTACTTTTTGCACTACTCTCGACCATAGGTCTGTTATCTTCGATGCCCTACTCGGGATTGAGCAATTCTGAAAGTGCTCGCTCCATCTACATACATAAGATGTCCTCCTCATTGGGAGAAAGTGTACCGTCTTTGGATTTGGCTAGTTTAACGATATTCAACTTTCTTCCTCTTACCCTGCGAATGGTCTGCCAGAACATCTTATTTGCAGATCTGAGGTGAAGTTCGAATTTCTTGTCAAACTCCTTCCAAGACAGTTCTTTCGCTGTTTTCACAGCTAATTTGCAAGCTCTTCACGCCTCAGTATACTGATTTTGAGAAGCGGAGTTCCCCAAGTAAATCCACACCTTAAAAGCTCTCTTCTTCTCGCTGATGGGTTCTTGAACTATGGGCGTTGTAAACCAAGCAGTTATTTTCGCACCACCAGCCGCCACACCAAGCCGCTTCACTCCACAAACATCTCCCATAGAGGCTGTTGAAAACAGTTGCAATACTTCCTCTACATTTGATGGAACAGTTCGAATTCATTCAAACCTTGCCGCACAAATGTCTCCCGTATCTCACCGTTCAGTTACCTCTCCCATCCTTAGTTTCTGCTTTGGTAGGGGAGGCACTATATTGCTGAGATACAATTTGCATAGCACTAAGTGGTGATCAGTTTAAAGTTCGGCCTCTATCAATACGTGACCATCACAAACCATTCTCTTCAGACACGATGGTAGCACAAAGAAATCTATCAGCGACTTCCGCTGAAGACTCTGATGGTACCACCTGTATTTGTCAATGACTTTGTGTGGAAAGATAGTGTTCATGATGGATAAACCATTTTCATAGCAAAAATCCAACAACTTCTCTCCATTTGCGTTTTGATTAGGATCACCGTTCACCCACGTGACCATTGAAATCACCCATCAGGACAAAAGAATCAATATCCGCAACCTTTTCAAGGGCAGCATCAACTTCTTCTAAGAAAGCTGCATACTCCGACTTAAGGTTCGGTGCATATACATACCTGCACCAATGCCAGAGTTGATCTTTCAAGCTTGAGCTTTAATATCGCAACTCTCCCTCCTAATGGTATCCACTCCAATACTCTGTCTGTCAGCCTGGGACTTGTAAGTATCCTCACTCCCACCTGAGCAGACATTGAAGATGCGACTCCTGACAGAATGAGCTTCTACCCATCCGAAAGGTCCACAGTTTTAGAGCCTCTCTACTTTGTTCAAGTGACGCGAAGTATATTTAGTCGACTTTTAACAGCCTCCCTAATGTGCTCAAGGTCCTTTCCTGTGAGCGATGAAACGTTCCATATCTATCTTAAGTCGATGCCGTTCTGGAAAATCAGAGAATCCATCTGTGTCTCTATCGGCGCATACCACGCTCACCCCTTGTCACCGTAATCTTACGCGAGACCATTGACAGGAAGCTCGTAGCCATTTTGGGTTATACCCGGTCGGCTGCATAGCTGGACAGGTCGACCACCAGACGCTCGCAAACTCACACCTTTCAGGCCTAGCTCCAACGGATGCCCTGGCTTACCAGGTTTGCCAATATCCAAGGCCAGTCGTCTTCTTTGTTAGTCGTGACTGGATCGTATGGACGGGAATAACTATTTAAGTTACCCCATCCGCACATCCCAGCTGCCCGGGGGGTTAGTGCGTATGCCCACAGAGCGGCTTCCAAAACGTGCCATGACTGCCGTTCCATCAGATAGGCGACGCCCCGGTGAGCTGGAGTCAATGGCGGAGGATAGAGAAGGATGGAGAGTCCACTTGAGCATCATTCCCCGGCGAACCCTCATGAAGGATTAGCGGGCCATTGAAAATGTATATATGTATTTATGATTGATAAAAATTTAGAGAGCAAAGATTTTCATGAAGCCAATACTTGCCCTATTGCGGGTGCAAGTAAAAGAACTGAGTTGGAAAATTTTTTTCAAACGCGTTGCCGATACGCTCTTGTAACGAATTCTAATATAATGGAACAAATTTGAGCCTCCTATCGTAAGTAAAAAAATTTATAAAATAACTTCCTATAGGCAATCTCATTAGTTACCTCGACTCGCTCACGTGTCGGAAGCAATCTCATTAGTTACCTTTTGCTCTTTAGTTGCACAAAATGTTTTTCATTGTTCTTACGATATTCGTTTTCGTATTAGCCTGTATCGAAGGTAAACCGTCGGAAGCAGAGACGCATATTGTCGGTGGTGAAGAGGTCGATATTGAGGACTACCCTTATCAGGTGTCAATGCAAGTTTCCGGAAAACACCTGTGCGGTGGTTCCATTATATCACAAACTTCAATACTAACAGCTGCACATTGCACGGATCACCTGTATCCGTCATTGGTCTCTATTCGTGCTGGATCCTCTACTTATAACTCAGGAGGTGTATTAGTTAAAGTCAGTGATATTATACAGCATATTTCATTTGCCTCCGAAATATTTGACTTTGATGTTGCAATTTTGAATCTGGAAACACCCTTGACATATGGATCAGGAATTCAACCGATTGACTTGGCCAGAAGTCGTCCAATAGATGATACTTATGCTATTACTAGTGGTTGGGGTTATGAATCTGAATTCAGCAATATATCGCCGCTGCACTTACGTGCGGTCCATGTGTATACCGTAAATCAGGAAGCTTGTCAATCAGCGTATTTCGATAATATTATAACGGACCAGATGTTATGTGCTTATCGAGATAATGCAGATAGTTGCTATGGTGACTCTGGCGGCCCATTAGTTGTCCTTACTTCTACGAGTTACACACTGATTGGTATCGTTTCATGGGGCAAGGGCTGCGCCCGTCCCGGGTTGCCTGGAGTATATAGTGATGTGTCGACATTATGGGAATGGATCCAAGACAACATGATTCCTGATTGAAATTTCAAAAATTATCTTTCAAAATTGTGAATATAAATTTTAAATAAAGAATTGAGTATTACCATTGTATATACAACTAAGAAGACTTTGGCTTGATTGACATTCGCATTTTTCAAATAATGAAGTCGCTTCAATTTGATTCTTCAAAGATTCTATTTCGACCCAAAATTCGGTGGCATTTATGTCTGTAGAATATTTAATACTCAAATCAGCTGCATGTTTCTTTAATTGTTGAACTGAATATGAAGATATACTTTTTATCGTAAAAAAATTGAACATATCTTGAATGTTATGAA
This sequence comes from Brachypalpus laphriformis, assembly GCA_945910035.1. Lineage (NCBI taxonomy): Eukaryota > Metazoa > Arthropoda > Insecta > Diptera > Syrphidae > Brachypalpus > Brachypalpus laphriformis. The sequence goes on from OX246755.1 coordinate 150,190,733, forward strand.
GTTTATCAAATCGCCATTTGAATTCAGAAGTTATTCTATCAATTACTTCATTTATCTGAATTTTGAATTTTTACTGTTGGGAATTGTCGTAACTGGCGTCTGAACTTTCGCTTGCATCTTGTTTTTTTACTCGCTTTCGTCGCTTTTCAGGAAAATTATTCTCAATGTCACATTCTTCACAAATTTTTTTACCTTGTTGGAAATCATTGTCCACAGTCTCCCGAACATTTTGAATCTGCCTTGTCAATCCCTTGATTAATTCTGAGGCTTTGTCAATAGTTATGGTTTTCGACTGTAAAGCAACATTTACTCTATCAACAGATTCTAGAACTTGATCCCAAATTTGCGGGGTACATATAAATTTAAAGTTTATTTGGTCCATTGAGTTTTTAGCTGTAGCAGTTGTTTCCGTATTAAAATTGTTCGTGGTTAGAATCTTAAGCACTTGGCAAATTTGTGGTATTTGCATGTTTAAAGCTTTGACGGCTCTAGCTTTAGAGGCCCATCTAGTGTCACCGTGTTTTTTTTTTATTATTTCATTTATTTTCATTTATTTTCATTTTTTTTTTTTATTTTGGCTTGCACTCCGCTATATTTTCCAGCCATATTACTTCCATTGTCGTAGCCTTGGCCACGGACATCTTGTATGTTCAATCCGTCCACTTCCAGTTTCTCTAAAATTTCTTTCGACAATCCCTCGGCCGTCTTTTCATGAGATTGGCTGAGATCTATAAAACGTTCTTCGATTGTCACTTTTTGTTCGGATATTTTTACGAATGTCAATATTTGTGACATCTGTTCTTGATGCGATACGTCTGGTGTACAATCAAAAAGTATAGAAATGTATTTTGCCGCACGAACGTCGTCTAAAATTTGTTTTTTGACCTCAGACGCAAGAATATCCACTAGTTTGTTTTGAATATATGGCATAAAATATGAAATATTTCCTTTCCTTCATATCCTACTTACTTACTTAGATGGCGCTACAGTCCGAGGTGGATTCGAAAACTTTCTCTCTCCAGCCAGCACGATTACGAGCCAGCTGCCTCCAGTTGCGCACGCCAAGTTGGTTGAGGTCCCCCTCCACTTGTTTGCGCCACCTACCGCGAGGTCGTCCTCTACTGCGTCGTCCATCCGGGGTGGATTCGAAAACTTTCTTAGCGGGAACGTTGGGCTCCATCCGCTCTAAATGACCCAGCCATCTTAGTCGCTGTATGTGAACTCTTCTGGCTAAGTCGATGTCCTTGTACAGGCTGTATAGCTCGGCATTGTACCTTCTTCTCCACTCACCGTCTATGCAGACGGGACCAAAGATCGCTCGAAGAACTTTTCTCTCGAAATAACCAAGGGCATCCTCATCCGGTTTTGTCAAAGCCCATGCCTCTGCGCCATACAGCAGGACTGGGATGATTAATGTCTTATAAAGAGTTACCTTAGTAGTTCGAGATAGGGCTTTGCTAACAAATCCGCACCCGAATAGACGCTGTCCTTTTTGTCTGTAGCAATCGCCGTAGTAGATGTCGCAGTTTTTCATACTCCTTTTGCCCGGCCCATCCCATCGCACTTCTTGGATGGCGGTAATGTCTGCTTTGAGACACTCTAGGGTCTCCGCAAGTTGTTCGGCTGCACGTGGTTTATAGAGGGACCTAACATTCCACGTGCAGACACGAAGATCGTTGTCCTTTTTACATTTGCTTGGGTCGTCAACAGTAAATTCATCCGTTACCGAGGCTGTTGGTTGCTTCGTAACCGAAGGTTTTTTACGTGGTAGGGAAGTTAACCCGACGGCACAACCCCCAACCTGGAGGACCAGATCCTTTTTTTGCAACCCCTAGGACGAGGGGCCGGATACACCGATGTCAGTAACCCACTTCGGGAATATGAGCACTGCCGTTGGCCCATTAAGGGTTCATCCGCCACCATCTCTTTTTCAATACCCTGACGTAGTATTGAAAATCCTTACAGACCTCAGCTCCAAATATGTTGAAGTAGCTCCGGTAAGGTTTCCGCTGGCCTGTAGACGTCACCGTTGTTTCCATCGGGAGAATTCATCCGCCGCACGTCCTCCTTCTGAGGACCTCTTGTTAGACTTCTGAGACGCATATTTCTGCCGATCAGGTCAACAAGAGATGCCTCGTCCAGTTAAACATATGCGCGCTGAAGTTCACCCAGATGTGCTTACGCAGGTCCGAGTGTTCAGCTACCTATACCATATATCGTCAGACTCAGCATACGCTCATCGTTAGTTCACTATCAGATAGCTATCCAGCGGGCACCACGGGGAGGTGAAGATGCGATTTTGACCACCGAAATCATATCCACTGCACTTAAGAAAACCCCAGATCCTGATTCTCCAATATGCTCATGAGAGCCCCTGAGAGGTAAATTATTTTCCGTGCAGAACAATACAATGCTAGTACAAACTTTTAAAATATGTTTTCACTTTTTTGTTTCTTGATCAATAGCTTTTTGTAAAGATGCATCTATTGTGGTCTTACTTTTTATTTGCTGTTCTAGCGTTTTCCATTTAATACAATTTTCTCTATGAAATATTGAGTTTTCGTGCTCAGGGATACGTGGACTTAAGTGACGCCAATCATTAAATCCCTTTTGTGCATCAGCAAGTGCTGGTCTTATCTGCTTAGTCGAGGAAGAACTGAAAAGTATACATGGGAAACAAAATATTGCATCTCTTTTTTTACTGTACATCAACCATGGTCTGGGTACCATCTCTCCATTGCTCAATTTTTTTGTAAACCAATGCATATGAAATTTTCGTCTTTCGTCTTCATTTGGGGAAATATTTGTATTACCTTTTCCTTGATCAGGACTTTTCTCGACAAGAAAACAACGAGCGGAATCAGATAAGGGTAACCAAGAAACATGATCGTTTTCGTCTAATTGGGTCTTATCAGTTGCAGGTGTCTCTATTATTGAATTTCAAAATTTGGACTAATATCTTGTTTGGGTTTGTAATGTTGCGATACTTACGAGTGTCACAGTTCAAAGATCTTTCAACGCGCATTACCTAAAAGTTGGTCCTGGCCATTTTTGCGACCTCACGGCCTACGCCCTGTGCCTGGGCACCGCTGGCACCGCCCTAGTTACGGCACTGCTCCTGCCTATCCCTGTTTTGCTGATATATTCATCGAAAGTGCTCAATCGAAATAGCCTATCTTCGGACGTACCACGTAATATAGAGATCATTTCATGACCTCCGGAAGCACACCACGTACATACATAATGCTCTTCCGAACTCTATTTTTCCTCTCCATATACATTTATGACAAATGTCATAATCCTTATCTCATTAATGCTCACATATGTACGTCTGTTTCCAAACAATACACAAAAAAGGGAAGTCGAGCCCCTTTAGCGCGAGTAAATAATTCTAACAAAAAAAAATAAAAAATTTTCATCCGCCAGAACCTTGAAAAGAAAGATAATATATACGTATCGTATGTACGTATGTAAATACAAAGCTACACATGATTCAATCAGGAATCATGTTGTCTTGTATCCATTCCCAAAATGATGACACGTCACTATATACTCCAGGGAACCCGGGTTGGGCGCAGCCCTTGCCCCATGAAACGACACCACTCACTGTGTATCTCGTAGAAGTAAGAACAACTAAAGGGCCACCAGAGTCACCAGAGCAACTATCTGCATTATCTCGATAAGCACATAACATCTGGTCCGTTATAATATTATCGAAATACGCTGATTGACAAGCTTCCTGATTTACGGTATACACATGGACCGCACGTAAGTGCAGCGGCGCTATATTGCTGAATTCAGATTCATAACCCCAACCACTAGTAATAGCATAAGTATCATCTATTGGACGACTTCTGGCCAAATCGATCGGTTGAATTCCTGATCCATATGTCATGAGTGTTTCCAGATTCAAAATTGCAACATCATAGTCACCTGTTGCGTAGATAAATGAACTATGCTGTATAATATTGTTACAAGACAACAAACTAACCTTAAAAAAAATACATTGGCATGACAGCTACTCCATGGCGATGGCGGCTGTGTTCGGGGTTATTTATTGCTGCAGCCCGATTACACTTAGTAAGGCCTTTGTAGACATGTCGCATACCAAATGAAAGGTAAATTCGCGACAAACTCGAAAAATGCGACGGTTTTGGCGACAAATGTGCGTGGGCGGTAAGATAGGCGTGGCAAATGTAACCAAGATGGCGGACATGCAGAATTTTCCAGAGTAATGACAATGGAGATTGGAAGGCCCTGGAATGTAGCGATGGGCCTATAAAAAGCCGCTGCTAGGAGGTTAGGAAAACAAGAAGAAAGTTGGTTGTAGAGCTCAAAGCAACGAGCAATTAATTGTCGAACACTAGTTTCTTTTAATAAAAAAATATCAAACCCTCTCGGGAACCAAAAATTAGTGGTTTTTTCAATTTGTTTCCTCTTTTCTCAGGTATACTCAGCGTCGGCCTGTGCACATTTGCAACAATATCATTGACTTTAACTAATACACCTCCTGAGTTATAAGTAGAGGATCCAGCACGAATAGAGACCGAAGACGGGCACAGTCCATATGTGCAATGTGCAGCTGTTAGTATTGGTGTTTGTGATATAATGGAAACCACCGCACCAGTGATTTTCGAAAAGTTGCATTGACACCTGATAAGGGTAGTCCTCAATATCGACCTCTTCACCACCGACAATCTGCGCCTCTGCTTCCGATGGTTTACCTTCGATACAGGCTAATACGAAAACGAATATCGTAAGAACAATGAAAAACATTTTGTGCAACTGAAGAGCAAAAGGTAACTAATGAGATTGCTTCCGACACGTGAGCGAGTCGAGGTAACTAATGAGATTGCCTACACTCCAATGTGCACAAATGTCTCCCGTATCTCACCGTTCAGTTACCTCTCACATCCTTAGTTTCTGCCTCGGTAGGGGAGGCACTATATCGCTGAGATACAATTTGCAAAGCACTGAGTGGTGATCAGTTAAAAGTTCGGCCCCTACCAACACGCGAACATCACAAACCATTCTCTTCAGACACGATGGTACCACAAGGAAATCTATCAGCGACTTCTGCTGAAGCCCACGTACCACGTGTATTTGTCAATGACTTTGTGTGGAAAGATAGTGTTCATAATGGATAAACTATTTTCACAGCAAAAATCCAACAACTTCTCTCCATTTGCGTTTTGATTAGGATCACCGTTCACCCACGTGACCATTGAAATCACCCATCAGGACAAAAGAATCAATATCCGCAACCTTTTAAAGGGCAGCATCAACTTCATCTAAGAAAGCTGCATACTTCGACTTAAGGTTCGGTTCATATACATACCTGCACCAATGCCAGAGTTGATCTTTCAAGCTTGAGCTTTAATACCGCAACTCTACCTCCTAATGGTATCCACTCCAATTCTCTGTCTGTCAGCCTGGGACTTGTAAGTATCCTCACTCCCACCTGAGCAGACATTGAGGGTGCGAATCCTGACAGAATGAGCTTCTACCCATCCGAAAGGTCTACAGTTTTAGAGCCTCTCTACTTTGTTCAAGTGACGCGAAGTATATTTAGTCGACTTTTAACAGCCTCCCCAATGAGCTCAAAGTCCTTTCCTGTGAGCTATGAAACGTTCCATATCTATCTTAAGTCGATGCCGTTGTGGAAAATCAGAGAATCCATCTGTGCCTCTATCGGTGCATACCACGCTCACCCCTTGTCACCCGTAATCTTACGCGAGACCATTGACAGGAAGCTCGAAACCACTTTGGGTTATACCCGGTCGGCTGCATAGCTGGACAGGCCGACCACCAGACACTCGCAAACTCACACCCTTCAGGCCTAGCTCCAACGGATGCCCTGGCTTACCAGGTTTGCCAATATCCAAGGCCAGTCGTCTTCTTTGTTAGTCGTGACTGGATCGTATGGACGGGAATAACTATTTAAGTTACCCCATCCGCACATCCCAGTCATGTTGCCCGCCCCCACCATGAGGAGGTCAGCTGCCCGGGGGGTTAGTGCATATGCCCACAGAGCGGCTTCCAAAACATGCCATGACTGCCGTTCCATCAGATAGGCGACGCACCGGTAAGCCTAGAAATAGATGGTTGGATGGAGTCCGACCTTTCTCCTGGAGCTTTCTAGGGATTCCTGATGATGAGCTGGAGTCAATTGCGGAGGATAGAGAAGGATGGAGAGTCCACTTGAGCATCATTCCCCGGCGAACCCTCATGAAGGATTAGCGGGCCATTGAAAATGTATATATGTATTTATGATTAATAAAAATTTAGAGAGCAAAGATTTTCATGAAGCCAATACTTGCCCTATTGCGGGTGCAAGTAAAAGAACTGAGTTGGAACATTTTTTCAAACGCGTTGCCGATACGCTCTTGTAACGAATTCTAATATAATGGAACAAATTTGAGCCTCCTATCGTAAGTAAAACAATTTATAAAATAACTTCCTATAGGCAATCTCATTAGTTACCTCGACCCGCTCACGTGTCGGAAGCAGTTACCTTTTGCTCTTTAGTTGCACAAAATGTTTTTCATTGTTCTAACGATATTCGTTTTCGTATTAGCCTGTATCGAAGGTAAACCATCGGAAGCAGAGACGCAGATTGTCGGTGGTGAAAAGGTCGATATTGAGGACTACCCTTATCAGGTGTCAATGCAACTTTTCGAAAATCACTGGTGCGGTGGTTCCATTATATCACAAACTTCAATACTAACAGCTGCACATTGCACATATGGACTGTATCCGTCTTCGGTCTCTATTCGTGCTGGATCCTCTACTTTTAACTCAGGAGGTGTATTAGTTAAAGTCAATGATATTATACAGCATAGTTCATTTATCTACGCAACAGGTGACTATGATGTTGCAATTTTGAATCTGGAAACACCCATGACATATGGATCAGGAATTCAACCGATCGATTTGGCCAGAAGTCGTCCAATAGATGATACTTATGCTATTACTAGTGGTTGGGGTTATGAATCTGAATTCAGCAATATAGCGCCGCTGCACTTACGTGCGGTCCATGTGTATACTGTATCTCAGGAAGTTTGTCAATCAGCGTATTTTGATAAGATTATAACGGACCAGATGTTATGTGCTTATCGAGATAATGCAGATAGTTGCTATGGTGACTCTGGCGGCCCATTAGTTGTCCTTACTTCTACGAGTTACACACTGATTGGTATCGTTTCATGGGGCAAGGGCTGCGCCCGTCCCGGGTTGCCTGGAGTATATAGTGATGTGTCGACATTATGGGAATGGATCCAAGACAACATGATTCCTGATTGAAATTTCAAAAATTATCTTTCAAAATTGTGAATATAAATTTTAAATAAAGAATTGAGTATTACCATTGTATATACAACTAAGAAGACTTTGGCTTGATTGACATTCGCATTTTTCAAATAATGAAGTCGCTTCAATTTGATTCTTCAAAGATTCTATTTCGACCCAAAATTCGGTGGCATTTATGTCTGTAGAATATTTAATACTCAAATCAGCTGCATGTTTCTTTAATTGTAGAACTGAATATGAAGATATACTTTTTATCGTCAAAAAATTGAACATATCTTGAATTTCGGGAAGTTTATCAAATCACCATTTGAATTCAGAAGTTATTCTATCAATTACTTCATTTATCTGAATTTTGAATTTTTACTTTTGGGAAATGTTCACTTTCATCTTGTTTTTTTACTCGCTTTCGTCGCTTTTCAGGAAAATTATTCTCAATGTCACATTCTTCACAAATTTTTTTAGCTTTTTGGAATACATTGTCCACAGTCTCCCGAACATTTTGAATTTGCCTTGTCAATCCCTTGATTAATTCTGAGGCTTTGTCAATAGTTATGGTTTTCGACTGTAGAGCAACATTTACTCTATCAACAGATTCTAGAACTTGATCCCAAATTTGCGGGGTACATATAAATTTAAAGTTTATTTGGTCCATTAAGTTTTTAGCTGTAGCAGTTGTTTCCGTATTAAAATTGTTGGTGGTTAGAATCTTAAGCACTTGGCAAATTTGTGGTATTTGCATGTTTAAAGCTTTGACGGCTCTAGCTTTAGAAGCCCATCTAGTGTCACCGTGTTTTTTTTTTAAGAAATTTGCAAGTGCTTCATTAAAGTTTCCCATCTGACCGTAGAACTCGAAAAAAACACAAATATTTTCTGGATTATTCCGATCATATCGGGTGTCACACTAGCAGCGTTTACGCAAGATAAATTCAAAGAATACGCTGCACAGGGCACGTAATCAGCATTTTCATTTATTTTTTTTATTTTGGCTTGCACTCCGCTATATTTTCCAGCCATATTACTTCCATTGTCGTAGCCTTGTTTGTTTGTTTATATCCTTTAACCCCTCGGGGGGCATAGGGCGTCAACCACGCCTGCGCGCCATCGTGTTCGGAGTTCTGCAACGCGTTTGAGCTGCCTCCAACTCATTCCTAAAGAGCTCGATTCCTCCTCAACTGTTCTGCGCCACGTTTGCCTAGGGCGTCCCGCTATTCTGCCTGCCTGGGTGAGCGGATTCCACTGCATGGCGTATTTCGCAATGGAGTTGTCTTCGCGCCGTAGGGTGTGTCCAATCCATTGCCACTTTCTTCTTCGTGTAGTAATGCTTATAGGTTCTTGGCCCGTTCCCAGGTAAAGTTGTTCGTTGGAGATGCGGTTCGGCCAAAAAATCCTCAAGATGATTCTTAAGCATTTGTTTACGAAGACTTGCAGCTTGCGTGTGTTAATGGTGTCCACCTTCCAGGTACTGCACCCATAAAGCAGCACTGATTCTACGTTGGAGCGGAACAGTCGTAGCTTGGTTCTTAAGCTAATAACATTGCTTCTCCAGATTTTGGACAGCATTCCGAACGCAGCTTTAGCCTTCCCGATTCTGCTGCACACATCCAGTTCGGTGCCACCGCGATTAGCCGAGACGACACTTCCTAAATATAGAAAGTTATCAACTTTCTCGACTTGCTTTCCGGCAATGTTAAGTTGAGCGCGGGTATTGGAAGTACTCAGGGCTTTTGTTTTGGCTGTGTTTATTTTTAGCCCCACTTTGTTTGCCTCAGCTTCTAGATTTTGGGCCATCAAATGAAGATCCATTATCCGATGTGAAAGTAGACAAACATCGTCAGCGTAATCTAGGTGTTTAAGGTAAGATGTCATAGTCCAACGAATTCCAGAATTAGCTTCCGTCAATGCTGCACGGAGTACATCGCTGATAACCACCAAGAACAATAGTGGGGACAGTATGCACCCTTGACGTACTCCACTTTGGACTTCAAAGTCCTCCGACACCTTACCATTGTGCACGACGTGACACTTGCCGCCCTCATATGTAGCCTTGATAATAGCTATAAGCTTTTCTGGAATGCCTCTCCTGCGCAAGGCCAACCAGATAGCATCTCGATTCAAGCTGTCGAAAGCTTTCTCGAAGTCGATAAACAGTAAATGAAGCGGAGACCTATACTCAACGCATTGTTCGATTATGATCCGTAAGGTGTTTATGTGGTCGATGCAGGAGGATCCAGCGCGAAAGCCTGCCTGTTCGACATCGAGAGTTGAATCTAAATGTTCTTTAATTCGTTCTAGAATTATTCTAGCTATTATTTTGGCTACAGCTGGAAGAACACATATACCTCTCCAGTTACCGCACCCCATCAAGTTACCCTTCTTTGGAAGCTTAATGATCATCCCCCTTTTCCACTCCTGTGGAAATTGTTCACTATCCCAAGCTCTCCGTATTAGCGGATGCAGCAAATCTGCCGATGTATTTGGCGCCGCTTGAAATAGCTCGGCAGGGATGCCATCAATGCCCACCGCTTTGTTTTTCTTGAGGGACTTGATTGCTGTTATTATTTCGGTTTTACTGGGAGGTACGGTGCGAATTCGGGAATTTGTTGCTTCGAACTGCTCATTCGAATTCAAGATCATACCGCCGTCGTCTAAGTGATTTAGCACTGTAGCAAAATGTTCTCTCCATCTAGTGAGCTGATCCTCATCCGAAATCAGAAGGTTACCGTCTAGACTCTTCACTGGATGTTGTTTGGAGTTTCGACCACCAATGAGCTCTTTAGTGATGTTGTAAACAGTCCTACTGTCGCACCTACTCGCTGCTTCTTCAGCCCTTGAGGCCAGTGAGTTGACATATTGACGTTTGTCACGTCTCACACTACGCTGCACTTCTTTCTTCTTCGCACGGTATTGGGCTTCAAGCTCGGTTCTCTCTACTGCTGAGGCCGCTGCAATCCGAACCTTGATTGCTGTACGCTCATCGATCCGTCTCCAGGTGTCTGTAGAAAGCCATGTGCGTTGGTGTTTCTTCTTTTTACCGACATACGTGCGTGCCCCAGTCGCAAAAGCATTTTTCACAGCACTCCAGTGGTCATCCAAGTTCTCTATGCTGCTGATTGCTTCTGCTTCTAAGGCAAGATGCTCCCTGAACTATTGGCGCACTTGGGGAACCTTGAGCCTGTCGATATTAAACCTGGTGATATTAAGTAGGTTTGAGCGGTTGCTGTTGACGGATGCAGTACGAAGGCGTAAATGAGCTACCATAAGATGGTGGTCTCGTTCTTGTCCGACGTCAGCTCCGCGTCTGTTTCGGACGTCCAGGAGACAATTTCTAAAGCGGCGACTGATCGCAATGTGGTCAATCTGGTTGGATGTTCGTTGCCTATCAGTGGAGACCCAACTGATCTTATGGCAGGTGTTGTGCTTAAACAGCGTACCTCCGATGACTAGGCGGTTGGTATTGCAGAAGTCCACAAACCGCTCACCATTGTCATTACGGCCTCCCACGCCGTGAACTCCCATCACGTGCTTAAGCATGGTGTTGTCGCTACCCACCTTGGCATTGAGATCTCCCATTACCATTACGATGTCCCCATTAGGCGTTTGGTTGTAGGCGGCGCCTAAGTGGCTATAAAAATTATCCTTTTCATCCTCAGTCGCGTCTAGAGTCGGAGCATAACACTGTATGATGGTAATTTTTCTTACTCTACTCTGGAATCTAGCCGTCAATATCCGGTCACTATGGGGTTTCCAGGATATGAGGCTGCTACGTGCTGCTGGAGTTAGCATGAGTCCTACGCCAGAACTCCGTGCACTTCCAGCTGGTTTACCAGAGTAGAGCATCACAGTGCTTTTTGTTGGGGAGGTGTATTCCCCAGCATCGTACCATCTTATCTCGCTCAGCCCTAGGATGTCGATTTTATACCGTGCGAATTCGCGCTCCAATTGGAGGAATCTGGCGTTATAAGGCCCTTCCTTGAGTGAGTCCAGGAGGGTCTTAACGTTCCAGAATCCGATCGTTGTCCGTGTCCGATAGCCAAAGGTCGTCAACAAATGATCAGTCCGTATCCGAGGCGTATGTTTCCGTTTCGAAGCAATAGTTTGTTTTACGGTTGCGGCTCGCTGGGCCACAGACCAACCGACACTTATCCTGTTTTTTGGCGCAGGAAGCTCGCCATTCGTCCTCTCCCGTTAGCAATTTCCGAAGAAATTCCCAGATGGCACCACGAGGAGGTGGGAGTAGGGCTTACTAACAGAGCTGCTAGGTTTTCGGCTGCAGTGGCTCCTTCTCGTTACTTAGCGGACCAACACCTATCGGGAGATGCTGCCCCTACGAGGCCTTTGTTAGTCGTTTGCCATCGTCGTCGTAGCCTTGGCCACGGACATCTTGTATGTTCAATCCGTCCACTTCTAGTTTCTCTAAAATTTCTTTCGACAATGCCTCGGCCGTCTTTTCATGAGACTGGCTGAGATCTATATAACGTTCTTCGATTGTCACTTTTTGTTCGGATATTTTTATGAATCTCAATATTGCTGACATCTGCTCTTGATGCGATACGTCTGGCGTACAATCAAAAAGCATAGAAAAGTATTTTGCCACACGAACGTCGTCTAAAATTTGTTTTTTGACCTCAGACGCAAGAATATCCACTAGTTTGTTTGTTTTTTTTTTTTTTATAATTTGCGCGCACTCAAAGGGTTATGAATACCTTTAACATGTTTACACACAGTGCGGGCGTTGGAAGGATGGATAGAGAGAGAGAGAAAGATTTTGGTGTAGTGGTTCTTGAAGCTCAGTCGTTTATGCTTCAGCTATTCTCCGGGGGTGGCTTCCAGATAACTGGGGAGATTTTTTGTTATTATTGTCTTTGCTTCTAGGTAGGTAGGTAGATAAAGTGGCGGTCCAGAAAGAACCCAATTAGCGCTTAAAGTGCGCCGTTTTGTTACCACGGGCTCGTGTCTACCTGTTGTAGTGGCTAGTTGAAAATGATATTAAGTTAAACCCAGCCCGTGGAGTTCAGAAAGAGGATTAGTTCTCCAATCCTCTTGTTCGCTATCTCTCTCAGATCCTTGAAGAAGGGTTTGCCAAGAGTTTGCTGTCTGATCCTCGCCAGGGCCGGACATCTGCAAAGGAAATGACATAGAGATTCTTTCTCATTAATATCCCTGCAGCTCCTACAAAAGGTGTTGTGGGGGATTCCAAGCTTGGCCGCATGGTCCCCAACTGGCCAATGGCCTGTGATGATAGCTACGATTTTGGCAATAACTGGTCTTGGTTTGCCTAGTAACTCTTTTGACCTGGGTTTGTTGAAACTGGGCCACGTCTTCCTAGATATGACACAGCTTGTGAGGTTGTTCCACCTGCGATTGGCTAGCTGGAGGAAGTGGAGGTGAATTTAGCCCTTAACGGCACCAAGCGGAATGTCGACTCTTTCTGCTAGAGAGCCGTTAAGGGCCGACCCTCGCCTGGCCAGCTCATCAGCACGCTCATTTCCCTCATGGTTGCTGTGCCCTGGGACCCAGATGAGAATGATTCTAGAGTAAGTGCTTTGTTGGTTCAATTCAAACCGGCATTGCTCTACCAGTTTTGAAGAGATCTTCTGATTCACAGTACTTTTTTCCCGATAACCGGTGTCAAGGGCAAATCATCATTAACAGAGCGAACAATTTTTCCAGCCACATGACCAAGCTACTGCCAGTGTTATGCCTTCGCAGTAGTGTTCACACAAGCTTTTGCAAATGATCGGACTGGCTTTATATATTTCATGAGAAATAAATAAATGCTTGCTGACATAAGCATTTGAACCATGAACCATAAGCGTGGCAATTGACGACGTTACCACTACACCATTGTTTTGAATATATGGCGTAAAATATGAAATATTTCCTTTCTTGAGCGATTCGATGTGTGCTCTTAGTTCAGGATCGAATTTTGAAATCATATCCACTGCACTTAAGAAAACCCCAGATCCTGATTCTCCAATATGCTCATGAGAGCCCCTGAGAGGTAAATTATTTTCCGTGCAACAATACAATGCTAGTACAAACTTTTAAAATATGTTTTCACTTTTTTGTTTCTTGATCAATAGCTTTTTGTAAAGATGCATCTATTGTGGTCTTACTTTTTATTTGCTGTTCTAGCGTTTTCCATTTAATACAATTTTCTCTATGAAATATTGAGTTTTCGTGCTCAGGGATACGTGGACTTAAGTGACGCCAATCATTAAATCCCTTTTGTGCATCAGCAAGTGCTGGTCTTATCTGCTTAGTCGAGGAAGAACTGAAAAGTATACATGGGAAACAAAATATTGCATCTCTTTTTTTACTGTACATCAACCATGGTCTGGGTACCATCTCTCCATTGCTCAATTTTTTTGTAAACCAATGCATATGAAATTTTCGTCTTTCGTCTTCATTTGGGGAAATATTTGTATTACCTTTTCCTTGATCAGGACTTTTCTCGACAAAACAACGAGCGGAATCAGATAAGGGTAACCAAGAAACATGATCGTTTTCGTCTAATTGGGTCTTATCAGTTGCAGGTGTCTCTACTATTGAATTTCAGAATTTGGACTAATATCTTGTTTGGGTTTGTAATGTTGCGAGACTTACGAGTGTCACAGTTTAAATATCTTTCAACGCGCATTACCTAAAAGTTGGTCCTGGCCATTTTTGCGCCCTCCTGGCCTACACCCTGTGCCTGGACACCGCTGGCACCGCCCTAGTTACGGCACTGCTCCTGCCTATCCCTGTTTTGCTGATATATTCATCGAAAGGGCTCAATCGAAATAGCCAGTTTATCCTAAAGCTTATCTTCGGACGTACAACGTAATATAGAGATCATTTCATGACCTCGGGAAGCACACCACGTACATACATAATGCTCTTCCGAACTCTATTTTTCCTCTCCATATACATTTATGACAAATGTCATAATCCTTATCTCATTAATGCTCACATATGTACGTCTGTTTCCAAACAATACACAAAAAAGGGAAGTCGAGCCCCTTTAGCGCGAGTAAATAATTCTAACAAAAAAAAATAAAAAATTTTCATCCGCCAGAACCTTGAAAAGAAAGATAATATATACGTATCGTATGTACGTATGTAAATACAAAGCTACACATGATTCAATCAGGAATCATGTTGTCTTGTATCCATTCCCAAAATGATGACACGTCACTATATACTCCAGGGAACCCGGGTTGGGCGCAGCCCTTGCCCCATGAAACGACACCACTCACTGTGTATCTCGTAGAAGTAAGAACAACTAAAGGGCCACCAGAGTCACCAGAGCAACTATCTGCATTATCTCGATAAGCACATAACATCTGGTCCGTTATAATCTTATCAAAATACGCTGATTGACAAACTTCCTGAGATACAGTATACACATGGACCGCACGTAAGTGCAGCGGCGCTATATTGCTGAATTCAGATTCATAACCCCAACCACTAGTAATAGCATAAGTATCATCTATTGGACGACTTCTGGCCAAATCGATCGGTTGAATTCCTGATCCATATGTCATGGGTGTTTCCAGATTCAAAATTGCAACATCATAGTCACCTGTTGCGTAGATAAATGAACTATGCTGTATAATATCATTGACTTTAACTAATACACCTCCTGAGTTAAAAGTAGAGGATCCAGCACGAATAGAGACCGAAGACGAGCACAGTCCATATGTGCAATGTACAGCTGTTAGTATTGAAGTTTGTGATATAATGGAACCACCGCATCAGTGATTTTCGAAAAGTTACATTGACACCTGATAAGGGTAGTCCTCAATATCGACCTCTTCACCACCGACAATATGCACCTCTGCTTCCGATGGTTTACCTTCGATACAGGCTAATACGAAAACGAATATCGTAAGAACAATGAAAAACATTTTGTGCAACTAAAGAGCAAAAGGTAACTAATGAGATTGCTTCCGACACGTGAGCGAGTCGAGGTAACTAATGAGATTGCCTACACTCCAATGTGCTTTATAGATTTGTCGATATCGCAAATTATTTTATGTGTTTTTAACTTGCGATAGGAGGCTCAAATTTGGTCCATTATATTAGAATTTGTTACAAGACCGTATCGGCAACGCGTTTGGAAAATTTTCCGAACTACATTTTTTTTACTTGCACCCACAATAGGACATGTATTGGCCTCATGAAAACCTTTGTTCTCTAAATTTTGATCAATCATACATACATAGATACATTTGCCTGCATTTGGGGACCTGCACTCTGATTGATCGGTAAACTACTGACAGTCAGTACCTGACTCCTCAAAACTTGGCTTGGGCCAGTAGCGCAACAATCAAGTTCGTGATGAAGTGCTTGCTTTACCTCCTAGTGGTGGTCCCCGGGAAATTATACGTATAAACCCTTATACGTGTAGGCAAAGATTACAAGTGCAGGTTGTCTAGGATTGATGCAGGTTGATTATAGATTAGGTAACATGGGCCAGCAACCTGCGTTACCGAACATTTTCCCGCTACAGAACCGACACTATGCCTCGGATAAGAAAAGTCGCACGTTGACGACTTTTGGATATTGTACCCGCACAAAGATAGGTTTCTGGAATGTTAAGACGCTCCTCGACTCGGGAAGCGAAGGTCCTTACAATGTCAGATTCTTTCAATTGGAAAAAGAATTCATGCGATATAAACTGGACATTTTGGGCGTAAGTGAAGTAAGATGGTTAGAAGCGGGCGAGTACCAGTCCCCAACGCGTAACACTGTACTACTCTATTCTGGAAGACCATCCGGAAGTCCGCGGGAATATGGAGTCGGACTACTGCTAACAACAACAGCACGCAAGGGCCTAATTTCCTGGCAGCCTCATGGTGATAGGATTTTGACGGCCAGATTCCGGACTAGAGTACGACGCGTCACCATCATACAGTGTTACGCCCCAACGAATAGTTCGTCTGAGGACGAAAAGGAGAGCTTCTACAATCTCTTAAGGGCCGTCTTCAACACAACACCAAATGGAGACATTGTCATAGTGATGGGGGATTTGAATGCCAAGGTAGGCAGCGACAACGAAGGGCTCAAACATGTAATCGGGAAGCATGGACTTGGCAACCGCAATGACAACGGCGAAAGGTTTGTGGATTTCTGCAATGCCAACCGCCTTGTGATAGGTGGCACCATGTTTGAGCACAAGACCTGCCACAAAGTCAGCTGGGTTTCCAATGACAGGCAAGCAACCTCCAACCAAATTGACCATTTTGCTATCAGCCGCCGCTTTAGAAGTAGTCTCCTGGACGTCCGAAACAGGCGAGGGGCAGATGTGGGGATAGTACGTGATCACCATCTTATGATAGCTACTCTCCAACTACGCACTGCTGCAGTTCGAAGACCCCACGACAACACAAGAATGCCCAGGTTCAACATCGATAGACTTAGTGATCCCTCAGTGCGCCAACAATTAAGGGAGCACTTTTCGCAAGGTGTGGAAGCAATCAGCAGCTCAATGCCCGCAACCATCCAAGACCATTGGTGTGCTGTGAAAAATGTTTTTACATCTGGTGCTGAAAGAATTGTCGGTCGATCGCAGGGAAGACATAGGGCATGGCTTTCTGAGGATACCTGGAGACGGATTGACGAACGAAAACAGCTGAAAGCTAGCGTTGCAGCTACCCCAGCAGTAGGGAGAAGCGAGCTAGAGTCCTTATATCGCATGAAGATGAGAGAAGTTCAGCGTAGCGTACGACGTGACAAGCGCAACTACATCAACGCGCTGGCTACAGAAGCAGAAGAAGCTGCACGGAGGTGCGACAGCAGGACCGTCTACAGAATCACGAAAGAGCTGACAGGTGGTCACAGCGCCAGCCAACACCCAGTGAAAAGCCTAGACGGTTCCTTGCTCATTTCGGATGAGGACCAGCTCAAGAGATGGAAAGAGCATTTTGCTATGGTTTTGAACCGTGTATTCGCTAACGATATGCTCCCAAATCAGACTGAGATGCCCGAGATGAGAAGTTCCCGAATACGCACCACGACTCCCAGTAAAGATGAGATCATTACCGCGATCAAGGCACTCAAAACCAACAAGGCGGTAGGACTTGACGGTATTCCAGCAGAGCTCTTACGAGCAGCGCCAACAACATCGGCTGAGCTTCTGCTTCCACTTATAGATAGAGCTTGGGAAGCTGAGAGCTTTCCTAACGAGTGGAAAAAGGGAATGATCGTCAAGCTTCCTAAGAAAGGAAATTTAATGGAGTGCGGAAACTGGAGGGGTATCTGCGTGCTGCCTGATGTAGCTAAGATAATAGCTAAAATCACCCTGGAGCGAATTAAACAACAATCTCGAAGACACACTCCATGCCGAACAAGCAGGTTTCCGCTCAGGATCCTCCTGTGCCGACCATATCAACACCCTGCGGATTATCATCGAACAGTGTGTTGAATATCGATCGCCACTGCACCTGCTGTTCATCGATTTTGAGAAAGCTTTCGATAGTGTCAACAGGGAGTTTATTTGGCGTGCCTTACGCAGGAGAAGCATTCCCGATAAACTAATTGCTATTATCAAAGCTACATATGAAGGCTCCAAATGTCACGTTCTGCACAGGGGAAGGTTGTCTGAGGAATTTGAGATCCAAAGTGGGGTAAGACAAGGCTGTATCCTTTCACCAATATTATTCCTATTGGTGATTAGCGATGTGCTTCATGCAGCTTTGTCGACGGGAAACGGAGGAATTCGATGGACTCTTACATCTCAACTGAAACATCTTGACTACGCTGACGATGTATGCTTACTCTCCCATAGAATTATGGACCTCCACCAAATGACAGCAGATGTGGAGAGGGAGGCAGGCGTCGTCGGGCTGAAAATTAATACGGCAACAACTAAAATTATCAGCCTTGGAACAAACTCATCGGCTCAAATATGCATTGTTGGACAACCGGTAGAGAGAGTAGAGGATTTCCAGTATCTTGGGAGTACTGTCTCGACCGATGGTGGAACCGAACTGGATATAGCCAACAGGATCGCCAAAGCAAAGTCCGCGTTCGGTATGTTGTCCAAAATATGGCGAAGCAATGCAATCAGTTTGAGCACCAAAATAAGACTGTTCCGCTCCAACGTTGAATCCGTGCTACTATATGGTTGCAGCACGTGGAGAGTGACCACTACTATCACCAGAAAGCTGCAAACGTTTGTTAATAGGTGCCTGCGTAATATCGTAAGGATTTTCTGGCCCAATCGTATCTCTAACGAACACCTTTACGAGAGAACGGGTCAGGAACCAATAGGCACAACTACCCAACGGCGGAAGTGGCAGTGGATTGGTCACACGTTCCGAAAGGGTGACAGCTCCATAGCGAACCATGCTATGCAATGGAACCCTCTAACTCAGGATGGCAGAAGACCTGGCGGTCCGAGGAGAACATGGCGCAGAACAGTCGAGAAGGAGGCACGGCAGTTAGGGAAAAGTTGGGGTGAACTCAGACACATTGCCAGAAACCGTACACGATGGCGCGTAGGCGTAGTAGAGGCCCTAGGACCCACAAGGAGATACAGGACATAAGTATGTACGTGGAATGTTATTACACTTAATAGACTAAGTGTTGCCGAAAAATTACCACTCGTGTTATACTTTTCCCTTGAATGGAAGGGACCCACAGTTTTGTGATGTATCTGAAGGCCAATTTTTGTTTCTTTCTCGTGACAACATTACTCTCGGATGTTTGCGAGACTCTCGCGAGACGTGGGCCGTGAAAAAGCTTTTTGGTCTTGTCTGGGATTAGAACATGGAATCTCACGCACAGTGGTCCGACACATTAACCACTGCGTCACGGCGGAGTTTGATGCCTCTATAATTGACGCAGTTGACGGGGTCTCCTTTCCTGTAGATTGGGCAAACGATGCTGAGATTCCATTCATCACCAGCTGCATTGAAAATTTCGGACGGTAAGCCGTCAGGTCCAGCAGCCTTTTTGGATTTCAGCTTGGATATTGTTATCTTCACTTCGCTTTGGTCAGGTGGACAGAAATTATGACTTTCATCGTCTATGTTGAATGGTTCATTAGAATGTTGCCGTTATGCATTCTGCAGAAATAGTTTATCCATAGTCTCAGCCCCGACTGTGATTCTATTACGAAGTTTCCATTTTCATCTCTACAGGTTTCTGTACGGGTATTGCGTCTCTGGCACGTTCTTTCAACCTTTTTTTAAGACTTATGTACATTGTTCTTGGGGTATTAGCTGTCAATATTCTCGATCACGCGTTTCTCATGCTCTTTCTTCTTCTTCTAGAGAAGCCGATGTTCTTCCCGTCTCATTTGCTTATAGAGCTTACGACCAGCTCTCGTCTTTCTTTGGAGCATCGCTTTATTTGACTCTTGGTTTGCTGCATACACTCGCTGGCATTTTCCGCCAAACCAGTGGTTTCGCTGTGTTGGTCGAGCGCGGCATTACTGATGGCATATTGGCAGCGTTGCAGTTATTAACTTACGTTAATTGAGTTAATAAAAAAAATGTTTTTTTAGAGACAAGTGTCTCGCTTGCTTTATTGGCGACTTAAATCTTAGGTACAATTATTCTTACAGTGCTAGTTATAAGCTTTATATTTCTATACTTTATGGGAAAACATATTTTACTTCAGTCCTACAGCGTCAGCATTCTTGATGGAAACGCCAGACGGATATATGACCCATATCCACTGCAACTGCATTCCATAATCGGCGCGTGTGCTGATTAAGTATATTTTGAGGTTGATAACTTTGCCACTGGTCTTCGGCACTTCATGTTGTCGGCATAGGGATGACTGAGAGATTTCGGCATACGCATTCAGTGAAGACTCTGGCGCTGGCGGCCTCTTGCTCTTGTAGCTTTTCGATGTTAAATTTGTTCATAGTGATTCTTCTTTGTTGCTCAGATTGGGATAACCGCATTCGAACCCTGGCTACAGCAAAGTAATTATCCGAGCAACCATAACTCGTCTTCTTTTACCCGTCGGAAAGGTAAAAAAAACTAGGGAGATGGGTGCCCCACGTCGTAGTGCGAGACTTACATCCCAAAAAGGTAGTGGTGACAATATGGTATGATGGACGAATGAGGAAGTTTTCCATTATTCGTTTCTCAAACGCGGAGAAACAATTACGGCCGAGTCGTACTGTAGAGAAATCGATATAATGCTTAACAAATTGCGCTAAAAATAGCCGTCACTGGTAAATAGGCATGGTCCCATACTGCTGCATGATAATACAAGACCACCTACAGCAAAGTCAACGTTCCTAAAGCTGGCGAGGTTAGGATATGCCTCATCTGGCTTATTTACCCCCGACCGATTACCACATTTTCCGAAGTTTGGGCAATGACCTCCAAAATAGACAGTTCACAAGCCCAGATGCCATAAAACACAATTTTTCAAAAGAGGCATATTTACTTTAGTGGAGCGTTGGAAAAATACCATAGATCTAAACAGAGATTACCTTTTGGAAGAAACTTTGTTAAGTATTGAAAAAGCGTTGATTAACTTTCCACATAAAAATCGGCAATTTCATATGTAACGACCTAATATTTCCTACGTAGGATTAGGAGACAATGAACTCCAATCGAAAGTGACTGGGTCGGCTTTAATATTTTTTTTTTATTATTCTTTTCTCACACAGTTGTGTTGTTCTTTAATCAAACTCCATCATCACCAAATCTAATGATATCATCAAATCAAGAAGATAGATCCTATAAACCTATTTTTACTCCGAAGGAAAACAAACTCAACATCCGTGACACTTAATCTCTTGAAACAATATTTTCTTTTAAGCCGACGACGACGATGATTCCCGATACACTTCCTCTCTCACGAGAATTCAATTAGTCCCAATCGCTCCTCCTACTCGTTAAAAAATAAACTTTTTTTCTACCAACTCTGTTTCGAAACACAAAATAGGGCACCGGCCTGGAATTATAAAATTTCCAATTAATTCCAAATAAAACCACGTCTCTCACGCACCGCATGCACAATGTTAAACAAATTTCCACCGATCTAATCAAATTGATTGCTTCCAACAATAACACAGAAAAATTAAAAAAAAATTATTTGAAGTGGCTTCCAACTCAAAAACCAGTTACAATGATACCTAGCTGGTACGTCAAAGGTAATCGCGCCCCTCCTTCGTCATCGTATCGCCACCACCATTCGATTGATTCCCGACGACGACGACGACAAAGTAATCGCCTTAATTTGATACCTTTCAGCACATACAGATACACTTATGCAGCACAAAGGGCCCAATTGGTTCTGAGGTTAACAAGGCAGATCGTACCGCACCCGCACCCCAGGTTAACCAGAAAGAAAAAAAAAAACTTCATTTAAATTATGCATGAGGCTATGCGCTACGCTTCCGTTTCATGAACGAGGGTGGTGTCCATCCACTAGCCTGCAATGTCTGGTGACACGAGACGACACCTTACGTTTGGTGCGTGACCACTCATAGTTAAGGAAGATTTGCTGGTGCACATTCAGCCACCCGTGTTCAAGCAGAACGAGGGAAAATTGGGCTCGGAACTCGTGCTGCACTCGATACCTGTAATTATCGCACCTAGCCCCGTAGCCTGGTTACCGGCCTTTCATTACATCAATTGCTTCATTGTCCGCCGGCATTGGAGTCAATTAACCTTTTCATTTGATTAATGAATTAAAGTGATTGCTTGCCTTTAGCCAGTACAGAGAGGATGATGTAGTGCTGAGTTGTTGAGATTTATCGGATCAGGATGACGCTGGAAAAACCCATCGAAGCCAATGCTTTAGGATTTAAGTTTGCTGTAGAATTCAACCAAATTAAATTTTGTTTAAGGGTTTAAAGATGACGCTGAAGGAAGTTTGTTTAAACTGCTCGTTGATTTTAATATCAAAATTGTTAGCAATATCTTGTACACACACAGTGCAGGTGGCATAAATTTGAATTGAGAAGTAATTGAAAGAAAACTAGAAATCGCTTTATAATAAGTTTTCTGCCAAGAGAGCCCAATTTACGTTAAACTCCTCTCGGGAAAGGCGAACCTACTCGTATATTGCTGAGCCAGCACCTGCAGATGTCTGTTGATTCTGCGTTTAAATTGTTGCAGATTATAGTCTTCTGAGTTCCAAAAATTGCTTGCCCTGTAACAAAATGAATTGTGGTAGAAAGATGTTCTTGCGGTTGCCAAGTGAACATGAAAGTTGTGTGCTGTGTCTGGTAGAATGTTGGAAGTCGAGTTTCTAGGGATCATTCTGTTGAAATCTTCCGAACATCTGCCATAGTAGTATCTGTAGAGCAGGCATAAATCTGCCACATGCCTTCGATGAGCTAATGATTGAAGGTTGGATGTAAGTGCTAAATCTTCTATTAAGCGAACTGCTCACCTCTGGATGCTGTCAAATAGATTTAGATAGTGTTTTCGGGCCGAGCTCCAAATATGAGAGCAGTACTCAAGCCCCAGTCTTACTTGTGCTTTTTATAAAAGAAGAAGTTGCGCGATGCAAGGTTAGGTTAGGTAAGTGGGCTGATGTAGGGGATAGAAATCTCTCTCTCTCTCTCTCTCTCTCTCTCTCTATCTATCTATCCTTTCCAACACCCTGTTAGCAGTTCACCTCTTGAGTGCGCGCAAATTATAAAAAAAAACTGGATAGGGGAGGCTCAGCACTAAACTCGATCCAATCCCACCACTCAGTGTGCATCCCGCTTTGCACACTCAAACTCGAAGTAGGGAATTAAGCTCTGACGAAGGCAAGCAACAGGTGGACCTCTCTATATACTTGTATCACCACGAGGAAGCTATGGTCTACATTGGACAGAACAAGAAACAAAAGACTGATTGGTTGAAAATCCGCCTCTGCTCTCATAGGAGTCATTACAGGGCATAACACTATGCGATACCACATGAAAAAGTTACATATGACGAACGATGACATTTATAGGGGCTGCGGTGACGAGGAGAATTGGTGTAGTGGCTTCAAGCTCATTTATTTATGCTTCAAAGAAACTCCAGGGGTAGCGTCCAGATAACTGGAGAGTTTTTTGTTACTTTTTGTCTTTTGCTTCTGATTCACAGTTTTTTTTTTCGTCGGCTTTCTTATTCCCTGGTATGCTTTCATATACAGGGACCCAGCAGAGCTGTGTTCCAACCTTAAGCTCTTCTCTACAACACTTCACAAGCTTCGATTTTATTTCTGCAGCAGTAATTGCTTTTATCGCTGCCTGGGTGTCGATGAAAAAACTGATATCCTCCCGCGGTATTGCCCTCATCGCAGTCTCACGGGCTGGTATTATCACTGCTAGGACCTATGCCTGGAAAATGCTGCTGTAATTCGGAAGCCGAGCTGACAAGGAGATACCAAGCGGTTCAGCGAAAATGTCTAGGACTACACCTATTTCCATTTTGGATCCATTGGTATAGACAGCTATTGATCGCTGTCGTTTTTCCATTCCTCCCTGCTCGGATAGGTGCTTAGAAATGGTCTCGTGAAGTCTAAGTATGGCGTAGTAATAAGCGTAAGCTCCTATCAGTCTATGGATTTTGACAAAACGAATAACTAGAGAAACTTGCTGGAAGGGAGCATGAGACTTAAACAGATTCAACCTTGCGCAAGGCAAGGCGCACAAAGCGCACCAGGAATCCCACAGACTAGGACCGCTACAAAAAAAAAGTAAGAGGGGCTTCAAGAAAAAGACAGTCTACGCAAAAGAAGCCTCATGGAGTTAATTTTGCAGAGAAATTGAATCCACCAAAGCCGTAGCGAGACTCCGGAAAGTCCTGTCAACGGATCACTCAGTCCCAGGATTTATCAAGAAACCAGATGGTACCTGGACAGAATCATGTGCCGAGACCCTAGAACTCCTCTTTAGAATTCACTCCTCAGGGTGTAGTATTGTATTACACCCTATTCGCCGAAATTGTGGAAACTGAACTTCTTTCTTCTTCTTCTTCTTCCTTTTATCAGCGAGGCTATGATCCGAAAACAAGGGATCACAACCCTCCCACTTCACCGCATTTCTACTGATCCGCATGTGGGGTTCGCCTAAGGAAACTGAACTGAAATGGGCAATTGACTCCTTTTCTCCATACAAGACGCCCGGCCCAGATGGTATCTTCCCATGGTGCTACAAAATAGCAAAGTAGCAAGGCTTCCGCGGCTAGCGAACATTCTTCGCGAGTGCCTAAACTGTAAATATGTACCTAAAGCTTGGAGGAAGGTTAAAGTCTTCTTTATACCAAAAGCTGGTAATCCGACCCACATAAACCCAAAAGACTTTAGGCCGATCAGCCTGTCTTCATTCGTGTTGAAAACAAAGACTTTCGGAAGACTAATAAATCTGCACATTCGCTCCAAATTAAGCCCTAGAAACATGTCCCCAGTACAACGTACAAATAGCCGATCAGTCGAAATAGCCCTGGACGAAGTGATAGCAATCACTCTACCACAAAGAATTTACATTAGCGGCCTTTTTAGACGTGGAAGGAGCTTTTAACAATGTGAAAACTGAATCAATAAGACTATCACTAGACCGACTCAGGGTAGATTCCACAATCTCCGACTGGATAGAATGTATGCTCAAGACGAGACACATCAACTCGGAGCTGGGTGGCAGCCAAGTAAATGCACTGGCCTCTAGAGGAACCCCGCAAGGAGGGGTCCTATCTCCTCTTCTATGGACTCTAGTCGCAAACGAGATCCTTTTGAAATTAGGACATAGCGGTGTAAAAGTTGTTGCTTATGCAGACGACATCGTTCTACATATGTCCGGCAAATTTCTCGATACTGTCACCGAACTTCTGCAATCGGCCCTGAATACCATCCATAACTGGGCGAGAAGATGTGGACTGAACGTTAATCCGGGAAAACAGAAATAGTCCTCTTCACCAACAAAAGAATAATCCCAGCTTTCGGACCCCTACGACTCGGTGGCACTCCACTCCAAGTCTCGGATAAGGCACGGTATCTAGGGTTCATACTTGAGCGCAAACTGAGCTGGAGAGATAAGACAAATGAAAGAATGAAAAAAGCGTAGATTGCGTTCTATGCTTGCAGAAGAATTTTTGGTAAAAAATGGGGACCCAAACCACTGGATGTACACAGCCATAGTCAGACCTATTTTTACATATGGGTGCATTTTCTGGTGGCCAATAGCAGAGAAAACCACCCATCTCAAGGAATTGACTGAAATCCAGAGACTTGCCTGCATAGCAAGCACTGGCGCCATTAGAACCACCCCGAGCCTGCGCCTAAAAAAATCCAACCTATGGAGAAGGGGCCACATGGGCCACCATAGCATTTCAAGATGGGCTCGCCTAGACGCCACCACAGACTATCTTCCGCCATCTGACGACTTCAGCCTAAACATCAAAACGGTCATCCCATCAAGGGAAAACTGGGAAGACAGTGGGGCCATTAACCCGTACAGTATTTCAGTCTTCACTGACGGGTCCAAAACAAACGAAGGAGTGGGTTCCGGTATCTACTCAGCGGAGCCTGATATTGCAATATCACTAAGGCTTCCGAATTGACTCTACGACAGATCTTGGAAAAAAACCATAAATATAAAATCGATACGCACCACCTCTTCAACGATTTCAAAGTTGCCTATGATAGCGTGTATAGAGACGAGTTATACAGAGCCATGTCTAGTCTTGGCATCCCTGCCAAGCTCGTCCATTTGTACAGAATGACGATGGAGAACTCTCGCTGCTCTATCAAAGTCGGTAAGAACATCACCGAACCGTTCGATGTCAGGAAAGGTTTTAGACAAGGTAACGCGCTATCATGCGATCTCTTTAACATAGTACTTGAGAGAATTGTACGAAACTCACAATCTTTTACAAGTCTGTACAACTACTCGCTTACGCCGATGACATTGGCATAATCGGAAGAACTCAGCGGGGCATCAATGGGGCTTTTGCTAGTATTGAGGTCGAAGCAGCAAAGAAGGGCTTAGCGGTCAATGAAAGCAAAACAAAATATATGCTGTCTTCAAAAAAGGACACCCAACATCGGCGTCTTGGACAGAACGCCACAATAAAAAATAAAAAAATAAATATTTGGCGCAACAGCTCTTTAATTGTCAGGGCCTAGCTTCTCGCAACCACTCATGTTGTGTGCGTTATATTTTTCGCACGAATTGAAGGGACCTACAGTTTAGTGCAGTATCCGAACGGCGATTTGGGAAGCTTTTTCGTGACAACAATACTCTCGGATGTTTGTCAGACGCTGGCGAGAGGTGGGACCGTGAAAAAACTTGTTCATGTTTTCTGGGATTCGAACTTGGAACCTCGTGCGCAGTGATCCGACACACTTACCACTTACTCCACGGCGCCCACAATAGACAGATATAATTTTGAGGTAGTAAAGGATTTTGTCTACCTAGGCTCTATGGTGAGCTCCGCAAATGACATCAGTAGGGAGATCACACGAGCCATTACTCTTGCCAATCGTTGTTTCTATGGGCAAAGGCGGTAATTGAGTAGCAAAGCCCTATCTCGAATTACTAAGGTAACTTTTTATAAGACACTAATCATCCCAGTCCTGCTGTATGGCGCAAGGGTATGGGCAAAACCTGATGAGGATGCCCTTAGTTATTTTGAGAGAAAAGTTCTTCGAGCGATCCTTGAATGGAGAAGAGGGTACAATGCCGAACTATACGGCCTGTACAAGGAGATCGACTTAGCCAGAAGAGTTCACATACAGCGACTAAGATGGCTGTGTCATTTGGAGCGGATGGAGCCCAAGGTTCCCGCTAAGAAAGTCTTCGAATCCACACCGGATGGACGACCTCGCGGTTGGTGGCGCAAACAAGTGGAGGGGGACCTCAACCAACTTGGAGTGCGCAATTGGAGGCAGCTGGCAGTTCGTAAGGTTGAGGCCCAGATCCACCACGGACAGTAGCGCTACTTAAAAAACAAAAAAATAAAGACTTCCTTCCGAACATCGGCAGTGTTCCAGACAGAAGTCCTAGCGATAGCAAAGGCGGCACGGAACTATCCACTAAACTTGTTCCTAGAGAAGAGATTGACATTTACATAAATAGTCAAGGTGCTATAAAGGCCATCTCATCCGCAGTATTCAAATCAAAGCTAATAAAACGCAGCCGCGAAGAACTTAAAACACTCATCCATAGCCACCATGTAACACTCTGGTGGGTCCCAGGTCACAAAGGAATTCCAGTGTATGAGATGGTGGATGTACTGGCTACGAAGGGAACAGAACAAGACCAGTCAATGGTCCAAAGCTCAGTCCTTCTTCCCCTAAAACTTGTTAAATCAAACATAGCACTTGACTTCAAATGGCAATCAGACGAATGATGGAGAGCGCTCCTATCATACCGAGTCTCCAGAAGCACCTGGACAAAACACGACAAGGTGAAAACCGAGCGCATCCTCACACAAAATAGACACAACTTGGCGCTTCTCATAGGTATCATTGCCGGCCACAATCTACTGGCGGCCCACCGGAAGAGAATGCGGCTAAGTATAGATGAACTCAGCAGAGGATGCGGCAACACAGGCGCAGAGGAGTATACAGAACACTTCCTTTGCAAATGCCCTAGTCTCTGCAATACCAAGAAGACGGCCCTTGGAGAGTATTTCTTCAACCATCTGGGCGACTTGTCTGAAAAACCACCAACTATTATCATGAAATTCATGAGTTCTTCAGGATGGTTCAGAGAAGGCCGTTCCATTAACACAGAACTCTAGCTATTTTCTTGTTCCTCTCTTTTCAGTACTTCAACCAGGAAACTCCACGTCAGAGGAGTACAATGGATCCGTTCGAGATCCGAATGCAGGCTGTACCAATTCGTTGCAGCTAACCCCTTTAACATGACATAACCTCCGGCGTCAGTTGCCGGATAGAGCTGAGATTTGTTCGGCAGAAAAAAAAGTTATGTCGTGTATCCAATAACGGATAAGTGTGAACGCTCTCATTAAAATGTGTACACTTTGAACTGGAAACACGGCGTCATGTATCCGATGCCTGATATGTGTGAAACGGGCATAAAGTAGCATTAATTTTGTGGTTAGAATAAACAATTCGATTTCTCCTCCGAATGTAAACCCACAAGCCGCAGAGATGAATTATAAAATAAATCCGTCCAACAGTTTAAGCTACAAACCGCAACAGACAGACATTCGGACAAAATTGCTAGATCCACTTTTTCAAATTTCTTTATAAATCGGAATATCGTTTTCTGCAGTTATATGTAGGTGCAAGTAAATGCCGCTAATTAAGTTGTGTTCCCTTCTTGCAGTCAATATCATCAACATCGATAGTCGTAAAAGTTTCTTTCAATTAGTTTCTGTTTCTTGTAAGTGGTTAAATTTAAATTCGTAATAATATTAATAGTAACATTGAGTACATTTAATTTTACCAAACTACTTATTTTCCCATAGTTTGCTCGATTCCAAGAAAGCCTTGTGTCATGCGTGCAGCTCTATTAAATAAGCCCATTAACTTCCAGGCAGTAGTTGAAAAATCGCTTTAATTTGATCAATTTGTAAGGAAAAGTTAACGACCATTTAATAGACTACCAATAGTAATCGTAAAAACCCTTGTATCCCATTTCAGCTCAAACAATTGACCATACGGAACCTAATAAAAGACTCCCTTTCACTTGATCGCCTTTTAATCAACTTCCCATAGCATTCATTAGCATATGAAAAATTACCCACAGAAGCTAATAAAATAAAAATGTCCTTATGTTCCTTTCACCAATGCCGTAGCGCAATTTAAAGTCCACAAAATGTATCTCCTCCCAATGTCGGAGCGCGTTAAAAATACAATTTTATCGAATTAGACACAGAATAAGCGACAGCGAACCACTAAGGATATTAAAAAATTCAACACATTTCTAAGAAATCATCCACGGATATCGTAATACGAAACAGATCTCACTTTCAATATCCCACCAACCACCAAAGAGTAAAAATTCAATCGAACAGATGTTGGAAATTATACGAAAATTAAACAACCCTCCGTCGAGGCACGCATCTCCAAAGGACGAAGGGTGAGAGTGAGCAGAGACAGAGAGTATCCTGCAAATGAGGAATTACAATTTATTTTCCATTCAAATGGCCAAATTTTCCAGGAACATCACCTCTCGTAACCTCACTCCGAATTCGCTTTACACACCGAATGATCCCAGTCCAGAGTCGGTTGGAGTCGCCCTTAGATTTGCATGTTGAACTGTGTTTTTTTCCGTTCTGGATAATTTATGGGGGTGGTGCACCCCTTTGTTGCACTCTGGCCATTCATTGTGTACTCTTCTGACAGTTTTATGGCTTAATAATGGGTGTATGAGCGTGTGCTTTGTGCTGGGTGGCTTGTTTTTTAGGAACAGAAGCAGCAGACTACTTCTCCAGATACCACCTTTGGGATGCATTTCAATGGTGTACCCACAGCCAGTGGTTTGAAACGCTTTTTTCATGGGCTGTTCTGTGTGGTGGTAGGTATAGAGAGGGTTTTTGTACATTGTAACCTTTTTCTGGATGAAAGTTCCGCTTTAATGAACCGGTAGCACGAGGCCCGGTTATACTGTTTACTCATGAACAATAATTACCGCTCGGTGACAATAAATCTAAAAAAATAAGTACTAGTAAATTCAACTACCGAATTCCGTCCGGCTTGGGGGATGGTTGGAATTCAAGGAGCTAATTTAGATACTGCATGCATATGGGGGTAATGTATCTTGTATCTCAAACTATGAAGTGTGCATGAATATGTTATGAAGTCTTATGAGGGTTGTGGTGGTTGGGCACCCCCCGTTAATGGTGTTGACTTGGATTTTTGAATGAAAAAGGGTGGCAACGGTATAAATAATATTTGCATATATTTTGTCGAAGGGGGGATGAAATTTATGTTTCAATGTTTTGTTATCTAACGGTTTTTGGGCTACAAAATATATGTAAGTGCACTCATGTAAGTAGAGATAGTGTGCGTGTTTTTTTTTTGTGGGAGGGGGGAGAGTGTGTTGTGTTGGCGCTTTGATAAGGAAACTTGGTGGACAGTTGTAATGGTTTTTTGGTGAGTTCATTATCTTTGTCATAAGTTTGGAATAAATTTATTTAAATTTGGTAATTAGAAGAACAACAAGAGTGAAATCATTCATAAGGGTTGAGTTAATTGAATTATCTGATGAAAAGGACTCCTGGTGTTCGTTTTATAATGCAATCAACAGAAACATAAAACTGGTGCAGGAATGTTGGGAAAAACTGGTATGTCGTCATTTTCTTTTGTTTTGAAGGGGGTACAATTCAGTGGATATGTAACAGAAACGACAAAACTTCTGTGAGAGAACCATTGTTACACAGTTCGCCATAGAACACTCATACCATAATCAAGTGTAATCTGGGAAAATATTTATTATTTATCGTCATCTAATGAACAGCTCCAATTTCTTAATGAAAACATCAAAATTTTTTTACAACCGTCATGTAGCCCTGAAAACTAAATATGTGGAGCCCAAAAATCAACCATGGTTTACAGCACGTGTTGCAACGTGATCAAGCACATAACCGTTGAAAGAGATTTCGTCTGGATGAATCCTAACGTACATACTGCTCCCTTCGCAACAGGGTCGTTATGCAGATCCGTAAGGCCAAATCTGAAGTGTTTTCAAATCGGTTAAGCCCCACCCTAGACGGTCGACGGCTATGGAATAACATCCGCAGCATCGGCTTAGGGAAATCCAAGTGCAAACAGACCGAAAATATTCATTGCAATGCTCTCAATCACAAATTTGTATTTGCAACCTCACAACCACAGAATTCTATGAGGGCTTCATCTAGCCTTTCAGCCGGTGAAACTTTATCGTCTCCAATTCAACTTCGTTTCGGCTTCAGAACAGTAGATTGTGCCGAAGTGGTTGAAAGTCTCCTCTCAATCAAGTCCTCAGCTGTAGGACACGACGAGATTAATCCTCTATTTTTCAAGATTATATTGCCAATCCTACTCCTATATATCACATATGTATATATTTAATTCGTGGCAAAATCGCATCATCACCTCCCCGTGGTGCCCACTGGATAGCTATCTGATAGTGAACTAACGATGCGCGTATGCTGAGTCTGACGATATATGTGTAGCTGAACACTCAGACCTGCGTAAGCACATCTGGGTGAACTTCAGCGCGCATATGTCTAACCGGACGAGGCATCTCTTGTTGACCTGATCGGCTGAAATATGCGTCTCCGAAGTCTAGCAAGAGCTCCTCAGAAGGAGGACGTGCGGCGGATGAATTCTCCCGATGCAATCAACGGTGACATCTACAGACCAGCGGATACCTTACCGGAGCTACTTCGACATATTTGGAGCTGAGGTCTGTAAGGATTGTCAATACTACGTCAGAGTATTGGAAAAGAGATGGTGGCGGATGAACCCTTAATGGGCCAACGGCAGTGCTCATATCCCTGAACTGGGTAACTGACATCGGTGTATCCGGCCCCTCGTCCTAGGGGTTGCAAAAACAGGATCTGGTCCTCCAGGTTGGGGGTTGTGCGGTCGGGTTAACTTCCCTACCATGTAAAAACTTTCGTGTTACGAAGCAACCAACAGCCTCGGATACGGATGATTCTACTGTTGACGACCCAAGCAAACATAAAAAGGACAACGATCTTCGTGTCTGCACATGGAATGTAAGGTCCCTCTACAAACCACGTGCAGCCGAACAACTTGCGGAGGCCCTAGAGTGTCTCAAAGCAGACATTATCGCCATCCAAGAAGTGCGATGGGATGGGCCGGGCAAAAGGAGTATGAAAAACTGCGGCATCTACTACGGCGATTGCTACAGACAAAAAGGACAGCGTCTATTCGGGTGCGGATTTGTTATTGGAGGCAGACTTCGGCAAGAAGTCTTGAGTTTCCGGCATGTGAACGAGCGCCTTATAACTATCCGTATCAAGGCTAAATTTGCCAACATTAGCCTAATATGCGTTCACGCCCCTCATGAGGAGAAGGACGACGCGACAAAGGACGACTTCTACCAGCTCTTGGACAAGACGTATGAGCAATGCCCTAGCCACGACGTTAAAATTATCCTAGGTGATTTTAACGCAAAGCTAGGAAGAAAGGACGTCGTTAGTAGCGTGGTCGGAAAGCACAGCCTGCACGACAACACATCCGACAACGGACTCAGGCTAATCGACTTTGCAGCGGGGCGAAACTTTGTCGTAGCTAGTACACGGTTCCCACGTCTCGACATTCACAAAGGAACATGGCTCTCCTTTGATCGAAAAATTGTCAACCAAATCGATCACATTGCGATCGACGCAAGGCACTCTTCCAGTATTCTGCGTGTCCGGACTTTCCGAGGAGCCAACGTGGACTCGGATCACTACCTAGTTGTAGCCAATGTACGGATGCGGATATCCAGAACGGAGCGAAATCAACGAAATACTGTGAGGAAATTTGACGTCAGGCGGCTACAATTGCAAGAGACCGCCAGCGCCTTTGCCGATCAAGTTTCTCTTAATCTTAATCTAAGTCCTATACCGCCAGCAGCAAATGCGGAAGACCAGTGGCAGCGTTGCCAACAAGCCATCAGAGATGCCGCCTCTGATATACTGGGTTTTTCCCGGCCACCACAACGAAACCCCTGGTTTGATGAGGAATGCCGGCAAGCACATGCAGCTAAACAAGAGGCGTACAAAGCGGCGCTGCATAGAAGGACTAGAGCTGCTTACGAGCTCTACGTGCGCAGGAGAAAAGAGGAACATCGGCTTCTGAGAAAGAAGAAAAAAGAGCATGAGAAGCACTCGATCGAGGAAATCGAGAGACTTGACTGCAGGAATGATGTTCGAAAATTTTACCAAAGGGTAAAAAGAACATGCCAGGGTTTCAAAGCTAGAACAGAAGCCTGCAGGGACGAAAATGGCAACATAGTAGTAGAATCGCAGTCAGTGCTGGGGATATGGAAGGAACACTTCTGCAGACTGTTAAACGACGATGATGATCGATATTCCGCTGTCAGGCAGAATGAGCCATTCAACAGTGATGATGGCAGTCAAGATTCCCGTCAACCCGATCAGAATGAAGTGAGGATAGCGATATCTAAACTCAAATCCAACAAAGCTGCTGGAGCCGACGGCCTTGCCGCTGAACTTTTCAAGGCAGGAGAAGACGAGTTGGTAAGGAGCATACACCAGCTCATCTGTAAAATCTGGTCGGACGAAAGTATGCCGGATGAATGGAACCTCAGCATCATTTGCCCGATCCTGAAGAAAGGAGACCCTCTAAACTGCGCCAATTACAGAGATATAAGTCTCCTCAGCATCGCATATAAAATCCTGTCTGCCGTATTATGTGATCGCCTAAAACCGATCGTCAACAACCTGATAGGTCCTTATCAGTGCGGTTTCAGGCCGAGAAAGTCCACCATTGGCCAAATATTCACACTACGGCAGATCTTGGAAAAAACCCATGAATATAAAATCGACACGCACCACCTCTTCATCGATTTCAAAGTTGCCTATGATAGCGTGTATAAGAGACGAGGTATACAGAGCCATGTCTAGTCTTGGCATCCGTGCCAAGGTCGTCCGTTTGTGCAGAATGACGATGGAGAACTCTCGCTGCTCCATCAAAGTCGTAAGAACATCACCGAACCGTTCGATGTCAGGAAAGGTCTTAAACAAGGTGACGCGCTATCATGCGATCTCTTTAACATAGTTCTTGAGAGAATTATACGAAACTCACAAGCCAACCGCGGAGGTACAATCTTCTTCAAATCTGTACAACTACTCGCTTACACCGATGACATTGACGTAATCGGAAGAACTGAGCGGAGCGTCAATGGGGCTTTTTCTAGTATTGAGGTCGAAGCAGCAAAGAAGGGTTTAGCGGTCAATAAAAGCAAAACAAAATATATGCTGTCTACAAAAAAGGACACCCAACATCGGCGTCTTGGACAGAACGCCACAATAGACAGATATAATTTTGAGGTAGTAAAGGATTTTGTCTACCTAGGCTCTATGGTGAACTACGCAAATGACATCAGTAGGGAGATCACACGAAGAATTACTCTCGCCAATCGTTGTTTCTATGGGCTGAGACGGCAATTGAGTATCAAAGCCCTATCTCGAATTACTAAGGTAACTCTTTATAAGACACTAATCATCACAGTCCTGCTGTATGGCGCAAAGGCATGGGCAAAACCGAATGAGGATGGCCTTGGTTATTTTGAGAAAAGTTCTTCGAGCGATCCTTGGTCCCGTCCCCTTGCATAGACGTTGAGTGGAGAATAAGGTACAATGCCGAACTATACAGCCTGTACAAGGACATCGACTTAGCCAGAAGAGTTCACATACAGCGACTAAGATGGCTGTGTCATTTGGAGCGGATGGAGCCCAACCTTCCCGCTAAGAAAGTCTTCGAATCCACCCCGGACGGACGGCGCAGTAGAGGAGGACCTCGCGGTAGGTGGCGCAAACAAGTGGAGGGGGACCCCAACCAATTTGGCGTGCGCAACTGGAGGCAGCAGGATCGTAACCCTGCTGGCTGGAGAGGTTTGTTGGTTGAGGCCCAGGTCCACCCCGGACTGTAGCGCCATCTAAGTAAGTAAGTACTCTTCACCCTCAGCTCCGTTAATGGTGTGAGAAAGGTAGTTTTTCATCACGAAAACAAAAGCCTCGCAGTTTTCTTTGTCCAGATTGTACCACTTGATTTTTTCAGGAACCCTTGTTTGTTTGCTTTTCTTTGGTATCTTCATAAACATTTCTGTTAGCAGGAGACGGTGTTGCTGAGCGATCGCCTCTCCCAGGATCACGTCGCAGTCTTTTACCCGAGGCTTCATGAAACTGGCTACCAAATGGTAATCAATCTGGGCTACTTTTCCACCATTGTTGTAAGTGATCAGATGTCGGCTTTGTTTGATGAGCATGGTAGTTAACACGATAAGACCGTGTGATTTGCACATCCTTAGGTTGTCTTCACCAGGAAGGTTCCTGTGGCCGTATTCCAGTCCTCTGTGGCAGTATTCACAGTCTTCGTTTGACTTCCCGACATGTCCATTCAAATCTCCTCCAACAAACAGAAACTCTTCCTTTGGGATGTTCTTAAGGAGATTGTGGAAATCGAGCCAAAATGCATTATTGGGATCAGTTGTGACGTCATAGAAAACCAGCTTTAAATCAAATAATATGGAGGGTAAGATATAACATGTGGTAGGCCAACCTTTCGAAGCCATTCAACAGCAATAAATTCACCTGCACAATGACAATGAATTCTCCAAACAGCTTGTCTATGAAACGAAACCGACCTGCCCTTCCATTTATTCATGGCAAACAATGACGATGTCGAAAAATCCAACATAGACATGAGTTCCCTTTTAACTCCATTACCACATCGTCATCAAATGCAATGCAAATCCTCTGTTCGATAATCGTGACGCATTGTTATTTCTCTAGGAAGGGGCTGTCATTAGGTTTACGTGGACTTCCTTTCCATTTGAATTTGAAAAAGTTTTTCAATGTCAATATCCACTCGTGCGCCGTATCGTATTAACTAGCGGTTAATTCACCATTTTGTGAATTTAAAAACAAAACAAAAGTGCTAAATTGCCGAAAAGTCTGATCCTTAAATGGGGTGTGCAAATGTCCTCTGACAAGATAATGGTTTGTCATTTACTTGGAAAAAAATCCACTGTGATTCCTTTCAATGTCCCTTATCCTTCATCTAAAAAATTCGATTTATAGCCATCACCACCCCAAATCGAACAAGACGAAGACACCCAACCCCACCCTATTGCAATCAACATCAGCTAAATTGCAGCAAATAGGATACGAATTATTAAACGATTGACAAGGATCAACCATCGAAAGGACATGATTTTCTTAAATGAAATAAAAATGTAAACACTTTAAGTCTTCCCTTCTAGGATGGAAAATTTTGTCACATTGCCTTAAGATCAATCAAAAGGATGCATAGTAGCAGGGTAGAATGGGTGGATGTTGTCTTCTCTTCCCCCAAATGTGTCTCTCATACGTACCCTTGTTTTCCTTTCAATATTTGTCGATGTCTTCATTCTCGAGAGCCGAGGGGTACAAAATAGGTTTACACTTGCAGGGGTGCGAAAATGGAAAACCTCTTTTGGCGTTTGATTTAGAACTCCCAAAGCGGCTGTGACGCCTAGCCTAAGTGCTGGTTTGGTTCGCCTTGTCCAATAGATGCCGTACAATGAAATGTATTAGGAGAGAAATTGGGTGGGTACCGCACAGTGGGTGGGTGGATACTGCAATGAGGTTGATTACATATTTTTACACGCTTTCCTTGGGCACAATGTAGTAATTTTCTCTCATTCTTCATTGAGAAATCAACATAAGTTGTGAGAGGGTGGTTATTTCTATTTAGGGGAGCGGGGTTCATTTGCCACTTCATTTTCATCCCTTCTTTAAATTAAAATCGAAAATTATACAGAGATACAAGTGAGATGATTTGATGAGGAAGGGGGAGGAAGTGGGGATAGTACATGTTTGTTTAGAAGAATGAAAGGCAAAGTGGGTGATTATCGTGGGGTGAATGCTTTGCGATGAATTATTTTATAATATTTTCGAAAGAAATTGCATTTTTTTTATGAAAGGTTGGGACATCTGGGTAATGGTAGATGTCTCGTTATTTTTATGATTTAATTCTCTTTCTTTTTTAATTAAGAAAGGAAGTAGCATACTCGTAAAGAAGCTGCAAAATTAAATTATTGTATCTTTTTTGTGTCCTGTCCTGATGAATAGCAGGCCACCCTGCATAGACTTTTTTTCTTTATTGCATCCTGATTTATTATGCGAGGTACTTTGAAAGTCTTATACAATCAATATTAATCACAAGGATAAATCCTTCATGATGCTTGAACGCGGTTTAGTAGTGCATATTACATATATTTGTCGTTTGAACTTATTTTAGAAACAATTGTCTTCCTTTAATAAGCTGCAAACTCTTTACAACTATAATCGCAATTTTGGTGGCCATGGTGTAGTGGTGATGATTGATATGCCCATGACATCGGTGGTCGGGAAAAAAATACTGTGAATCAGAAGCAAAGACAAAAAGAAAATAACAAAAATCTTCCCAGTTATCTGGACGCCACCCCCGGAGTTTCTCTGAAGCATAAACAACTTGGCCGAACCGCATCTCTAACGAACAACTTTATCTGAGAACGGGCCAAGAACCTATAAGCATTACTATACGAAGAAGAAAGTGGCAGTGGATTGGACACACCCTACGGCGCGAAGACAACTCCATTGCGAAATACGCCATGCAGTGGAATCCGCTCACCCAGGCAGGCAGAATAGCGGGACGCCCTAGGCAAACGTGGCGCAGAACAGTTGAGGAGGAATCGAGCTCTTTAGGAATGAGTTGGAGGCAGCTCAAACGCGTTGCAGAACTTCGAACAAGATGGCGCGCAGGCGTGGTTGACGCCCTATGCCCCCCGAGGGGTTAAAGGATCTAAGTAAGTAAGTATAAACAACTGAGCTTCAAACCACTACACCAAATCATTCTCTCCGTATCTAACATCTCCAACGCCCGCACTGTGTACAAACATGTTAAGGGTATTCATAATGATACCAACTATACTGGATTTTCTATTGCTATACTGGATTCGAGGTCCAGATACTGGATGAATTTCCATACTGGATTATATACTGGAACTTCATAAATTTTATCAGTTTGTGCGTACTACGAATATTGAACAAGCTCTTTCAAAAATCAACACGCGTGCGCATGTCGAACGCACTCTTTCACCTAGTGATGGGCGCATTCGAATGATATAATCGATTATAATCGATTCTTCTAATATCTCGAGATATCTCGAGACATCGTCTAAAATCATTCAAATTATCTCCTATACCTACTTCCTAAGAAGCAGCGAGAACC
The DNA here is from genome assembly GCA_945910035.1 of Brachypalpus laphriformis. Taxonomy (NCBI): domain Eukaryota; kingdom Metazoa; phylum Arthropoda; class Insecta; order Diptera; family Syrphidae; genus Brachypalpus; species Brachypalpus laphriformis. The sequence goes on from OX246755.1 coordinate 150,228,881, forward strand.
AAGAACGAAAGCAAAGAGTAAACACAAATGTCTCATATCTCGAATGAGCATTCGAGATATGAGTGCTATATGCATATGAGAACATCCCCAAGTGGTTGAATACACTCATCATTCGAATGATTTTAGACAATGTCTCGAGATATTTAACCTTTGCGCTCGTTAGTTTGGGGACCTGCATTGCGATTGATCGGGAAACTACTGACTGCCCAAAACTTGGCTTGGACCAGTAGCGCAACAATCAAGTTCGTGATGAAGTGCTTACTTTACCTCCTGGTGGTGGTCCCCGGGCAACGATACGTATAAACCCTTATAGGTGTAGGCTAAAATTGTAAGCACGGGTTGTCTAGGGCCTTGATTCTAGGCTAGGTAACGTGGGCCAGCAACCTGCGTTACCGAATATTGCTCGCTACAGAAACCGACACTATGCCTCGGATAAGGAATGATCACATGTTGACGACTTTTGGCTATTATACCCGGACAAAGATAGGTTTCTGGAATGTAAAGACGCTCCTCGACTCGGGAAGCGAAGGTCCTTACAATGCCAGATTCCTCCAATTCGAAAAGGAATTCATGCGATATAAACTTCACATTTTGGGGGTAAGTGAAGTAAGATGGTTAGAAGCGGGCGAGTACCAGTCCCCAACGCGTAACACTGTACTTCTCTATTCTGGAAGACCATCCAGAAGTCCGCGGGAATATGGAGTCGGACTACTGCTAACAACAACAGCACGCAGGGGCCTAATTTCCTGGCAGCCTCATGGTGATAGGATTTTGACGGCCAGATTCCGGACTAGAGTACGACGCGTCACCATCATACAGTGTTACGCCCCAACGAATAGTTCATCTGAGGACGAAAAGGAGAGCTTCTACAATCTCTTAAGCGCCGTCTTCAACACAACACCAAATGGAGACATTGTCATAGTGATGGGGGATTTGAATGCCAAGGTAGGCAGCGACAACGAAGGGCTCAAACATGTAATCGGGAAGCATGGAATAGGCAACCGCAATGACAACGGCGAAAGGTTTGTGGATTTCAGCAAGGCCAACCGCCTTGTTATAGGTGGCACCATGTTTGAGCACAAGACCTGCCACAAAGTCAGCTGGGTTTCCAATGACAGGCAATCAACCTCCAACCAAATTGACCATTTTGCTATAAGCCGCCGCTTTAGAAGTAGTCTCCTGGACGTCCGAAACAGGCGAGGGGCATATGTGGGGATAGTACTTGATCACCATCTTATGATAGCTATTCTCCAACTACGCATTGCTGCAGTTCGAAGATCCCACGACAACACAAGAATGCCCAGGTTCAACATCGATAGGCTTAGTGATCCCTCCGTGCGCCAACAATTAAGGGAGCACTTTTCGCAAGGTGTGAAAACAATCAGCAGCTCTATGCCCACAACCATCCAAGACCATTGGTGTGCTGTGAAAAATGTTTTTACATCTGGTACTGAAAGAATTGTCGGCCGATCGCAGGGAAGACATAGGGCGTGGCTTTCCGAGGATACCTGGAGACGGATTGACGAACGAAAACGGCTGAAAGCTAGCGTTGCAGCTACCCCAGCAGCAGGGAGAAGCGAGCTAGAGTCACTATATCGCATGAAGATGAGAGAAGTTCTGCGTAGCGTGCGACGTGACAAGCTCAACTACATCAACGCGAGGTGCGACAGCAGGACCGTCTACAGAATCACGAAAGAGCTGACAGGTGGACGCAGCTCCAGTCAACACCCAGTGAAAAGCCTAGACGGCTCCTTGCTCATTTCGGATGAGGACCAGCTCAAGAGATGGAAAGAGCATTTTGAACCGTGTATTCGCTAGCGATATGCTCCCAAATCAGACTCAGATGCCCGAGGTGAGAAGCTCCCGAATACGCACCACGACTCCCAATAAAGATGAGATCATTACCGCGATCAAGGCACTCAAAACCAACAAGGCGGTAGGACTTGACGGTATTCCAGCAGAGCTCTTACGAGCAGCGCCCACAACATCGGCTGAGCTTCTGCTTCCACTTATAGAGAGAGCTTGGGAAGCTGAAAGCTTTCCTAACGAGTGGAAAAAGGGAATGATCGTCAAGCTTCCTAAGAAAGGAAATTTAATGGAGTGCGGAAACTGGAGGGGTATCTGCGTGCTGCCTGATGTAGCTAAGGTAATAGCTAAAATCACCCTGGAGCGAATTAAACAACAATCTCGAAGACACACTCCATGCCGAACAAGCAGGTTTCCGCTCAGGATCCTCCTGTGCCGACCATATCAACACCCTGCGGATTATCATCGAACAGTGTGTTGAATATCGATCGCCACTGCACCTGCTGTCCATCGATTTTGAGAAGGCGTTCGATAGTGTACTTCCTGTTGACACTATCGAACGACACCTTATTTGGCGTGCCTTACGCAGGAGACTTATCCCCGATAAACGAATTGCTATTATCAAAGCTGCCCATGAAGGCTCCAAATATCACGTTCTCCACAGAGGAAGGTTGTCTGAGAAATATGAGATCCAAAGTGGGGTAAGACAAGGCTGTATCCTTTCACAAATATTATTCCTATGGAGATTAGCGACGTGCTTCGTGCAGCTTTGTCGATGGGAAACAGAGGAATTCGATGAACTCTTACATCTCCACTGAAACATCTTGACTACGCTGACGATGTATGCTTACTCTCCCACAGAATTATGGATCTCCACCAAATGACAGCGGATGTGGAGCGGGAGGCAGGTGTCATCGGGCTGAAAATGAATACGGCAAAAACTAAAATGATCAGCCTTGGAACTAACTCATCGGCTCAAATATGCATTGCTGGACAACCGGTAGAGAGAGTAGAGGATTTCTTGGGAGTATTGTCTCGACCGATGGTGGAACCGAACTGGATATAGCCAACAGGATCGCCAAAGCAAAGTCCGCGTTCGGGATGTTGTCCAAAATATGGCGAAGCAATGCAATCAGTTTGAGCACCAAAATAAGACTGTTCCGCTCCAATGTTGAATCCCTGCTGTTATATGATTGCAGCACGTGGAGAGTGACCACTACTATCACCAGAAAGCTGCAAACGTTTGTTAATAGGTGCCTGCGCAATATCGTAAGGATTTGCTGGCCCAATCGTATCTCTAACGAACACCTTTACGTGGGAACGGGTCAGGAACCAATAGGCACAACCATCCAACGGTGGAAGTGGCAGTGGATTGGTCACACGTTCCGAAAGGGTGACAGTTCCATAGCGAACCATGCTATGCAATGGAACACTCTAACTCAGGATGGCAGAAGACCTGGCGGTCCGACGAGAACATGGCGCAGAACAGTCGAGAAGGAGGCACGGCAGTTAGGGAAAAGTTGCGGAGAGTAGTAGAGGCCCTAGGACCCACAAGGAGATACAGGACATAAGTAAGTAAGTATTTTCAGTGATAGCTGTATGTCCATGTCGCATAGTACCTTTCTCATCTTACATCGGTGTGGGAGTTTGCTTTCCAGTCAAACTGTATACCTAACTACTTCATTTTGTATATTCGATCTATTTTGACTCTGCCTATTTACTACCATGAATTTCGTTTTGGAGGGGTTGATTTTAAGGCCGTATTCTTTGCTAACTCGGTCTATTTTATTTGCTATCACATTTAGCTCTCTTTCATTCTTCGCAATTATTATAGTCATCTGCGTATCTTAGATTGTGGGCGCCGTGGCGTAAGTGGTTAGTGTGTCGGATCACTACGCATGAGGTTACAAGTTCGAATCCCAGAAAACACCAAAAAGTTTTTTCACGGTCCCACCTCTCGCGAGCGTCTGACAAACATCCGAGAGTACCGTTGTCATGAAAAAGCTTCTCAAATCGCCGTTCGGAGTCGGCATTAAACGGTAGGTCCCTTCCATTCGTGTGAAAAATAAAACGCACACAACATGAATGGTTGCGAGAAGCTAGGCCCTGGCACTTTAAAGAGCTGTTGCGCCAAATATTTGTATTTGTATTTTATCTTAGATTATTAATCCTGGTTCCATTGACTGAAATACCGCCTTCATCATTGCATAGAGCTTTGCATTGCTTTGAAGAATTCTTCCGAGTAGATGCTAAAGAGAGGGGGCGGTAGAATGCAACCTTGTCGCACTACTCTTAGGATCTGAATCTCCTCTGACTCTTCAGCATCTATTTGAATGCAGGCTTTCTGACTTCGGTATAAAGATTCGATTATATTGTAATCTTTACTATCAAATCCCAGCTCTTCTCAATATTTCTAGCATTTTCTGATAACGGACTTTATCAAATGCTTTCTCGTAGTCCATGAAGCATACTTACTTACTTAGATGGCGCTACGGTCCGGGGTCCAGCTTACACGATTAAGAGCCAGCTGCCTCCAGTTGCGCACGCCAAGTTGGTTGGCTAAGTCGATGTCCTTGTACATACCGTATAGCTCGGCATTGTACCTTCTCCTCCACTCACCGTCTATGCAGACGGGACCAAAGATCGCTCGAAGAACTTTTCTCTCGAAATATCCACGGGCATCCTCATCCGGTTTTGTCAAAGCCCATGCCTCTGCGCCATACAGCAGGACTGGGATGATTAGTGTCTTATAAAGAGTTACCTTAGTAGTTCGAGATAGGGCTTTGCTACTCAATTGCCGTTTTAGCCCATAGAAACAACGATTGGCAAGAGTAATTCTTCGTGTGATCTCCCTACTGATGTCATTTGCATAGTTCACCATAGAGCCTAGGTAGACAAAATCCTTTACTACCTCAAAATTATATCTGTCTATTGTGGCGTTCTGTCCAAGACGCCGATGTTGGGTGTCCTTTTTTGTAGACAGCATATATTTTGTTTTGCTTTCATTGACCGCTAGACTCATCTTTGCTGCCTCGATCTCAATACTCGTAAATGCCCCATTGACGGCCCGCTGAGTTCTTCCGATTATGTCAATGTCATCGGCATAAGCGAGTAGTTGTACAGACTTGTAAAAGATTGTACCTCCGGTGTTGGCTTGTGAGTTTCGTACAATTCTCTCAAGTACTATATTAAAGAGATCGCATGATAGCGCGTCGCCTTGTCTAAGACCTTTCCTGACATCGAACGGTTCGGTGATGTGCTTACCGACTTTGATGGAGCAGCGAGAGTTCTCCATCGTCATTCTACACAAACGGACGAGCTTGGCAGGGATGCCAAGACTAGACATGGCTCTGTATAACTCGTCTCTATACACGCTATCATAGGCAACTTTGAAATCGATAAAAAGGTGGTGCGTATCGATTTTGTATTCATGGGTTTTTTCCAAGATCTGCCGTAGTGTGAATATTTGGTCAATGGTGGACTTTCTCGGCCTGAAACCACACTGATAAGGACCTATCAAAAAGTTCAACGGCAAGGCCGTCGGCTCCAGCAGCTTTGTTGGATTTGAGTTTAGATATCGCTATCCTCACTTCATTCTGATCGGGTTGACGGGAATCTTGACTGCCATCGTCACTGTTGAATGACTCATTCTGCCTGACAGCGGAATATTGATCATCACCGCCGTTTAACAGTCTGCAGAAGTGTTCCTTCCATATCCTCAGCACCGACTGCGATTCCACTAGTATGTTGCCATTTTCGTCCCTGCAGGCTTCTGTTCTGGCTTTGAAACCCTGGCATGTTCTTTTTACCCTTTGGTAAAATTTTCGAACATTATTTCTGCAATAGAGTCTCTCAATCTCCTCGATCGAGCGCTTCTCATGCTCCTTTTTCTTCTTTCTGAGAAGTCGATGTTCCTCTTTTCTCCTGCTCACGTAGAGCTCGTAAGCAGCTCTAGTCCTTTTATGCAGCGCCGCTTTGTACGCCTCTTGTTTTGCTGCATGTGCTTGCCGGTATTCCTCATCAAACCAGGGGTTTCGTTGTGGCCGAGAGAAACCCAGTACATCAGAGGCGGCATCTCTGATGGTTTGTTGGCAACGCTGCCACTGGTCTTCCGCATTTGCTGCTGGCGGCATAGGACTTAGATTAAGATTAGAAGAAACACGATCGGCAAAGGTTCTGGCGGTCTCTTGTGATTGTAGCCGCCCGACGTCAAATTTCCTCACAGTATTTCGTTGATTTCGCTCCGTTCTCGATATCCGCATCCGTACCTTGGCTACAACTAGGTAGTGATCCGAGTCCACGTTGGCTCCTCGGAAAGTCCGGACACGCAGAATACTGGAAGAGTGCCTTGCGTCGATCGCAATGTGATCGATTTGGTTGACGATTTTCGATCAAAGGAGAGCCATGTTCCTTTGTGAATGTCGAGACGTGGGAACCGCGTACTAGCTACGACAGAGTTTCGCCCCGCTGCAAAGTCGATTAGCCTGAGTCCGTTGTCGGATGTGTTGTCGTGCAGGCTGTGCTTTCCGACCACGCTACTAAAGACGTCCTCTCTTCCTAGCTTTGCGTTAAAATCACCTAGGATAATTTTAACGTCGTGGCTAGGGCATTGCTCATACGTCTTGTCTAAGAGCTGGTAGAAGTCGTCCTTTGTCTCGTCGTCCTTCTCCTCATGAGGGGCGTGAACGCATATTAGGCTAATGTTGGCAAATTTAGCCTTGATACGGATAGTCATAAGGCGTTCGTTCACATGCCTGAAACTCAAGACTTCTTGCCGAAGTCTGCCTCCAATAACAAATCCGCACCCGAATAGACGCTGTCCTTTTTGTCTGTAGCAATCGCCGTAGTAGATGTCGCAGTTTTTCATACTCCTTTTGCCCGGCCCATCCCATCGCACTTCTTGGATGGCGGTAATGTCTGCTTTGAGACACTCTAGGGCCTCCGCAAGTTGTTCGGCTGCACGTGGTTTGTAGAGGGACCTAACATTCCACGTGCAGACACGAAGATCGTTGTCCTTTTTACGTTTCGATGTCAGTAACCCACTTCAGTATTATCTTCAAGAAAAGTTTTACCATATGACTGATTAGGCTGATGGTCCTGTGGTCTTCGCATTTTGAAACATTACTCTTCTTAGGCAGCGTTATAAAAGTTGATTTCAACCATTCTTTTGGGATTTCTCCATTAAGATAGATTCTGTTGAAAAGATCCGTGATTACTTTTACATTGTCTTCTTCAATCAGCTTTATTAGCTCGTTTGGGATTTCATCAGACCCTACAGCCTTTTTATCTTTCGCATTTCTGATGCCCTAAGACACTTCATCTGGCAGTATATCTGGGCCTGATAAATCAATTATCGGAATTTGCTCATTTGTTTCATCATGGAAAAGACGAAGTTTACCCATCTCGTCAATTTTACCTTTGTGTCCATCATTATGTGGGCGCCGTGGCGTAAGTGGTTAGTGTGTCGGATCACTACGCATGAGGTTCCAAGTTCGAATCACAGAAAACACCAAAAAGTTTTTTCACGGTCCCACCTCTCGCGAGCGTCTGACAAACATCCGAGAGTATTGTTGTCATGAAAAAGCTTCTCAAATCGCCGTTCGGATTCGGCACTAAACTGTAGGTCCCTGGCACTTTAAAGAGCTGTTGCGCCAAATATTTGTATTTGTCCATCATTATGTTGCCATTTTCATCCTTTAAACAGCCATGTTGTTTTTTATGTCCGTTGCCAGTTAGTTGCTTAAACTTTTTGTGCATGTTGAAGTTGGTATTGTTGTTTTTATGAATTTCATTCTATGCATTGATTCGCCCAGAAGTTGTTTTTTGCCTCCCTTTTTGCCTGACACCCATTGCTGCATGACTGCTTCAGTCTTCACTGAAGGAAAATTGTGGGCGGTGATTTGAATAATTGTTTTGAACATTGCTCAGTTTCAGGACAACGCAGGAGGTTGGAAAAATTTACTAAATCCACCTATTTGTTTTGTTTTTCAATCCGGTAAGCCATTATTGAGATAGGGCTAAGTAATTATCTTTTAGTGACGTAAAATTCAACTCTTTTTCTAATTTTGTTCGTATATCTCTTCAATGGGTAAGCCGATGGCAATAAAAAAAAAATTAGTCATTCTCCTTGTCAAGCCCGATGTTCTCCTGATTCTCGATATGAAATGAAAAATGAAAGTCGGGACATATATCGGGACAGGGTTCAAATATCGGGACTGTCCCTCCAAAATCGGAACGTCTGGCAGGCCTAGCTGTAGGCAGCATCCGAAGTTGTGCTCTTGTTAAACGTGCTAAGTGTAAGGTTTACATTTCCACTATTTAATTCCCAGGGTGTAGAAGTTTTCGGGTTGCTAGGATGGTTCGGTGGTGGTATTCCTATAATTTTTCCTAATGCCACCAATTTTAGGATAGTTGACAGTAGTTTAGGGGACCGAAGTGTTGTGTGGAAGTTTGTGGCGGCCTTATATAATAGATCGTAAAATTTCGCATTGCGGTAATATTCAACATTGCCATTGCAGTAAGGACTTCAACTCTGTGATGGATACCAAGTAGGCCAGATTCAGGATCTAAGAGCTTTTAGAATGGATCTTATTGCAGCGTGATAAAGTGGTTGAATTATAGGTTGAAGGATGATCTGCAACACTTTCCATAGATGCTAATTCCGTAGTCTAAGGTTCTTCTGTTTTTGGCTTAAAGGCTTTCTGTTTAGGCAACATATGGCTTGTGTTTTCTTTTATAGTAAACAACTTCCTTCTTCTTCTTCCTTTTTCAGGGAGGTTATGATCCGAAAATAAGGGATCACAACCCTCCCACTTCACCGCATATCTACTGATCCGTCTGTGGGGTTCGCCTATTTGACCTCAGAAAATATCGGCAGGCCTGCCGATTTTGGATCACTCGGTTACTGAGGCCAATGAAATGCCGATGTCGTCGCATTTGTGCGATCCAGGCGTTTATAGGCCTGCCTTTCCTACATCGCGATGTCTTTGGAACGTGCATTGATATTGCCTTTTGAAAAGGGTTCAAATGATCTCTTCTTTGAACGTGGCAATACCAGCTGAGCTGGTCGCGCTCTATCTTTTGTACGATGGTTTCCTTTCCTTTAAAGTAAACAACTTGCTTATAAATTAATATAATGAATACAAATTATGTCTTTATTAGTTTGCATATTTCTCATATGAAATACAAATACTGTTCCTTAAACGGTACTTTACGATAACATCAATACTACAATTAATTACTTCTTAAGCATAAAATAAAAAAAAAAAAAAAAAAATCAACGGCATTGCAAAATCAGTCATTTGAAAATAATTTAAAGGTTGGAAGTACTCATCAGGTATTACACACATTCCCATGCATAACAATGGCACACACTACAATCTCCAATCGTTATGATACTCTCAAGGATTCTTTTGGCACAAAAACTTAATTAGATTTCTATAGGTACATGATCATTAGGGTAAATTTAAAGAAAAGCTGTATACACAGGGATAACATAGCTACACGTGGTATGGAATGTAGAGGAACTTATATATCACACAAGAACTAAAAGAAAAACTTTAACATCAAGGGGTGCTGGAATGGTACGGGATTTATGTCTTCTTTAATTGCTCCATTGACGTTACAGTTGTCTCAATCAACAAATTAAAGTCCAGCTCATTGAGGCTTGCCTTCGCGGTGAGAAGATCCAAAAATGAATCCAACGGGGATAGTCTATCAGCAGTAAGTCCTGTAAAATAAGAATAACATGTTATTTTAGAGTTTTTCCTACAAGTTACACAAAGAACAAAGGATGCTAATAACTTGGTAGGACACACTCGAATAGGTCTCAAACATGGAAGACAAACGCAGCGCAGGCAAACATAGACAAGAAAGCTTACCCAAAGCAAAACTAAATATGCATTCTGGCGAATTTAAATTTAAAAAATGCAATAATGGGAATTAAAACCAAAATCGCTATTAGAATGCAAGGCAATATAAAGCCTGAGGTATCTGTTGGATGTGTATAAGAATTTGAAATCAAACCTAAGTCCACTGAAAATGAATTTAAAAAAAATGTCGTTTCAAAATGACTATTCTTCATACCTGTAACATGTTTAGTACTTCTCATGTGCATGCTACTGCTACTGCCACGTGGCTGGACGGGATTGCCAGATAGTATGTTGGCTGCATGATCACGTCCACGAATCATAAGACTTTCAGGATGATTCCAACTCTTGAGGAGACGCTGTGCTCTAGACTTGGGCAGACAAGAGAGTAGTGATAACTTCCGTTCAATGCCTTTGGGAGAGTCATCAATATCTGAAAAACTAAGTTTTATTAATTTTCTATCGACTTGTAGATCGTGTACTAATTACCGTTAAGAATGCTCTTCATAACATCGATTTGTAGCTCAAACACATGATTCGATGCGTACTGGTAAAACATATCGAACGAGAGTGCCCGGTATCCCAGATAGGTGAAGAAAGAGGAGAATCCTTGTGGCAGTGGGAATGCAATTGAATCTACGGCCAGGCAGAAGCGTTCAAGGATAAGGAAAAGTGAGTACTGTTGGTCGTTACTCAACTGATCGCTGCAAATAAAGAATGAAAACAAATGGTGTGCATTAAACTAAACATAGAGGGAAAGAGTGCTGCTCGAATTACATGGTTAGGTTAGGTTAGACTGGCTGTCTGCACGAGAGTGCAGACAAACTTAGTCCAGTAAAGGTCTTTTGTGATACCATGGATCAACCATTAGGCCACTCAGGAAGTAACAAAACCAACCGGAGCTTTTGATAAAGCGATGGATGCTCATGACGTCTAAGGACGCCAGATCGCCGAGGTCTTCAAGGAAGGGGGCCCCTAGCTGGACATTCTTTTATGCGACAGGGCTGGACAAGTGCCTAGAAGGGGAAGGATGGTTTCATCCTCCTCCTGGTGCCTACAGTTCCTGCAGAAGTCGTTGGAGAAGAGCCCAAGTCTTTAAGCACGTTGGCCTATAAGACAGTATCCAGTGAGGACACCAACAAGGCACCTGATCTGTGATCGGTTTAGATTGACAAACTCCGCAACACGTTTCTAGCTTAGCTTAGGCCAGGCAGAATCCTTAGAAGTTTACCCTGTCTGGCGAGCTCGTTCGCCCTGCAGTTTCCTGAAATGACCCTGTCTGAAAAACGTCTGAAAAACGCTACAATGATTAGGGAGGCGGAACGAGATGCTCAGGTTGAGCTTTTTAGAGAAAACATCACCTTCGATCTTAGAGGCATCTGTAAAGAAGTGAACCAGACTACCATCGACAAGGGGAGAGGTGTCCCATTCATCCCGTTCAGGGATGCTCGTACGGAAGTTTCGGTCAAATCTTAGTTTCGGCGGGGTGTAGTCCGTGTTTTCGTGCTTGAAGCTGAGAAGATCAAGGACCGATGAATGGCCAATACGATAACTAAACCACTGAGAGGAAGCTTTTAGACGGAAGACCGCACTAGCAGCAATCTGTTTGCCGAAGATATCTAAGGGTACCAGGTCGAACAAAATGTCCAGAGGCGCAGAGGCAGCAGTTCCCAGTGCATCACTGATGCAAATGCCAACAGAGGAGTGACCTCCCAATCGAATCGGTAAACAGCTAGCTCGCAATCTATTCTTTAACTTTGAGATTTGCAGCAATGACACTTGTCATACAATGGTTATGTCAGGTGCCGATGCATCAACATCTCTCTTACACTAACAACCACTTGTCCGTCGAAACAAGAAACCACTTAACATAAAGATAAAGAAAATTGGCTTTAATTGCCAATCAGTAACGGATATGTTGGTTTTTTAAAACCGTACAACACTTTTGAACTGCTTTACGAACCCCTTGCTTTGTACAATTTTCGTTTTCAAACGTGTCCAAGGTCTAGAACAAAAAACCATATTTCCTGTTCTAGTCCATACAATTTTTGACGTTCCACTCATCTCCACCAATCTCAATCCACTTACATCAATGGAAATCCACGTATAGGTTCAATGCGTGCATCGATCCCAGCAGCCCTGCATACCAAAGCGCACAACGCCCTTGAGAGCTCCAATTGGGCTGCAACATATTGTGAAGCAACTGCATGAACATGTGCTGGTGTCTGCGACCGCTCAAAGAATGTTTCCTTCAACCAGCGGAATCCGGTATTTTTATTGGTGGAATTCTTCACCAAATGTACGCTCAGCTCACGCAAATTCTAAACGCAAATACAAAAATTTAACGACTTAAACACACATCTCGTATCGACTTCTTACCACAGAGATAACATGTTCCTGTTTAGTTGCAGTGCAAGTTTCTAGCTCAACAAATGGCAACGGTTCGTTCTGCATTCGTCTCGCTGCAGTTGCAAAGTCACCAGCATTCGGTCCAGCCAATGGTCCGCCAGGCGATAATGGTGTTGTACACCTAGATAGCGCTTCTGGTTGATAGCAAGCTAACGAGAACATGAGCTTCTCACTCACTTGTTCTGCCGTGAAACGATTCTTTTCTTTGTTGTTCTCATTGAGGTTCTCCCAAAGTTTTGACCAAATATCCACTCCATAGGGCGACAAACGCTGCTGTGGTGACAGCAGCATCATGGTGGTATTCCAAAGATTCTCATGCGACAGTCCAACACTAAGATCGGCGACTTTAGCTTGCATTGGTTTTGAAATAACCGATGTTGTGAGTGGCAGAAAGCGGGTAAGCAAAAGAGCTTCATTTGGTAGTCCTCGCTTAGCTGATGAGTAGCTTCCAGCAACAAGAGCCTCTTTCAAAAGAGCAACCGTATCCAAACTAAGAGGTTGTTCCATAATAATACTAAGAAGTTCCGAAAGAACATCCATGTCATTGGAATGGACAAGAAAATAATGAATCATGCTCAAGCGATTATCCACAGAGGTGTCGTTTCGGAATGCCTCGATGAGATGTGCCTTAGGGATACTCAGTGAGAAAAGATCCAAAGTCGCCGAATCGTATGCTAACTTATCCCATTTTTTGCAAGGAACCAGATGAGTCAATGGTGTCTTGTTGTACGCTGGACAGACAATGTGACAGCACGGCTCATGTGAAAGCCCCACATCGAGCAGATGAACAAACAAGTCCGGTTGAAATACTAGCATGTGATGGCGACCCTGAAGGGCAAATGTTGGCTTTAACAGCTTTGCCTTTTCCCATGGAATTCCAGGCATAACGCAATGTACGACGCAACCATGGTGAAGGAGAGTCACTGAATATGCAAAATGAACATCTGAGTTTGCTGGGCTTGAATCGTCTGCAGGCGGTTTGATATTTTGATACAAGTAATAGTGGCAAACGAAAAGCATTCCCGACTCATCGGCGAGAATGATAAGATTTAGCGAAGTGTCATGAATACGTAGCGGAACTGTGTCGTCTTCATAGCAATTCGATGCGCTTGTGCTATGCGGGATCTTTGGTAGATTGAGAGGAATATTAAGCTGGAAATTTATAAAAGTTTAAGTTTAGAACAAGTTTAGGTGAAAAAAAAAAATTAACAGATGAACCGAGCGCTATCATACATACATACACATACATGTTCTATGGGCGAGTGCTACCATAAGACAAAAAATAAGACAACACAAAACTGGGAAATACTAGTAGACATAGACCTTTATACCGTCATTTGCGCCGACGTCTTCACAAAACATTGATTCTATGAACTCCTAGTAGAACAAATCAGACTTATTTGTTCTTTAGGAAACCCAAAACAAAAATATAGTACCATATGTAACTAAACAGACTATATCACTTTAGAGAATGAAATTGAAACTACGGGAAGACAAATAGCGTGTAGTACATGATTCTCAGTTCTCAACACCCGTAAGCCAACGTGTCAATCAGCCAATTAGCAGACCATAACTATCACTGTGTGGGAATTTATCGTTTTAGCTATGCAATTGTAGGAAACAGAGAGATGTGAACTCGACCATTCGCTGAAGCCCTTGATCAAATACCGACAATGCGCGAGCCAAAGCAAAGTAAATTCAAGTCCATAAAGCCCTCAAAGCAACTGAATGTGGAGAAAATCTATGGAATGGGCGCAGCACATGTCATCATCCTATTTTGCTGCCCAAACACTGCGAAACGGTGATGGAGGACAAAATATAAAACTTGATTGAAAAGCTGTCCGATCGTCTCAATATGTATGGCATCCAATTTTCCCAGCTACTAACTGGATAATCTGACTGAGTATAGCCTAGCTTAAGTCAATTGCACATTAAAGGCGATCTGGAAGCTCATTAGTTTTAAGATCGGAGGAAAGTGCATACATATATCCAATGATTGGCTTTGGTATCTCAGCACCACTGGTGCAACCGATAACAAGACTTCCGCCCTTAAATTGGGCCAACTAAAGGGACATCAGTCAGATTGCAAACGGTCAAACTTGGAAAGGTGGAGGAAGATTTCCCTTTCACTGCTTATGCAATGACCTAGCGTAATTAGATGCCGCTGGACTTTTTTTTTCTGTAAAACGATCCAGGCATACCTCTTACAACGATCTTCAAGTTCTGTGCCAAGGATGCGAAAAGTACTTATTGGAGACAAGCTGTTCAGTTCTGAGCTTGAGTTTCTCTGAATACTGATGCAGAAGCGCCGAAAATGGGTCGAGGGAAAACAAAAAACATACTGTCAACAAAACAGGCAAAAAACAAGTACTCGGACAGAACACCGTGATAGACAGATACAACCTCGATATTGTTGTTGTTGTAGCAACTATGTTGATCAGTATGGGTTCAAACGTTAGGGTGTTGTAGGTGGGTTGTCATCAGTAAGGTAGAGGCCCAAAAATGCGGCAGCTTCGACTGAGTGTGTCCATAAGGATCTTGGTGTGTGTTGTGGGGTGCGACTGACAGCGGAACAAATGAATAGTGTTATGTGGTGACGAGCCACAGTCCGGGCTCATTGATCAATGATACTCGCGTATGCGGTGCATATAATTGTTCGACATAAAACTGATCTAGCCGAAGTTGGGTAAGTGTGGATCTGGTACATCTGGGGAGATGTTATTCACTTTGATGTATTGGTGGAGGACGGCCGCATAGCACGATGTTAATCTGGCGTCTATCAAGCGCGGTTCTGACTGCATTCTAGTGGATATAATTCAGTGTCAGTTTATAGCACGCTGAATCTAGTGGTGTATGGGTAATAAACCTATTTACCTCTTCGCGGTATGTACGGATATCAGATCGAATATGCTTCAGAGGTGTGATGACCCTGAGTAGATCTCTGTTGGGATGATCGGGACGGTTGCAAGTCAGTAAAAACTGTTTAGAGAGAAGTTCATTACGCTCTTTGACTTTAAGCAACTTTGTTTCCTGATGTAGGTAATCTTCATGAGACATACGGTGACATCCTGTGATAATGCGTTGAGCAGCATTCTGGCTTGTTTGGAGCTTCTGCCCTCGAGTATCACTCAGACATGGGCTCCATTTTGGTGCCGCATAGTTGAGAACCGATCTTTCAATTGCTTGATATGTAGTGAAGAGAGTTTCTTTATCTTTCCCAATGTGCACCAGTCAGGGATCTTAGGACCTTATTTCTGGACATGACTCGTTCACTGATATTTCTTTAATGACTAGAAAATGTCAGTATATTTACAAATGTGACTCCTATAATCTTTGGGTATTTGATTTTTGGGGTCGCCCTGCCGTGTATCTCTATGTCGAGTGTCCAGGTGTTGAATAGTGTGGATAAGGATTTTTCTGGGGACAATTTGAAATTGCCACTGGCGAAGAAGTCTTCTAATTTATTGATAGGCATTGATGTTGCTACAGATGGAGCAACGCCCTTTCCTGGGGCGAGAATGGTGCAGTCGTCAGCGCAGTATACCATTTTGACTCCGGGGGATGGTGTGGGTAGTTTCGCCAGGTAGTGGTTAAAAATTATCGAGGAAAGGACTCCTCCTTGAGGTACCCTCTACTTCGGATAGTTAAGGACTTTGTATACCTAAGCCTCGCTATAAGCCCAATAATGGCACTAGTGCGGATATCGAGCGAAGATACACACTTGCTACCAAGTCATTGCGCTTCGTCTGTTTTTGAGTACTTCTATCGTGGCTTTTGCCTCATCCGTGCTAGGGCTTGTGGTGCGTATCCGGGAATTCGAGTCATCGGGCAGCTCAGCTTGATTTGGGACCACGTCACCGGCAAACACACGGTTTAAAACCATTGAAAATCGCTCCTTCCGTCGTATTAGATTGTAGTCACTCGAAATAAGAAAAGGGGCTCGTGTAAGTCATTCATTGCAGTTTTATTGAAGCCGAAATCAGTTACGTGGTGATTATGTTAAGGGTCACACGCTACGTTGCACTTTTCTCATTTTCAGACGATATAGCGCCTCGAGTTCGCTCGTTCTTACTGCTGACTAGCTATGCGAACTTTAAGTTCTTTAGAGTCCTCGAAACCAATTATAGTTGGAAGCCGTTAATTCAGAATGGTAAAACCACTGGTCGAGGGAGATATATATGGCGTTGGACAGTTGAACAGAAATCACGGCAACCAGGAAACAGTTGGAGACAGCTCGATTATATTGCTAGAAATCGCACACGATGAGTCGTAGGCTTAGTGGATGTACTAAAATCCATAAGGGGAAACAGTTCGTAAGTAAAGTAATGTTCTACAGCGCATAGGTCGGGCCTTATCGAAAGTAGAAGATGCATTGGGTAATTTCGAAAAATTTATCTTAGAACGTCGTCTGTATACGAGCAGATAGTAAATTGAGGAGAAGATAGAATGACAAGCTAGATGTACAGCTTGAAGAAAGACATTGACCTAACAATTCCAATACAACGACTGATAACGCTGAGACATGTAAATTGACAGAATCCATACCGGAGGGACATCTTCAGTTTGGAAAGGACGCAGAACTAGTAAGAGACATTCACATAGTTAGAGAGCACAACTAGAGACAACTGGCTAACAATCGAGATGGTTGGAGCTCACGTCCACCCAGGACGCTGTAATCCGATCCAACTATTAGGATGCAAAGCAAAAAAAAAAAAAACTTCACAACTGCAATTCGAACCTAAAACCTCTCACTCCAGG
The DNA here is from genome assembly GCA_945910035.1 of Brachypalpus laphriformis. Taxonomy (NCBI): domain Eukaryota; kingdom Metazoa; phylum Arthropoda; class Insecta; order Diptera; family Syrphidae; genus Brachypalpus; species Brachypalpus laphriformis. The sequence goes on from OX246755.1 coordinate 150,245,722, forward strand.
CTACAAACAACTCAAAGCTACTACTAACCACAGTTTCCGTTGGCAATTTATCATTGAATTGAAACGCCGACAGTGTTGGACTCAAAGAACTTTTTTCGTCGTTCTCCTTGTCTATTGAACTTGAACTCTTCGCCTTCGGCTTCATGTGAATGTAGTACAGCGCCTGGTTGTCACAATCCCACTGGGCCCAGATGAAGTTCTTTGCCAGCATCTCCGCCGTAATAAGACTTATTTCCAACGACCAGGAGTCTTCGTCAGCAAAATCAATAGACGTCGGCGTATCACCAAACTGGTCTTTCTCAGCCGTTATACATGATGTGTAGAGCATTACAGCTGAAAAGAAGAATAGTCAATACCGGGCATCAAAACGAAAATCATTTGACTCACATTCCTCGTGGGTGAGGATGAGAAACTTGTCAACGTAGATCTTATCGAACTTTGTCTCCTTCTTCCACAGAAACTGCGCCATGATCTGCTTCGTGGAACTCTCCTTCGTGATCAGCTCCGGCTCCTTCACTGGATTCTCCTTAATTTCCACAATGTACGGTGAATAGCGATAGGTACTCACGGAATCCTCTTCGGTGCCTGTCTTCACTTCATTTTTCACCACATAGACCAACAGTGAGACCGCACTATTCACCGAAGCTTGAATCACGTTCTTCTGTTTGGAAAATCGATGGAGAACGCGAAAAGATTTCGTCGCTGCTAGGTACTGTCCGATGCAGGTGTACTTTTCTTCATTTTCATTCGTGAATATCCAAGACGTGAGGAGGGATCCATCCTGCTCCTGACCCAGGATTCGCCATTCAATGGCAGTTTCTGTGAAACGGAGGAGGGCATGGGTATTAAGTCAATTGACTCGGGACTGTGATGGAATTTGGTTACCTTTCATGCCCTGGGCGCTCAGGAGGCCGCAGAAGTTTGCGGCTAGATTTTCCTGCTTCTGCATTGTTTGGTGTACCTAGACCGCCAATTTTTTTTAATATTCCTTTTGTTTTAAATGAGCTTTTCGAGAATAAATTCCACGCAACCCTTCACTGATAAGAAACAAAATTCTTGTTTAATTAACTCAAATTCCATTACAGAAAAATGTCAAAATTAAGTTGCGTTGCCAAATGGTATATTCATCTCAGTATTGTACTAGATTAGTTCTGTAGTGTAATGCTAGGTTGTTTGGACTAACTGGCCTAAAATTGAACCCTTATTTTTGCAACGTACAACAGACGTAAATCATGAAAAAACATTAAAATGTTAGTTGAGACTGTTGAGTTGCGTTTAATTTGTAAATCGTTGACTTTTGGAAAAAATGTGTCAATAGATTTTGTTCATTTGAATGTGTAATACAAATCACAATAAGAAGGCATTCGTACGGCAAGGCCATATGATACTGTTTTAGCAAGATGTATAAATATTTATACATTTCTATTTTTCTTCTTTTTTTTTTTTACTTGATATAAGCTTTAAGTATCTATCTATTTACATACAAATCATATATATATGTATATTTATGCTTCTTATTGTAAACTCTAAATTTCATTAAATTTTCCATGTATAGATGTGGCAGCAAAGACATAATTCGAATGACCAGCGATTAAAAGGGTTACTCCTGTCATATTCTGGTTATCGCATTCTATGTTGTAGTAGGAGTACTCCACCGTACAAGAAAAATTTCAACGTGTTAGATATATGCCCGAGCCAAGAAATAAAAAGCCGTAATTTCAACTTTTATTTGCGTGCATCCACACGAACCTCCTTTTCTACTCTGTCTACAACAGTCGGGAATAGCTTGGAATTTGGAATGGAAGAACAGGGATGGGATGAGGGTACAGGAATTGGGATATGTGATGTGATGCGTTCAGGTGTTTACAAACGTGACATTTTTTACCTTTGTTGGTGTGCGTAAAATAACTCCTTAAACCCATGCTCAGAGCATGGACTTGGAGTGCTATCTTTTGCCACAGATAATATGAGAGAAGTGAGAGATTGCCATTGCGAAGACTTAAAAGACTTATGGGAGTACAATTTGAAACGCAGTACAGACATACTGCAGTCGTCCTATGATATTTAGTATTCACCGACCAATCTTAAATTAAGAGCTTCATAAACCTATTCACCAACGAATATTAGGGCAGATTTATTAGCTCTCATAAGACTTATGAGTGGGCCCAACCGCTCTTAAGTTAAGTGAGCCCATAACTTAGGAATTTCGAAAATTTTCGAGTTCAGCTGTGAGCTGTCACTCATCGGACCTGGTGTCTGAAGACGATGAAGACGAAAAATTGCTAGATGATGTATCAGGAAGAGTGTTCATGGCTCCAGCAATTTATCTGTAAGGTTTGGTGAACTATTACTTTGGTATTAATTTCTGTTTCTTACTTACGTTAAATAAAATGTGCCTTGATTAATTCTGACTAAAATCGTGAAAATACAATGTGTTTTTTTTTTTTTTGACATATCTCCCAGTTCAAAAGCGAGTTCGGAAACTCATTTTAGAACGCGTTTGGAAATCCGAAAATTAATTTTTCGCTTATTCGAATTAGCATGGATAAAATCCTATTAGTGCTTGGTGAAAACGTAGCAAAAATTTAAAACTAAGATCTACATAAACTTTAAATCGATTTAAGAGCGCTTGATAACTACCGGCCTTACATTGCTATATTATATCCAATGCATGACTCTGATATATAACAGTTTACTGCCAATTTGTACCGTGGCGCAGTGGTTTGTGTGTCGGACCACTGCGCGTGTGGCTCCATGTTCGAATCCCAGAAAACACCAAAAAAATGTTTCACGGTCCTACATCTCGCGGACGTTTGACAAATATTCGAGAATACTGTTGTCATTATTTTCCAAGATACTAGTATCCAAAAATGTCCAAACATCGCAAATTTAGGCATTCACTGGCCGATTTACTGACTAATAGATCATCATAAATCTAGGGTATTCCCAATTGAACTAGAGGTGATAATTACAAAAAAAAACAATTCTTTTATTAGTTTTGAATGCCCTTAAAATGTTGCCATACAGAGAAGGCGTTGGGAAGGTAAGAAAGAGAAAGATTGGTGTAGTAGGATTGAAACACAGATTTTAAGTTTCAGAAAAACCCCGGGTGTGGGCTCCAGATAACTGAGGAGAGTTTTGTCCTTTTTGTCTTTGCTTCTGATTTACCACCGATGACATAGGCATATCAATCATCCAACAGAGTGAACAATTTGTGCAGCCATATGACCGAGCTGCTGTCAGTGTTATGCCTTCGCAGTAGTGTTCACACAACCTTTCACAATTGATTGGACTTATTTAATACATGAACCATTAGCGTGGCAATTGATAACGTTACGATTACACAATTTCCGTATCAATCAAAATGAATAGCGGATTCTGGAAAGTTACGGAGTACAAGTAGGCTGTGTATACCCACAAACAAAAAAGGAAACGTCAGTAACAGACATTTTAGATGCTATAATGAAACTTGCCTTTATAAGTATCTGAACATAAAGTTATGAAACCCCACCAAGAACATACATATGAGAAAAACAGGCCAACTTTTCGTCAGAACTGTGTTTCGTTATCTGAAAAAAAAACTGAAATGTAGAAAGTATGCCAAGTTCCTTATCTACACGTTTTTTTGCAGTGTTTTGATAAGCACGGAAAAATATTGTGTGAATTGATAAATTTACCGACCAAACTTGGAAAGTTTTCAAGGGTCGCAACATTGCTCAGTTCTTTATTGAATAGGATAGAACTTGACATTAGATATTATTTTTGAGCGAAATCAACTCAAATCGATTTCTAAATATGGAACCGCTACAATTACACGAGCCCAAAGAATCGGATTTTCGCAAACACAGGTAAGAGGAGATGAACTCTTACAGAGTTGAGTGCAATTAAAAACCATAATTTACTGGATGTGGCCAACCTAGTACAAAAAATAAAAAACAAAAATGCGGGACAATAATTAAAGCACTGTTAGACTATTATATGATATCGCGATGATATGATAATATGATATTTAAAGTTCTATTAATTTGGGCATAGAAAATCACGCTTTTTTGAATTCATAATCATAATACAAACTATCTAAAATAACTGAAATCGCAAATCCATATTTTTTCAGGAAAGCAATACTTGGCCTTATAACTGAAGTTCCGAAAACCGCGGTTGCCTCAAAGTTTTCTTACATTCCCTCTATTACCTCAAATCAATATATTTAAATGGATTTTTAGTAACTCGAACCGAAAGGAGGAGCTTTTTTTTTAAATATATATATAGGTGGGGTAAGTTGCAGGCTTCGTGCGACTAATTTAATAAATTGCGCTTTCATGGGGTAGTTTAGCCCATCACCCAACTTCATCGCTCCGCTAAAGGTATATCATCAACTGCGAGACAGGTGCTTGGAGCTAAAGTCTATCGGAGAAATACTAAGGCCGGTAATTATCAAGCGCTCTTAAATCCATTTTAATTTTATGAAGCTCTTAGGTTTACATTTTTGCTGCGTATTCACCAAGCACTAATAGGTTTGTGCCCGTGCTAATTCGAATATGCGAAAAATTAGTTTTCAGATTTCCCAACGCGTTCTAAAATGAGTTTCAGAACTCTCCTTCGAACTGGGAAAAATGCCAATGAAAATAAAACATTGTATTTTCTTGATTTTAGTCAGAATTAATCACGGCACATTTTATTTTTTATTTGGTTGGCAGTTCTTTCGACGGAAATGCCGGAGGCATTAAATTCATCGGCATTTCTTCTTTTGTATTTCGCCAATGCAGCTTGTCCTTTGTTTGGTCTGAGTGACAGTTCACAGCTGATTTCGAAAATTTTCGAAATTCCTAAGTTATGAGCACTCATAACTTAAGAGTGGGTGGGACCACTCATAAGTCTTATGAGCGCTAATAAATCTGCACTATTATTGGTTGGTGAATTGGTTTATGAAGCTCTTAGTTTAAGATTGGTCGGTGAATACCGGCCTAACACTTATAAATATGAAACAATTTTGTTTATTTTTTTGCAAAATAGAGGCAATTCTAATAAAAATCCTATAGAAAAAACTGGATCTAAAACCTGGAATATCTCGAAAGCTAAGCGGTTCCCCCTCCTATATATACACATATTATGTATACATCAAAATACTCTCCTTTTGAACATATTTCCAAATAATAGAAATCGAACGGGAGGCCCATCTCTATACAACTACTACAGAACCACAGCAGGAAGCCGGTGTGGTAGTGGTAGCCGCAGTACACCACTGCGCGTAGTAATGCCAATTAAAAGCAGCTGATTGAAACTGCGTCTTTCTTTTTGAGTGATATTGCAATGATTTTCCATTTGTATGCCTTTTTTTTTTTAATATTATTGTAAAGCGGATGGCACAAATTCCACAACATTTTTTCTCTTTCACCAGCTCAATAATTTTTTTCAGTCATGCTCTTCCATTTTGGCGGTAACGAGTATTTCAAATTTGTTGCGCTACTGCTAAAGTCAGTTCAAGACCCCACTACAAGAACATCGAATAGACAACCAAAACATACTTCAACAGTCGTCAGATGCTCTGTCTGTGGTACTGTCAAACTTGTAGCGCTACAAAAGTTGAAAGTAAAGAGGTGAACAGAATGGTGCATCTGCGTCTGAGTCTTGCATCGCTGTCAAAATTTGGTGAGCCGTTTGCGGCTAGAGCAAACACGATAAAACCGACTGTCAAATTAGCATTTTGTGTTTTTAATTCTTGGAAATATTTACTTTGTGAAAGAAATTGTTATTTGTTATGGCCGATCAAGAAGAAATTGCTATTATCATGTGTGTTCTCCACATGTGTTACTTAGCACTAAAAATAGTAAAGAAAAGGAAACGCAGATGGCGGGTTCGTCCCCTTTATAAGGAAAGAAAAGAAAGAGGATTTTTTGAAACAACTTTTTTAAATACTTACTTGCTATACCAAATTGCTGGGATATATCCCTCTATTTTACCATTTTTTTTTTTTTTTTTTTTGTACTGTGGGTGCGATAAATTCCAAAGAATTTCATTTTCGCCTACAATCTCAACAAATTTTTCGACTTCCATTTTGCGCAAACAATAGCTTTTGTCTACAAAAACATAAACGTTAAATTTGCATCGCTGCTTGGAGTTGAACAGAATTTAACTGCACGATGCACGACTCAGACGCATACGCACATTGTGTTGCTGCTTACGACTTTCCAAACATTTGATATTTTGACAGCTTCAGACTCAGACGCAGATGCACCATTCTGTTCACCTCTTAAGTTAACTCGTACTGCTGCTACTTTTGACAGCTCATACTACTGCTACTACGAGTACTACTGCTACACCATTGTGTTCAGCCAGTAACGATAGTGAGTTACATTTCTTAACGCACTCAATTATCAACTGCCTGTAATTTGTAGGTCTACCCTATGTACACTTACGAGTGCTTGTCAAAATTGTTGACAACGTAAAAGACTGAAAGATCTCAGCGACAAGAGAAGCAAATAAGCTTCTCGCGCAAAACTAAACCAAAATTTTAGTGAAAATAATTAAATCTTCAAGTAAACTATTAATCGTTCGTTAGCAATATAATTCCCCCAAGTATACAAGGTAACATTAAGGGCCACTGGCCATCACCCCTCTTCTATTTCAAAGTGCACTGCTTACATACATACATACATACATCCTAGATAAGTTACTTGCAATATTGCAATTACTTATGTACATACGATACGAGTACATACATACTTTTGTCTTAAAATCTCCTTTTTACAGGACTTGTGTCCAGGTTGTAGGTACAGTGCAACAAAACATGAATTGTTTCTTATACGGTTCGGGTAACATCCTGTATTCATATGACCATATCCTGTGCCTAGGCAGATCCTTTCACTTATTGGGTACAGAGATGGATATATGTATATCACCGCTGTTTTTTTTTTTGCTCCCGTGCATTTAATGGCTGACGTACATAAGTCGTTGCAAGGAATCTGCTTTACTCAGCTGGTCAAGTCAGAGAATGGTTGGTGGCAGTGGTGCAGATAGTGTTTGCAAGTTCAAGCCCCAGCGGGGAACAGCAATCGTTAGCCACACGAGTATAAAATGGGAAACGACTAACGTCGAAGTTGCTGACCTTGTAGCGTCTTTCAAGCCCAAATCACGGTCATTACCCAGAATGCAATAATCATTATCCGCTTTGTGAGAGCTCCTATCAGCTCTAAAAAAAGTAAACTGGCAATAGAGTACCACAAGTAGAGCTGCATTAAACTGTGGATTTGAGCTAAAAGACATCCTGAGGTTCATACTCCTATGTGGGTGATTCAAAACCAGCAGTTCTCTCTCGTTACTGTTTCTCTAAGGTGATGAAAGTGAGTCCAATGGACCTAACTATTCGTCTACGTGAAGGGTGAGACCTTACAAGTCACCCATCTACTTGCCTACCTACATTCACATTCAAGTTCGACGGCATACCACACGGTGCAGTGATAGTCAAATCAGGCATTTAGAATGTTTCTCTAAACATCTTTTCCACTTTTGCACCGACCCACTTGGTTACGTACACACAACAATTCTCTAGTTTGCGATAAAAAATGTTTCAAATCATAAACAATTGCGTCGCTGATAACACTTCTAGCAATTTATAAAAAAAAAATAAAAAATAAAATACATTTACCCTCGTTAAATTTTATATCATTCATTAGATTTGAACGGAAATGGCACTACGTTGGGGCATCGTGTCAGCTGGTAAAATAAGCCACGACTTTGTCACTGTTCTCAGCACTTTGCCTGACGACGAGCACACTGTGGTTGCTATAGCAGCCCGTGACAAAGGACGTGCCGAGGAATTCGCCACAAAACATAGAATACCAATTGCACTCGGTGACTATACGGAATTGGCTGAATTAGCAGATGTTGGTGAGTACTTCTTAAAGTCGTTCGATTCCTCTATATATTATGTGACCTCTGTTTAGATATAATCTACATTGGAGCCCTGAATCCACAGCATTTTAATATCGGTATGTTGATGCTGGAGCATGGCAAGCATATTCTTGTGGAAAAGCCTCTTTGCATGAATGAGAAACAGGCCAAAAAACTTATAACTTACGCTGAGCGTAAAAAGTTATTCCTCATGGAAGCCACCTGGTCACGTTTCTTCCCTGCCTATCAGTATGTACACAAACAAATTGAAACCGGTGTACTAGGAACTATTCAAGAAGTGGAAGTTTCCCTTGGCTTCATATTGGATGTCGATCGATTGCAGTAAGTACCTGTGCGTAAATTGTATGAGATTTAATTTATGGGTGGTGGTACTGGTTAGTTAGTTAGGTGGTGCTACAATCCGGGGTAGACCTGAGCCTCAACCTACAAACCTCTCCAGCTCCAGGAGCAATGTACGGAAATTTTACCAAAAGGTCAAAAGAGCGAAACCTGTAGAGCTGGAAAAGGATACGAGGTTTCCTCGGTGAGAATATGGAAAAACTACTTCTGCAGAATGTATAATGACAACGGAGACCAACATCTCACTGTTAGGCAGAATGAACCATTCAACATAGGCGCTGATAGTTAAAATTTCCATCCACCTGATCAAAGCGAAATAATGATAGCAATATTCAGGCTGAAATCCAATGATGAATGCAATCTCAGCATCGTTTGCCCGATCCACAAGAAAGGTGACCCCCTCAACTGCGCCAATTATAGAAGCATTAATCTCCTCAACATTGCATACAAGATCTTTTCTGTGATAATGTGTGAACGCCTTAAATCTTTTATTAACAGCCTAATTGGCCCTTATCAGTGCGATTTCCACCATCGATTAAATCTTCACACTTCGGTAGATCCTGGAGAAAACTCAAGAACTCTAAGCCGATACTCACCATCTCTTTATCGATATCAAGGCCGCATAGGACAGCATCTATAGAGAGGAACTATTTAGAGCCATCTCTATTTTTGACGTTACTGCCAAACTTGTCCGTCTGCAGGATGACGATGTTGTTGTTGTTGTAGCAGCTACGGTTCCGCTGGGGACAAATCAGTTTATAGACTCAGGAATCGAGCCACGTCTATGGGTCGTTCCCAAAGTGCATCGGGGCGCAAGTCGGTTGGTTTTGCTGGGTAGTCAAAAAGATGTTTGGTGTTGTGCGGACGATATCCTCAGTCATGGCATTTGTCTTCTATGGAGGCGTCGAGACAGTTCTTGTAGCTGTTTAGTAGGCGGCACCAACCTGAGCGTAGCTAAGCTAGGGTGGTCCTTGTTCTTCGAAGCAGGCTACGTTCTTCGTCTGCTATGGGTGGTGGGCGGCCTCCGAGGACCACGTCGGGGCAGAGATTCTGCATAGAGTGGGACACGGTCGTGTAATGAATGCTTTCCAATGCATCTTTGTAGGTCTGTCTGCCGAATCGTGGCGCCCTGTGTGTAGGCATCGGGGTAGTATTTGTAGATTTGGAGCCCTTTGCGAATAGAACGGGTTGGTTGTGGTACCATCGTCAGCGGATGATTAGGGTGGTCTTGAAGCTGACAAGCTAGGACGAACTGTTTGGAGAGCATGGTGTTATGGTCCCTTACTGGAAGCAACTTCGTCTCAGCATGTGACATCCGGTGATGGTCCTCATGGTCGTGTTTTGGCAAGCTTGAAGATGCTGCCAGCTTGTGTCACTCAGCTGCGGTGTCCAGATGGGGGCGGCATAGTTCAGCACGGGGCGACCGATTGCCTTATATGTGGTAATTCCATTCTCCAGGAAGATCCCACTAAGGACTTGAGTACATTGTTTCCAGCTTTAAGTCGGCTTCTGATGTTTGATGCATGTGCAGCGAACGTCATCATGCTGTCGAAAGTGACGCCAAGAAGTCTTGGTTGGGTGGAAGTTGGAATTCGACGTTCTGCTATGTCTATGTCTAGGATTGACCTTATCTCCTATGTCCAGGACGTGAAGAGTGTGGCTGAGGACTTCTCGGCCGACAGTTGTAAGTTGCGGTCTCTGAGAAATCCGTCCAGGATAGAGAGATAAAGTTCAGCACTGTACATATTGTTGGCACGTTGGGCCCAGTTGTAAGGACCGTACAGTCGTCGAAATATGAAGCAATATTGATTCCGTCCCGGGGGTGAGGTAGTTTGAAGATGTAGAAGTTGAAAAGAAGTGGCGATAGGACGCCCCCCTGTGGAACTCCCTGTTTGACTCTCCAGTATTGAGACTTGCCGTTCCTGAATTCCACAATGGATTAGCGGCCGCAAAGGTAGTTGTCCAGCCAGCATTTGTGGGTGTTGGGTAGTGGAGACTCCAGGATATCGCGTGTCAAATGCCTTGGATAGGTCCAGGGCAACGGCAACAGTTCTGTGACATGGTTGTTTTTGGTTGAGTCCGTTGGTGATCTGCGATGCACTCATGTTTAGGGCTGATGTGGTTTTTACGAAAATCGTGCTGGTGTTGCGCTAACGTAAGGTGTTCGGTGAAATCCGGAAGAAGCAGAGCTTTCAGTATCTTGGCGACTGGTGAGGGAAGCGATATGGGGCGGTACGATTTGCTTTGGTCAGGTGGTTTTCCCGGTTTGGGAAGTACGATTACCCGAGGGACTTTCCATATGCCTGGGATTTGCAGCGATTGGAAGGATTGGTTCAGAAGAGATGTTAGGTAGTCAATTCCTCGTTTGCAATTTTAGCATGAGCATGGAAATCTCATCAGGACCAAGCGCTCTGGAAGGTTTTGACTTTAGTATGACAGCCTTGACTAGCTCCGATGTGAAGCATTGCGGTGCTTCGTCCCGTTGAAGGTAGTGTAGTTTTCTGACAGTGATTCTCTTGTGTCGGCTGGTGCACTGTGGATGTTCGATGAACTGCTTGCTGAAGAGCTTGACACATTTCCTTCAGTCATTCGTAGGAAATGCACTAAAGCAAATAGCTATGTTGTCATTGCGTTTGGTGGGACTCGCAAGATTTTTGATGGTGGACCACAGTTTCTTGGCACCTGAGCCTAGGTTGCATTTGTGGTGACTTGAAAAATTGCAACATGATTTTCGTAATATTGTATGCTGTAATACCAGACATATCAGCGGGTATTGTGCCTAAAATATTCATGCATCCGTTTGCCTTATCTACCGTTTACAATTAATATACTTCTTTTGCTAAATGAAATTATTATTATTTTCTTATTTCAGGAAAAAGGAACTTGGTGGAGGAACAGTTCTCGATTTGGGCATTTACGTCATTCAGTTATCTCAATGGGCATTCCAAGAGCCACCGATTGCAATTAAAGCAACAGGTAAACTAAACGCCGACGGCGTTGACGTTTCCGTTGATTGTGAATTACAGTATTCTGGCGGACGAGTTGCTAAAATCCGAACAAGCTCCCTAGAAGATTTGGACAACAAAGCTGTGATCAAAGGTTCTAAGGGTCAAATTACTGTAAGACTACATTAGAATGATGTTGGTGTACAAAATAATATTTTTCGTTTGTATAGCTTCTCCAATTCTGGTGTCCAACAACAATCGTTGATATCGATGGCAAGGAGAGAGAGTGGGTCTTACCTAAAGGAAAACACGAAATGAATTTCCATAATTCCGAAGGATTGCGTTACGAGGCTGAAGAGGTTCGAAAGTGTATACTTGAGGGAAAAATCCAAAGCGAGCACATGAATCATAACGAAAGTTTATTGTTAGCTCACATTGAGGATTCTATAAGGAAACAAATTGGTGTTGCTTATCCAGAAGATGACTAATAATTTACAGAGGAATATAAGTTTCTCGTTGTAATTTTTTTTTAAATAATTGTGTGTGCATTTATATTTGTGTGTTTTTTATCAATAAATAAAATAAGTTTCTAAACACTTTTTTGCTAAACTTTTTCGTTTGTAACAAGTTTTGATTCTGCAGTGACATGCCCAAATATGAGCGGAACGAAATTTTCACTGATCTTCACTTTTAGTTTCCAGATAGAAAATGTTCATGGATAGTATATGTAGATGTACACATACTTATATCAGCAATTCACATCGTATTTATTTGCTAAACAATTATTTCGAGGCCAAAAATGGGTAGGGACCTCTGCTGGTCAATCTACGTAAAGGAGGCAATGGTGTAGTGGTAACGTCGCACTGTGGCGCCAAATGCTAAAAGTCGTGGCAAAATTCAAAATTTCGATGTGTTAATTGAAAAAAAGAAAGAAATTGGTTTCTCAAAGGAAAATAAACTGAGCTTCAAATACAAGAAAAAATTGTTTGATTGGACGCCTTTGATCTTCGGTAAAAAAAAAAAATTAAATTATATGATGTCTCATGTTTCCCCGTACAAATTTCACATATTCACCAAGCAACACTTTACAGAAATGATAAGTTTATTAAACATTACCTCGGATATTGACGAAAGTTTTCAAGAAATCAATTTTTTTTTGCCCGTTTACTTTTCTCTCCACTGTTTCACTTGAAAAGAATCACTGAAATATTTTATAATGCAATCTGATGTACAACAAAATAAAAATATTCTCTTTTCATACACATTAAAAACAAACATTTTTAAAATAGTTCGTTTACTTTTTTCACCACTGTTTTGCTCGGACAAGATTCTAGCCATCCTGTTATTACTTCAATCGTGAAAACTTTTGAATATTTTAGTGGTAAAATATAATGTTTATCCCCTGTGGTGAAAAGTTTTATTTCAACGGAAGATTTTGGAACACCCTGTGAACCATTTTTTTCATAGCCCTGGGAATTTCCTTTAAGCAGAAAAAAAACCCTGTCACGATATTTTTATATTCTTTTAAGAGTAAAGTCAACAGGAGCCACTGTGCGCCGTCAATTGCAAAGCAATGGTTCATGGTTCAAATCCTGACGTCAGCAAGTATTTATTTATTTATACTCATGAAATATATAAAGTCAGTCCGATCAATTTCGAAAGCTTGTATGAGCACTACTGCAAAGGCATAAATAACTCTGGCAGTATATTGGTCATATGGATGGAACAATTGTTTGCTCTGTTGGATGATTGATATGCATATGCAAAATACATGACTGCGAAAAATGCATAAAAATACTGCAATTTTAGTGCAAACACCTGAAATATTTTAGATGCATCTGGTAAAGTCTTGACAACAGGTGGAGTACTACAATGTAATGTGTTAGTATTCGGTGGAAATAGTTCTTTACTTGTTAGAAATTTCAGGTGACAATATGAATTATTAGACGTATGATTGGTGCTTTAAGTGAAGGTTGGATGATTTTGTTAGGTTTGGATACTTTGGATGTGCCTTGCAAGGACTTGGCGATAGGTAAAGTATCTGGGGTTGGTATATTTATAAAGAACGGGTGTTCTATTATAATATTGGTCAATTTCTAGTGTTTACGCACAAAAAAAAAATTTATGAGTTATTTTCGATCGGATACATTTCATGTTTTTTGTTACCTTATGTCGTTTTCCATTGGGCCAAAAGGAGTACTCTTTTTGTGTTCCGCACAGAAAAAGCACTCCCAATCATGTTCCATTGGCTGTTTGGAGTGCTGTTCCGGGAGTGTTTTTCTCTTCCGGATTTCATTTGGGAGTGCTTTTAAAATGCACTCATACATATAAACCCTTTCATCGGACTACTTGTCAAAGTCATATGGTACAATACGCATTCTTTTGTTTATTTTATTTTTTCAGTTGGGGCAAGTTAGTAGAAACAAATTTTACATAGATATAATTAAAAAAATTGATAATATATTAATAAAAACATGATAGAATTGCTAATGTGGTTTTCCATTAGGCAAAAAGAAGCTATTTTTTGCTTTATTTTTCTGTGAAAAATGTAAACAAAAATTAGACATTCACCAACACACACAAAAGTAAGCAGAAGACGATTTCGCATGTTCCATTGGAATCAAAAAGGAGTGAAATCGGGAGTGAAACCAAAGGAAAACGACATTAGTTACTTTGGGCGCGTCTGGCAGGAACTTGGCCGCGCGCAAAACGTCTGGCGTTCATAAATTTGTAATCTGGAAGAGTTGAACTATCTTTTGAGAAAAAAAATATTGATTATGTTAGTTATGCAAAAATGGAATATTTGCTTATTTTAACGTTGTCTGGCACTGCCTTCAACGCACCGTAAACGTCTTGGAACCATATATTCATAATAATATAACTCTGTCCTATGTTTTATGTAAAATTGACATGGTTACCTTAATTATGCAAAATTGGGCATAATTCAAACACTTTGATGGCGTCTGGTGTGGCCTTAGCCGCATCCTAAACGTCTGGCATAAATGAATCTAAAGCAAGCAAATTTTGCTCTATTGTTTTCAATAAAAATTAAATGGTTATCTCCCCTATTCCTGTTGGGCATATTTTCGCATTTTAAAAGTACTGCTATTTTCCTCAGCCGCCAGTGAGGACTGCCAGACTTGATATCATACTAATAAATACTACCTATGAATGTACATATTTTTTGGTTATCCTTCACTGCCAAATCTATACTGCGGGCTCTTGGTCTAAAATGTTTGTGGAAATATGACGGGAAATATGGAAATCTTTTGGAAAGTCGATATTCCAAGCGATCGCTGTGCATAGTTAACATCATCGCCGTGAGGCGAACGGAATGAATTCGCTGTGAAGTGCAGTTAGCCCCCAGGACTTGAACCATGAACTATTAGTGCGGCAATTGACGACGTTACCACTACACCATTGCCACTCCTAAATGGAGATTAAAGAGAAATTGCAATTTATCAGTGAATAATAGTTCGGGCGCCGTGGCGCGGTAGTTAATGTGTCGGAACACTGCGCGTGAGGTTCCATGTTTGAATTCCAGAAAACACCAACTAGTTTTTTCCACGGTCCCACCTCTCGCCAACGTTTGAAAAACATCCGAGAGTACTGTTGTTACGAGAAAGCTCAGAAACAAATAATGCTCTTCGGATACGGTAGAATGGTCCCTTCGATTCGTGCGAAAAATATACAATATAATAATATATACAATGGGCCGTATGCATAAAAATTAAGTATTTACTAGTAGTAAATACCTTTTTTGTAAAAGGTTGAAGAAAGTACTAGTACTAATAGTAGAAGCTTATATTTTAAGTATTTACTAGATTTGGTATGCATAAACATGAGTTTTGACTTGCCAGCAAATACTGAATTCATTCAAGTAAATACTACCAGTTCATCGAACAATTGGTAGTATATACTTATTTTGTATTATTTCCCAATTGCTTTGCAAAAAAATTGTTTTGAAAACTATACTGTTAGCTCTTATCGTCATTTACTGTTTCTTTAATGTTTGCTTTGTAAACGATCTCGTTGGAATGTTCAGTTCGTAAAGCATATTCAAAAGAAACAGACATGACAAGCGAAGCTTCTCAATTGCAACTAGCTTTTGTGCGAATTTTAAAAGAGCATATCGTTCTTTTGAATAAGTCACAACAACCGTGCATTAAAAAGGAGAAGTCTTCTGAATGGAAGTGAGGCTTCATTATTTCTACATGAATGCAGTCTCCTATACATGATGGGAATCTGTATTTGCTAAGCCAATCATGTTTTGCTTTCAAGTGCTCCTCAGAATTGGAAGGAAACTTTATCCAATGAGAGGCTTTATCTGTTATAAGCTTTGCAACAGAATTTACTGTTCTAGAAACAGTACTCTGATGTACGCCAATATCTTCACCAACGCCAACTTGAAACCCAGGATCCCCAACATATCTTAAAAAGATCCTCATCTTTTCTTGAGGTAATACTGCCCCTCCTCTTGTTTCAGTTTGAATGCCTTAAAATATATGAATTTACGAAACATTCGAGTAGAGTCATACAGTAATTACTTACCAATAAAGTATTTACTTAATCACTACGTTTTCCTTCTCAAAACGGTAAAGCATTTTAAAATAAGACTCCATAACCCTTCGCTTCTTGTAAACTTTTTCGGAATTATTTCGTAAAAATTCAGCCATTTCGATAAATATAGCGACCTGATTGCTTCGAAGTGAGACTCACGACTATAATCCTACTTATTATAGCTGCAGAAGCAGAAAAGTATATACTAGCGAATTTTCAAGTTGCTATTCACCAACTTGAAAAAAGTCAAGTAAATACTACAGAAGTATAAGTACTTACTAGTTTTTATGCATACGGTATTAAGTATTTACTAGTGAAATTCATCCGAAACTAGTAAGTACTTCGTGCCTAGTAAATGCTTGTTCTCCAGCACTTACTTAAGTTTTATGCATATGAAAATCAAGTATTTACTTAAAAATCGTCTAGTAAAAGCATTTACTAGTTTTTATGCATACGGCCCAATATCTCGAAAATTTAGTTTAGAGATACAGAGAAATCAAGTGTTAATAACTTTGTTGATAATAGTTTCCGCACAAAATTACTTTAATTTTGGTGTTCAGGAGACCATTTTACACTAGAAAAAAAATGTTTTGTTTTGAACTTTTGTGTATTGTAAAGCACAGTCGTTTGAAGGCCTGTAGTATTCATAATTGGTTTAAGAATCTTGTTTATAACGTTTATTGCTTAGGAGCTCGAAGGTTGTGAAAAAAAGTTTCCATAGTATTGTACGTAGAACTGCATGAATCCACTTATTTGCAGTTGTGATAATTCGCTAAAAGAAAACAAGCAAGTACGAATCGTAGTAGGTTCGTAGTAGGTTCGCACTCAAAGTATTCACTCAATCAGAGTATTCACAAATGTATAAGTGATTCACGAGCCGTCAAATGGTTTCAAGTAGAGATGAGCAAAAGATCACAACCTACTAATCATTCACTGCTAATGAAAATTCGTATTCGTAACCGGTTAATAACTTATATGTAAGTAAACTGCTATTGCTAATGAATTGATTATGACAATTTGTCTGGCTTCTATTCACGAGTCATGATTTCATTTTTCATGCACTACACACAAATGTGTGTTTTTCTCATACGAAGAACTTGAAGAAGAGGTATAATAAAATTATAAACTACCTTTTTTGCACGTTAGCTGCTGAACGTCTCATCCAATTTTTTTTTAGAACATGTGCCATTGTGCGTGCGAAGCTTTTTATAATACGCCAACAGAACCAAACGAACTTATAGGGTTGCATATCGCAGTCGCAGCCGGTTTGTAAGTTGGTTGGTTGGTATATAGTAGCACAGGGGTTATACTTGCTAAGTTGCTATTGGTGCTATTGCGTTGCGAATGCGATTTCCTAACGAGAGCTCCAGTACCGGTACAACGAATTTAAAGAAGCGCATTAAAATGATGCATTCTATTGTGTCTTTAGTTTCAGCAAGTTCATCGGAGCCAGATGTGCGAGTAAGCTTTTGTTTATGAAAGGATATATGTATATTGTGCATAAATATGTACATAGGTAGGAATTTAGGAGTTGTAAAATGATTTGGGGCACTTGCAGCATAAAATAAAAATTCGCTTATGGAAGAAAATGCGAATTCGCATTAGCAGTTTGCATTCACAGTGAATAAGAAATCGCATTCACAGTTATAACTACAAATGCAAATTAACGACTTAGCCCATCTCCAGTTTCAAGTAGCTCGTATTGAATAAGTGTAGAATTTTCAGGATGCATATTATGAAGGCAATAAAGTGTGAGGGTAGCTAATCATTTCATGGAAAGAATGTGAATGTGTGTAAAGGCAGTGAATGTTTCGAGGGGCTCATAAAACTAGCTACTTGCTGCAGTTCTCTGGTACGTACATATGTATATGTATTTCTGAAAAGAAACTAGGTAAATGTTTTGTTTTACAGGTGGATTTATTTCTGGTCACTGATCAGAAATACTCAACTTAAATTTGTTTGGAACAACCAGTTTTCAAGTTACAGGGGTTTAAAGTTTCAGTGCAAAAGAAATGACGGGTTAGTAAAATTTGTTAAATAACCTACGGATGTTTCAAGTATTTCGTTATAAATTTTAGATCTCAAAAACGCAACATTAAAACAAACCAACCACGAAATTTCTAAAAAAAAAATTGTTAAAACGTACAAGATCAAGAGGCACAAAGAGGCGATAGTATCTAAGCGAATTAAAAGACAGTTTGTGGCCCTTGTAGAGGTCGGACAGCAGAGCTGTTGAAGATACATTCATAAGCTCCGGTACTATGAGAGTTTGCCAAGTCAAGTACCCTCCGATTTCAAATGAAACAACACATGTATTCCTTGGAACTCAAATTTTGTTTGCACCTTCACCTTCCTTGCAACACTTCCCTACAAAGTGTTAAAATTTAATAATTTAATTGATTAAAAAAAAAGACCATAAGAAAATAAATTATTTCAAAATTTGAAGAAATTCGCAGCACCCTATTGTACCTATGCATCTACAAACATATCTAAATTGTTGACAAAACTTCAAAAATGATCACGGTCTCAAAAGTACCCCTATTGAAATTTTAGTGATAACAACGATTGGTAAGTTAAAATATTAATTTAATATTTTTAACAAAAAAAAAAAAACATGCAATCATACTTGTTCTTCTTCACAAAATACACAACATATGTACACATGCATGTGCATACATGCATGAATACTACATACACACATCCGAAATAAGTTTGTCTAAGGTTCTGCTTTTCACATATTGGGTAAAATTGCACTTTTATTTTTGTTTACTTTGCACCCGTCCCGATAATGATAATACAACTGCCCCTGTACAGAAGCTGTTTCGCGAAGCCGGTCAAATCAAAGCCCAGACAATTTTTTCGGCTAGTCATTGTAATTAAAATATTTCGTCACATGGAGTCATTAATAATGGCGCACGCCCATATTGAGTGATACTATAACTTACGCAATAGCTTGTAGGCATTAGAATGTTGATCTAATCGACTCAATCGCTTCCATACATTAATATGTACTTAAATACACGGACACATTTGTTAAATAACAATTCCCTATCTTGCGATAAACAATATTCAAAAATAGAACAAACAATTCCGTCGCTGATAATGCTCAGCGACCTAGCAATGTATGAAAATCTTATAAAATACGTTTACCCACAACAAAAACATTATTCGTCATATTTGAACAGAAATGGCACTACGTTGGGGCATTGTGTCGGCAGGTAGAATAAGTCACGACTTCGTCACTGGTCTCAGCACTTTGCCCGATGACGAACACACCGTGGTTGCTGTAGCAGCCCGCGATAAAGGGCGTGCAGAGGAGTTCGCCAAACTCCATGGAATACCAAATGCATTCGGTAACTATACACAGTTGGCTGAATCTGCAGATGTCGGTGAGTAAATAAATAAAAAATCATTCGGTAACTGTGTATATATGTAATATACATATAATATCTGACCTCTCTTTAGATGTAATTTACATTGGAGCCCTGAATCCACAACATTTTGAAATCGGTATTTTGATGCTGGACCATGGCAAACATATTCTTGTGGAGAAACCTCTTTGCATGAATGAGAAACAGGCCCAGAAGCTTATTACTTATGCTGAGAGTAAGAAGCTATTCCTCATGGAAGCTGCATGGTCACGTTTCTTCCCTGCTTATCAGTATGTGCGGAAACAAATTCAAACTGGAGTCTTAGGAACCATTCAAGAAGTTGAGGTTTCCTTTGGATTCGATCATAACGCCTCCGATCGATTGCAGTAAGTACATAATAATGGATTTTAAATAATTTTTGTTTTTATGGGCGAATGTATGTATGTTCAAGTGTCTATAGGTAATTGCGGCGATGAGCTATGTACACGTGTACATATTTATGTATATAGTATTTATCAGATATTTTGTTGAATAGTAGTATCCGTATCTTTCACTGTGGATATTTTGTAAATACGGAATGTCTCACCTATTTATTTCTGGTAGCTTAAAACTTCTAGAAGTAACTTAAATCCATTATTGCGTCATCAATAATTGTTTATAGTAGTGACGGTCAATTATGTATAGATAAAGCGTGCAAAAAATACGTCGCCCACACTCAATCTATGCATGTTTTTAATTACTATGTCTAACAACTATTAACCTTCTCGTCGCTCTCTTTTAAACTTATTTCCTGCAATGCTCAGTTACTTTTAATTAAAAACTAGAGGCTTATTTGACAGGACACAATACAACCATATGCTAGTCCCTCTTTTTATCTCTATATTGGATCCATCCCTCTCATTCTCTCCTTACATTATGTAGATTCGGTTTTAATTAGTATAGTAGTTTTCCATCGCAGGGGTTGTTGGGTTATCGTGTACTGTTTCTATTTACCTGTCCCAACACTCTTCAGCACCTCCCTTACTTTGCTCCATCATTTTGCATTTTGCGTTAAGTTTTTGCAAGTCTATTCATTGGAGGTTTCAGTGAGGTTTAAGAAAACTATATTTTTGTGTTTTGGTTTTTGAGTTCCTGTTTTATCTTCCAAACCTGAAACATTGCAACTTTCCTTCCTTGTCGATTCCGAAACAAGCTTTCTAACAACGGCGATGAAAACATTTTTGGCTGGAACTGTCAGTGTGCGCTACTCGTATTTCCATCACACAAACGCTTTTTATTTTCGCGGGGGGTTTGTAGCATAACGTATCTCCATTAACATGTTTGATGATGAAGTGACGCTGGATACACAGGTCGCTGGTGTTTTAGCTGGTTCCAGCACATTGGACAGTCTTTCATTCAAGCGCCATCTACCTGTGCATATGCACATATATATACAAGTAGCTGCATCTGGCGAGCTCAAGTGTCATATCTTCCGTATACGTATCTTATCTACACGGCATGCATTTATTGGACTACCGATTATCGCTGAGATAAATGGGGTACTGCAACACCCAATCCAGAAAATCGATTAAGGCATGTCTAGATGCAAGCGTTAAATAAATGGGATTGAGTTAGAGCGAGGTTATGATCTGAAAACAAGGGATCATAACGTCCCCACTTCATTGTATTTCTACTTATCCGCCTGAGGGTTTCGTCTGTTTGACCTCAGAAAATATCGGCAGGGGTCCTGATTTTGGACCACTTCATTACTGAGGTAAACCAAATGATGGTGTCTTTGCTTTTGTGTGACCGAGGAGTTTCTAGGCCTGCTTTTCTTGCGCGATGTCTTTGGAAAGTTCATTGATATTGCCTTTTTAACAAGGTTCAAATGATCTCTTCTGTGAACATTGCAATACCAGCTGAGCCGGCCGCGTTCTATTTTTCGTGAGATGGTTTCCTTGACGTGAATGCTTCCACGGATCTTGGAACTTCTTATTCGATCGAGCTTTATTACTCCACACGTCATCCATCTTACACTTAAGTGATCATTGATGTCGTCATCACAGATTGTTTCGCTATTGATCGTAGATTCCAGATATTTGAACTTTTCGCTCTTGGGAAGCACTGTTCCGTTCAAATAATTATTTGAATTAGGCCTAAGTGGATCAGAGAACGGGCAGCATAAGTACTCTGCCTTTTTTTGGACTAATGCGATACCCACTTCCCGCCAAAACGTCCATCCATACGTCAAGTGTTCGTTGCAGGGACGTAGGACTCTTACTTATGATGGCTCCATCGTCAGCAAAGAATAATTGATGTACCGCGGGGTCCATGACTTTACCTTCAATCAGGACTGCAATAAAGAGAAAAGGACTTAAAACGTTTCCCTGGTGCACCCTGACGTTACTCTTCGGTTAATCCAGCCGGGTATCTTACTCTTGTCTTTGCACCTTCGTACATATCCATGATCATCTGTACATAGGTTTCTGGAACCCCTCGATATCTTAGCACCACCCATATTAGATCTCGCGGTTGTCTGCTGAAAGCTTTTCCAAAGTCAATCGAAGCCTTTAAGGAATCACAATGATTTCCCTTTATGATCCGTATACTTCGAAATAAGAAGTTCGAAGATCCGTAGAAACTTTCACATCAAGGAAACCATCGTACAAAAAATAGAGCGCAACCGGCTCAGCTGGTATTGCCACGTTCAAAGAACAGATCATTTGAACCCTGTTAAAAAGGCAATATCAATGCCCGTTCCAAAGACATCGCGATGTAGGAAAGGCAGGCCTATAAAAGCCTGGATCAGACAAATGCGACGACATCGGCATTTCATTGGCCTCAGTAACCGAGTGATCCAAAATCGGTAGGCTTTCCGATATTTTCTGAGGTCAAATAGGCGAACCCCACAGGCGGATCAGTAGAAATGCGATGAAGTGGGAGGGTTGTGATCCCTAGTTTTCGGATCATAACCTCGCTGATAAAGGAAGAAGAAGATACTTTGGATAATAGGATTATATATATTTACATATTACGCATATCCAGAAGTAATCTCTTTATTTCGCGAATTTTAATTTTCTTTTAGGAAAAAAGACCTAGGAGGCGGAACAGTTCTTGATTTGGGCATTTATGTCATCCAGCTATCGCAATGGGCTTTTCAAGAACCACCGATTGCAATTAAAGCAACAGGAGAACTAAACGCTGACGGTGTTGACACTGCCATTGATGGCGAGTTACAGTATTCTGGCGGACGAGTTGCTAAAATCCGAACAAGCTCCCTAAAAGAGTTGGAAAACAAAGCTATCATCAAGGGAACAAAGGGACAAATTACTGTAAGTTTTCGTTACAACAGTACATGGTTACAAATAAATAATTCTGTTTACATAGATTGTACAATTCTGGTGTCCAACAACCATCATTGATATCGATGGCAAGGAGAAAGAATGGGTCTTACCTAAGGGAAAGCATAAGACAAATTATCCCAATTCCGAAGGACTGCGTTACGAGGCTGAAGAGGTTCGAAAGTGTATTCGCGAAGGAAAACTCCAGAGCGAGCACATAAGTCATAAGGAGAGTTTATTGTTGGCACATATTGAAGACTCAATTAGAAAACAAGTTGGTGTTGTTTATCCAGAAGATTTACAGTAATGTAAGGTTTCGGTGTAATTTTGCAATACAAATTGTATAATTCCTATCAATAAATAAAATAAGTTTTACAAATTTTCTAGATTTAAATTTAATTTTTTTTATTTTTAACTAGCTGAACCGTCCTCTCCTTGCTCGCCCGCATTTTAGTTAGCAGTGATTTAACTGTTAAAATATATTAACCAACTGAATACAACACTAAAACTAAATTATAACTTCCCCACCAGAGCACATACCACACAACCAGTCAAGCAGGTATAACAGAAAAGGAAACCAAAAAATATAAGGAATATATACAGGTACCATCCCTCTTCCGTCGGCCAGTCGGTTCTGCTCTTAAAAATTCCGAGACAGCAAAAAAAAAAAAAAAAATTACCTCCACTGAGTGCAGATTCAAAATCATGAATTTTGAAAAAGATATTTTTAATTAGATTCTTCTGGATCGCGAACAACACCATGCACACACTGCGCGCGCAAAATCACATACACAAAAACTATTGCAATGGCAGCCACTGCCATAGTGAACATTTTGGGGTAAAATGTTACGTATACGTCGCCGACTTTCAGCTTAGAATGATAGTTCTTAAGCATTCTTTTTGCTACTAGATGAATTGCAATGAAACTAATCTTACATTGCCTATAGACGACGTCCTCTGTTAAATGCAACAAAAAAAAAAACGCCAGAGATCTGGTTTCTGTTCTTTCTTCTTTGTTTCTTAGTCGCCAAAATTTGCCTTGTTTTCCAAACTATTATTTGCTTTATTTATGTGCTTATACCGACACATGGAATAGAATATCTTCCTTTATCGAGACGGTACTAAGATCCAAAAAGAGAGAGGAAGACGCCAACATTCCCTCACAAATTACATAAAGTAGATAAAAGCCTTACCGGCAAGAATGTATAAACCCGCACCAGGAGCTGAATATGAAAAAGCCGGTCCCCAGAGGGGAAAGAAAACGACACCACTCTGAAGTAATGCGATAAGCGGTTCCGGAGTGGATGGTGTCAAGTAGAAAGAAGGGGTTAAAGGTGGTTTTTTAGTGAGTAGTGAGTCTCACACTACTAGAAACAGAGCGGGACTGTTTCCCGTGCGCATTAGCGTTTTTCCACTACCCCATAGGCAAAAAAAAAAAAAAAAATACTGCCATTAGCGTTTTTCCACTACTTACTTACTTACTTAGGTGGCGCTACAGTTCGGGGTGAACCTGGGCCTCAACGAACAGGCCTCTCTATTTGGCTCGGTCTTTAGCTAATTGCCTCCAGTTGCGAACGCCAAGTTGGTTGAGGTCCCCCTCCACTTGTTTGCGCTACCTATCGCGAGGTCGTCCTCTACTGCGCTTTTCTTATTGCAGTTAAAAGTTTTTTTTTTTTTGGCATATATTGAAACAATTTGTTAATTTTTGGAAACCGATTGAATAGTTTTGTTATACTACTGGAGTTATCCTTGGTCCTAGACTGCTATAAAGCAGATATTCAGGGTTATCGTGAATAAATTTTTCCTCGAACAAAAATTAGACATCTTCAAAATAAGGGAACAAATTCAGCAGGGAATAAATAGATATCGCGATTGCGTTAAAAATTCTCTTGGGTTGTCATTCATGATACTTATTTCTTTTCCGGGGAATTATTTCCCCTTTTTTAAAGAAACTTAATTTTTGTTCGGGGGAAGAATTCCGAGATAAAACTTATTCGTGATAACCCTTATTACCGCCATCCAGGCGGTAAGATGCGATAGGCCGGGCAAAAAGAGGATGAAAATCTGTGACATCTACTACGGTGATTGCTACAGAAGCAACAGGCAACGCTTATTCGAAAGCGGATTTGTCATATGCGGCAGACTTAGGCAAGAAGTCTTAAGCTTTCGACACGTGAGCGAGCGTATTATGACTATGACTATACGGATCAAGGCTAAATTCGCTAACATAAGCCTAATACGTGTTCATGCCCCCACGGACGAAAAGGACCCTGCCACCAAAGAGTGTTTCTACGAGCTCCTCGACAAAACATACGAGCAATGTCCTAAATACGATGCTAAAATCGTACTGGGTGATTTTAACGCCAAAATAGGAAAGGAGGACGTCTTTGGTAGGACAGTCGGTAAGCATAGCCTACACGACACCACGTCTGATAACGGACTAAGGCTAATTGATTTCGCTGTGGAGCGAAATGTCACTATAGCAAGCTCATGGTTTCCTCATCTCGATATTCATAAGCAAACATGGCGGTCCAATGATCATGTACCGATCAACCAAATTGATCATATTGCGATCGACGCAAGGCATGCCTCCAGTGTTCTGGATATCCGAACCTTCCGAGCGGCCAACATAGACTCGGATCATTACCTTGTTGTAGCCAAGGTACGAATGCGGATATCTCAAACTGAGCAACAAAGAAGAATCACTGTGAGAAAATTTAATGTCGAAAAGCTACAATCGCAATAGACCGCCAGACTCTTTGCTGAACGCGTATTCCGAAATCTCTCAATCATCCATATGCCGCCAGCATCAAGTGCCGAAGACCAGTGGCAACGCTGCCAACATGCCATCAGAAACGCCGCGACTGATGTGCTGGGTCTCGCTCGCCCACCACCGCGAAACCCCTGGTTTGACGAAGAATGCCAGCGAGTGCATGCAGCAAAACAAGAGGCATACAAAGCGGCGCTGCAAAGGAAGACGATAGCTGCTCGTGAGCTCTACGAGCAAAAGAGACGGGGAGAACATCGGCTTCTCCAAAAGAAGAAGAAAGAGCATGAGAAGCGAGCGTTTGAGAATATCGAGAGTCTATACTCCAAGAACAATGTACGGAAGTTTTACCAAAAGGTAAAAAGAACGTGTCAGATAAGCAATACCCATACAGAAACCTGTAGAGATGAAAATGGAAAACTCGTAGTAGAATCACAGTCAGTGCTGAGAATATGGAAAAACTACTTCTGCAGACTGTATAACGGTGACGAAGACCAGCATCCCGCTGTCAGGCAGAATGCACCATTCAACATGGACGATGATAGTCAAAATTTCCGTCCACCTGACCAAAACGAAGTGAGGATAGCAATATGCAAGTTAAAATCCAACAAGGCTGCTGGACTTGACGGCTTACCGGCCGAACTCTTCAAGGCAGCTGGGGATGAATTGTTAAAGTGCATACACCAACTCATCTTTAAGATTTGGTCAGACGAGTGTATGCCTGATGAATGAAATCTCAGCATCGTTTGCCCGATCCACAAGAAAGGATCGTGTACAACGCCGACGATATATGTAGACATTATCGGAAGAGCTCAGCGGGCTGTCACCGGTGCGTTTGCAAGCATTGAAGCAGAAGCGGCCAAAATGGGTTTAGCGATAAACGAGGGCAAAACCAAGTATATGCTGTCAACACCGACGAATTGGACAGAACGTCACAGTGCGCAGCTATAACTTCGAGGTAGTACAGGACTTTGTCTACCTTGGCTCTGCTATAAACTCTAAAAATAACATAAGCGCAGAAATCAAGCGAAGAATGACACTTACCAATGGCTGTTCTTTTGGGCTTATGAGGCAATTCAACAGTAAAGCACTGTCTCGAACAACTAAGGAGACTCTGTATAAGACCCTGATCATCCCAGTCCTGCTTTACGGCGCTGAAACATGGACTTTATTAATAGAGGATGAAGATATCCTTGGTCGCTTCGAGAGAAAAATTCTTCGTAAGATTTTCGGTCCGTTTGTGTTGACGGGTTTTGGAGGAGAAGATTCAATCACAAACTATACGAGCTGTACAGCGACATCGACCTAGTCAAAAAACTGCGTATTGGACGTCTGAGATGGCTAGGACATGTAGAGCGAATGGACACCAACGTTTCGGCCCATGTATTTTGAAGGCTCAGAGATTGAATTTTGCAAGGATCTGTCCTCTCTTTCGACTGGGGTCTAAAGGAAAATGCAATTTCTAGGCCGTGGGGTCGGAGATACGTTGTTGTTCTTATTGTATTTGTGTGATCCGGAAGTTTTTAGGCCTGCCTCTCTTACGCAATATCAGTGGAACGTTCATTGATATTGCCTTTTTGACGGAGTTCTTTGAACATGGCAATACCAACTGAGCCGGTTGCTCTCTATTTTTCGTGAGATGGTTAGGTTAGGTTACGTTAGGTTGAAGTGGCTACCAGCAGAGAATCGCCAACACACTTAGACCAAAAATAGGTCCATTGTGATGTTCTTCGCAAAAACGCCCAGCCTTGCAGCATGCTTGCCTATTAGACAGTGTCCAGTGATGACACCTATTATAGCGCCGATATGCAATCTGTTGAGAGGGATTAAATTCTTAGAACGTTTTAGATCCAGATTCGGCCAAATTTGTTTTGTCGCTAGACATGTGGGTCCACTTGTCCACCTAAGATTCGTACTCTTGATAGCATCCAGCTTAAATTTGAGTTTGCAAGTAGCGATTGGTATACCTAAGGAGCCTTTATCCGGCAGGATGGGTATAGTTGTTCCTATTCTGGCGAGTTCATCGGCCTTACAATTCCCTGGAATGTCCCTATGCCCCGGCACTCAATACAGGTGAATATTGAACTGCTCAGACATCTCCACGAGAGACGATCGGCAGTCTAGAGCTACTAAGGAATTTATAGAGGTCGATTCCAAGGATTTGATTACTGCTTGGCCGTCTGAAAAGATGCGGATATTTCTGGCAGATATCACGTTTTTCTTAAGCCAAGATAAGACTTCTTTAGCCAAAATTTCCGCCTGGAACACGCTACAATGATTAGGAAGACGGAATGAGAGCTTAAGATTAAGCCTGCCAGAGAAAACACCTCAGCGAAGAAGTGGATTGACGCATCTTCTAAAAATGCATCATCATTCCAGAGTGATCTGGAGGGGATGGTGCGAGGAAGTTCTTGTCAAAGTTTAGAAGTGGGATGGTGTAGTCCGTGTTTTCGGGAGAGAATTTGAATTTATTCAAAATGGAAGCGTCGCCAAATTGATTTCTTGACCATTGTTGGGTAGCTTCGAGGCGAACGACTGAATTCGCTGCCGTTTGCTTATTAAATATATCGAGGGGTATCAGATGAAACAAAATGTCCAGTGCCGCAGAGGGAGTTGTACGTAGTGCTCCGCCTATGCACAGGCAAGCTGTGCGCTGGACCTTACTTAGATAATCGCGATTTATAGCTTTTTCTAAGTCCGTCCACCAGACAATCACCAATGTGAGTATCGGTCTAATGACCGAGATGTAGAGCCAGTGAGTGATTCGGGGTTGTAAACCCCATCTACTTCCAATAGCTTTTTTGCAAGAGTATAGTGCTACTGTAGCTTTCTTTACTCTTTCTTGAATATTAGGTTTCCAGCTTAATTTCTTATCCAGGATAAGACCCAAATATTTTGCAGTGTCAGAGAAAGTTAAGCTGATACCATTGAGAGGAGGGTCGACTGACGGAATTTTATATTTCCTGGAGAAGAGTACAAGTTCAGTTTTGTGGGGGTTTATACCCAAACCACACCGACCTGCCCATCCAGTGAGCTTGTTTAAAGCGTTTTGTAGAAGTTCCTTTAGAGTATTTAAGTGCTTTCCTGAGACAGCCAAAGCAACATCATCTGCATAAGCGATCGCCGTGCAACCCTCGCCTTCCATGATTATCAATAGCTCATTGATCACCAGATTCCACAAAAGGGGAGATAGAACACCACCTTGCGGTGCCTCTACTGACAGACCTTCTGGTAGACGTCCCACCCAGCTTAGAGTTGATAATCAGTTCGCAAAGTGAGCTGTCGACCTTCAGGTCGGATAGTCACCCCAATTCTTCAACTCGTATACGACAGTCGAACACGACCATGGTCGCATTTAGTTATTGCAAAGTCCGTACTTTACGAACACACTCGTACGAAATTTTTGACAGGAGTCGTATGCATCGCAACGCATACGAGTGTCGTATTTTTCCGCTATTACGGAGAATTCAACTGGTCGTTTGATGGTCGTATTTGTGTGGTATTTTACTCGCACTCAAAATTGGCTACGACTCGCTTTGTATTTTTACTCAAAATATCTGAATTTGTTGTTTTGTGAGCTTTTATTGTAGGAAAGTCACGAATCTTAGCCAATTTGTAAGGGTGGTTTCTGCTATGCCAACAACACGGGGTGTTCCCAAGCGGTCCCCCATCTAAGTACTAACCGCACCCGTCGCTGCTTGATATCGATGATCGGAGGAGAACTGATGCTCAGCATGTTATGGTCGTTGGCGTAATTATAATACACAACAAATTTCTCCGAATTTCTGCCAAATTCTCAACCGGCACCACTTCATCCTCTTCTTAATCGAAAAAGAGGTTATCAAATTGATATTTTTGATTTATTATGTTCACCAAAAACTTTACTTTGCTTTAAATACGCCGCCAAACTTATATGTTTACATTTTCGTTTCATTCTCTCTGACGGTTTGACATTTGCATAACTGCGATGATACGCGTTGGTTTTTTTTTTTTAGTTGTATGCATCGCATACGAATCGTGTAATAGGAATTTAATTTAATACGACTTTAAATACGACTGGGCATTCGACTTGAAGAATTGGGGTGAGTGCATCTGCTATCGCTGATACATTGACATTGTTGAAAGCGCCTTCTATATCCAGAAAAGCAAGCATTATATACTCCTTATGAAACAGGGAATATTCTATTTTACGCAATAGTGAGTGTAAAGCCGTCTCCACTGATTTACCTTTGCAATATGCATGTTGGGCCGCCGACAATAGTTTCTTATCAATACTGTTGCGTAAATGGATATCGGCAGGTATTATGTGAGATGGTTTCTTTGACGTGAATGCTTCAACGGATCTTCGAACTTTTTGTTCGATTAAGCTTTGTCACGCCTGCTGTCATGCGAAGCATCGTCATCTCAGATGCCTCTCATACTTTTGTTCTCAGTGTTTCAATGAAATATATTTTTTATGTCCATATAGTAATGATTTTCTTCTTTTTATTTTGGTCTTGTTTTTTTTTTTAATAATAAACATGATCAATTTTAACATGCATTAGTTTACACTATATTTACGTAGAACTAATCAGCACAGCGGCGAGAGTTCTACCTTTATAGATATATATACTTTTTAATGTTCTTAGTAGCTATACGTTTTTCTTTTTTAACTTTTTCAAACTCATCTTGGTTGTATATAAACTTGTATGTGCTTAAAAATATTTACAAAAAGTTTTTTTTTTTATTTTAAATGTACGATTTATTTTATATTCAGTACATTTAGCTGATATTTTACGTATTAATATAAATATGTTTGGCTTTATAAAATTATAATGGGATCTGATGACAAAAAAAAACTGTTAAGTATCTTACTCGTTAAGAAATAAAATTTTTATTTGTAGATATTATTTTCAATTACGTAACATATTTTTCTTAATAATTTTTACTGTATGGTTAGTTAGGTATATTTTCGTACTTGTATGGATTTTACATATATTTATTTTACTATTTGTTGGTAGCTACACAAAGAGAATAAAATAGATTGTTGTTTTTGCATTTTTTCTTTAAGTTAAATTTTGTTGTGGAATAAACATCAATGTTGCTAAGGGATTCTCTTTTATTGTGACTGGCACAGATAGAAGTTATGTTTAGATGTATGAACAAATACTTATGACGGATATTTATTTAACAAACGTTTCAAAAAATTATGTTAGAAACGACCCTTTTTGATTATAAACTTAAAGACGAGTTAAGTGTTACGTCTTACGGCGTAGAGTGGTGTAAGTTCGATTGAATCTTGTGGGCTATTCCTTATGTTGTAGAGAAGATAAATTTAAAAACTTACAATTCCACTGCTTGGATTTAATACAGTGAATAAAAATGTTCATTGACAGATTTGGCGAATAAACAACAAAAAGGAAAAATAATCAGGGTTATCGCGAATTAATTTTCCCTTGGAATTTTTCCCCGGAACAAATATAAGGTACCTTCAAAAATAGGGAAAAAATTCATCGGGGAATAATTAAATATCGCGATTGCATTGAAAATTCTCCTGAATTGTCACTCATGATACCTATTTCTTTTCCGCGGATTTATTTCCTCTTTTTTTGAAGATAGCAAATTTTTCTCCGAGGGAAAAATTCCGAGGGAGAATTTATTCACGATAACCCTGAATTTGTCACGACTCATTGCTTTAGACCCGTGCGTCGTTATCTATTTCTCCCATCATATCAAGCAGTGTATGATTCAACATATTATGGTATACAGTCATTCCTGCACTACGCTCGACGTTGAAACGGTAATCAGGCCTCTCGTTTCAAATTGAAGTCAAACCCAAAATAAATGTTTACTTCCTTAATTTGCTTTAATTTGGCTAATAAACTAAACTCAAACTGTAGTAGGTGGCTCCTCAATCTATGTGAGCAGGGTCGAGCTCCAGAGGGAACAACAACCAACAGCCACTCGCGCATTAAAGACAAATGAACAACTTAAAAAATAACGAACCAGTACATCAAAGAAGCATGTGTGCCATGTGATTTGAATTTCTATTAAAAGAAATTAAATTAAACTTTAAATTGTGTTGCTTGCTATAGGCTACAGTCTTAACTGTAGCACCTATTAACGCCTAATGTTTATAATAACGAATGTCGTATTATCCTGGTGTAAAAGCGTTTTTTTGCATGTAGAATAACGCATGCTATTCTACGTTTTTGACCTGCGTAGCCAGCCATTCAGTTTTCGGGATACCGATGGCCGCCACGGCGCACGGTCGAGTTAAGGTGATCACTAGGCCCACGGGGGTTGTATGATTTAAAAACACAATTGAGGTTGTTTGAAGTTAAATCAAATTTAATAGTAACTAATTTCAGTATTGTGCCTAGCTGAGTGATACCACTTAGAATAAAAGGGTGACGAAGATACATACGTACTCGTAGTAAGGTCCTAGTATTCCCGACCTGTTATACATACAAGGAGTAGAAATAAAACGAAACAAATACTTTAGTTTTTCTCACTGGAGCTCAATACACTTTTTAGAGCGATTAATTTATGCATCAAAAAAGTATTCCGAAGTCTAGTCCTCAAAATGACCTAAAACAACGGTTGAAAGTTCATCATCGGCGCTGAATTTCTTCTCGAAGGTCAGATTTCAATTTGCTGAATAAAAAATAATCGCTGGGGGTGAAGTCTTGGGTATAAGGTGGATGGTGAATTTGTGTATGGCGGCCTGTGCAATAGTAGAGGTGTGAACGGGTGCATTTTGAGCTGCACAAAGGATTCGTGGCACGCATCTTGCACTGACATTGTTCATTCGAAGATGATCATGCAGGATTTTGAGAATCCTTGCTTTTGATAATCCAATTCGTGCTGCAATTTCTTTACTCTTCAGTCTTCGGTCACTCAGAAAAACTTATTTTGCAATTTTAACATGATCGCGGTAGCTGGTCCACCTGAGCGTGGGTCAACATCAAGAGCGCATACACCAGTCACTACTGATCAGTAAAGCGGCATATACACACGTCAAAATCTCATCAAGCATGTAAGAGTGTGTTAGTAAATTCTGTTTGACGTTGCATATACACACATCAAGCATGAGTCTTTAATAACTCATTTTTACACAAACGTTGTGATGAAAGGACGTGCGGTCTCTGGTGTGATTTAGGCGATAAACACTTGAAATCAGTTTTTCAAAAATATAAAGAAGAAAATATGATATGATATGATAAATATATATTTTTTAAGGAGCGTTTCATACTGCTCATTTTTAAAATACGGTTGCTATACTCTTTTGCTTTTACGTTCCACAACTCTGGTAAAGAACGATAACGATAGCAAATTTGATTTTGCTTCAAGCATACACACAACCCATACGTGTGTCGTTTTCACTAACACACTCTCCCATGCTTGATGAGATTTTGACGTGTGTATATGCCGCTTAACTAATTGACCAATTAATTGAGACTTGAATTTATTGAGACTTCTTGTTTGATTACATAAATTTACATTGGTTACAATATTTACAGAATTAATTAATTAATGTAGTCGACTTAGACTTGGCCTGAATTATTTTTATTTCACAAGGCACTTTCTTCATGAAAGGAAAAATTAAACATTTTATACGAACAATACAAAAGGAAAATCAACAGTGTTTGCTCAATTTAACATTACTAAACAGTTAATTGACTTGAACTAAGGAATTCCTCACCATTGTTCATAAAAGACTTCAAAAGGAATAATGAAAAAGAGAATTCTCGAGAATACTTTGACCTTACTATGTATCCAGTTAGTTTAAGATTTTTTTTTTTAAATCTTCTTTCTAAGATAGCGCCGCAATTTGCTCGAAAAATTGAGAAAACAAAGATCAGTGCTCGACTTAGAGAATGGGTGTAATGCAAGTACATCCCTAGTCATCTGTGAAAAATTACCGAAAAAAGAATTGTGTCCCGCTGGATGAAAGAACTTAGAGAATAGGAGTGACCAAAATACATATCCATTCAATTTAGTACTTTTCTAAAAAAAAACACAACTTTTCCATGACTGACACAAAATATTTTCAAGAAAACAAAAAAATAAAATATAAATGCATTTGAATTAAGCAGTTTTGATCGTTTTGAAGATTTTTTCTGCTTTCTTTTATTATTAACAAATATAATTGATTTTGAAAATTTTTCTTTTACACAATGTAAATGTAAAGAAGTTTAAATTTCTTTATCTCATTTTTGTACATATATTTGCGTAAGCCAACGCTTTATTTGTTTGCACAATAAACATTTTTAATTTTTATAATATTATATTTACATGAGAATCCAATAAACTTAAACTTTGAATTTCTTAAGCGCTTAAAACAATCATTAAAAGTGACACGAAGAAACAGATTAGGTATTATCATTTTTATCATCTTAGTTTAGATAAATTTCGTGTGTTTTAAAACAATGCCCTTATGGAATTATTTTTTTTTTAAAGATGAACAAAACATAAATTGATTTTGACGAGAACAACGAGAACAACATTATTTTCAAGTGAAAATTTCCTTAAAATTTAAGAAAACTAAACTAATTCAATGAGAAAAAAAAGGTTATAGGAAACTCATAGACTTACCTGAAAATAATAATCCTAGATTAGACTTAATCATTCATATTTAAATTATTTGTTTTTAAATTATTATTTTTGT
This sequence comes from Brachypalpus laphriformis, assembly GCA_945910035.1. Classification (NCBI taxonomy): domain Eukaryota; kingdom Metazoa; phylum Arthropoda; class Insecta; order Diptera; family Syrphidae; genus Brachypalpus; species Brachypalpus laphriformis. The sequence goes on from OX246755.1 coordinate 150,279,585, forward strand.
TTTTAGATGTGTAAATGGCATCAACAACTCTCACCTATCGAAGACGTCGAACCAATAACCGCCTTTGTCTAGTTTGCAGCTTAGGAATCGGGACGCGAAACATGTTTATACTTTTTATTTTTTTTTTTTGAATTGAAAGCGTTCAATAAATTAACGATCACAGAATGAAGTAGCGCTCTCTGTCGGCGCTGCATGGAGAAATAAAATCTTGCATTGGGATGAGCAGAGAAAACTAGTGTGGAGGGGTGCCTAGGCGGATACTGTTTCAACGATAGGGGGAAGTATTTCAGCGATGCGGTCTTCCTCAGTTTCAGTGACGGTATCGGTAGCGGGTAGGTCGTCTTCAATGATGGGGTCAGTAGTTGAGTTTTGGATGATATTTGTATGTTCAATGGTCTCCTTGGGACTGCTGGTGGAGAAATCATTCGTTAAAAGTGTCGATGACGGTGGTGGTGGTTCGTTTTCTTTTGGCTGTATACTGGATGTTTCATTTGATTCCAGGGGGTTATCAGATGGTTCAATAGATGCCAGCGGGGGTTCTTCGTCCGGTGGAGTCTCTGGTCTTGGGGTAGTCTCAGGTTGTTGCTCTTTTTCTCCTTCTACTTCATTTTTCTGATCATCACTAATTGTCGGAATAGTGTCCGCCTCGTCTTCTTCTTCGCTTTCATTTTCTTCGGAGGCATAGGTAACAGTTTCCTGTTCTGTAGAAACTGGCAAGACAGCCACTAATGCGGCTGTTGTGTTCCTATTGTTGTGCAAAAGATCATTTATAACCGACAGTCTTGAGGAGCAAGCCTCTGGTGTATTTAAACTGATGAAGCTGCTTTGGGTTTCACTATAATCATTCATATCGCCACTGCAAGCGGTAGGGTAACCCAAAAACGGCTGCTGTTGTGGATGTTGGTGATGCTGGACATGATTGTGAAGATGGTGCGGATTGTGATAGCTAGTGTACACATTCGAGGAGTAGCTCCCATCTACGACTTGCGCACTATGATACGGTGTAGAGGAAGTGGCATAGGGAGCTAATATATCGCCGTATACTGCGGCAGGTGGCGGCGGTAGTGGTAATGGTTGAACTGGTGGATATATTGATACATCCTGATAGTGCAGGTTTCCGCTGTTCATTGTAAGACTACTGCTAATGCTATCTGGTTCTGTGACGGTGGTATTGACATAGTGGTTGTGTGGCTGCGGTAGTGGTAATGGTACTGTTGGTGTTTCAATTAAATTAGCGTATACACTACTGGCAGGATGCGTTGGTGGCATGTGATTCATATACGCATTGTGCTGCTGATGCATGTGATGGTGATAGGCGTGGGTCCCTACTGTTGCGCTTTGTTCTAAACCATAACTAGGTATGGTGTTGTAACTAGTGATGGCTGTTGTGCTATTGGCTATTGCGGAAACATTATTATACACCAAATGAGATGTAGTGCCTAGCTCGTCGGAACGCTTTTGCTGTCGGTTTTCCATTTCCAGTCGCATGATCGTGTGAATAAAGTGAGTTCGTACTCGAGCTGGATTGAACTCAATGCGACCAATGACATTGCCACAGGCGTCACGTGAACAACCACAAGGAAACATTGTACGGTCAACCTGAAAAACAGAGATTATGTTAGACTTTCTTCATTTTTATTCATTAAAGCGCGAAAATATGGTATACGAGTACAAATTACATGGTTGCATGTAACGGTAGTAAGTAAGTTAAATATAGCACAGACGAACTCTGGATTTTAATACTCTATCGTTAGTTGACTGTCTTCCTCCGTGAAGTGCTGCTAAAGCGATATATTTGTGCAGCAGTATTGTCGGTACATTTTTAGTACCCTCAGGTAAACAGAGAAGCTCTGAACTAGAGAACTATAATACTCGTACATAGAACATGATAGTTTATGAATCTAAAGAATTATAATATAATTATAATTATAATTATAATAATCGTCGGCTATCATTGCTCCAGGCTTTCTTTCCTTTCTTCTTCTTTCTATGCTATAACTTTTCCCTAACCAAATATGAAATGTTATTCACAGAAGAAGTAAGTGGTAGTATGCGAATCTAGCCTTCTATCGGACTAAACTCAAGAAAAGGAAACAACAATTTGATGGACATCAATGACGTTAATGGAAGAAAATATTTTGCTACCTCATTCCAATGCATGGCCATTTGTAATGCTAGGAGAACACTGTTTTTATCAAACTGATCTCTGCTGAGAAAACAGGAAAAAACGAACACTCTGAGAACGCTAAATTAAAAAAAGCAAATTCTCGCACCTTTGAACGCGCGTGGTACCTACTTTGCTTTTGATAGGACTTTCTGTTCTGTTCTGATCTGATCGTCCGATGCCGCACACAAAGATGTAACAAACGAAAAATGCGATGCGAAAGCTTAGTAAATCGCCAGTCTCAGCACGTCAAATAAGGGCTCTCTGAAAAGCATTCCAAGGCTGCAAGATGCATTCTTCTGACAGTGAGCTTACATTAAAAAAAAAATATATACAGTAGTGACCGCTTAAAGCGAACCCGGTTAAAGCGAACTTTCGGTTATAATGAACCATTTCACCCAGTCCCAATCAATGTCCCATAAGAACTATGGATTATAATTTCGCATATAGCGAACCCGCTTAAAGCGAACTTTCGCATATAACGAACCCTTTTTGTGCGTTAAATGAAGAAAATGTCCGGTTATAACGAACCAATACTGTCTCACTTTACATTGTCATTTAGATTTCCCCAATTTTTCGGGGCTTCCCCGAGAACTGTACAGCTATACTTATGTATATACCAACATTCTCAAACAACAAAATGTTGTCCTTGAACATAATTTTTTCGGTACTTCCCCGAGTTACATAATGTTTGCATCAAACGATAAATTTCAAAGGCAGCACAAATTAATTGAGTTCCAAAGTGCATAGAGGAAGGGTACTACGCGTTTGAAAATCAATTAAATAAAATGGGAGATACAGTATCAAATAAAAAGATAAAATGTTTCTCATTAAAAGACAAACACGATATATTGGTTTTCTGAACAAAAGTTGATGTTTTTTTAGCATATCGCTTATAACGAACTTCGGTTATACCGAACTAATTTGGTCGGTCCCTTCGAGTTCGTTATAAGCGGACACTACTGTATATATATTCGGCGCAACATCACTTTAATTGCCTGGGCCTAGCTTCTCGCAACCACTCGTGTTATGTGCGTTATGTTTTTCACACGAATGGAATGGACCTACAGTTTAGTTTCGTATCCGAAGGGCAATTTGTTTTGAGAAGCTTTCTCGTGGCAACAATACTCTCGGATGTTTGTCAGACATTCGAAAGATGGGACCGTGAAAAAACTTGTTGGTGTTTTCTGGGATTCGAACATGGAACCTCACGCGCAGTGATCCAACACACTATCAAATTGCTCAACGGCGCCTTACATTTTATAGAAGGATAACTTTGCTTGCCTTACCTTAACATAGTTCGTCTTAAAACCGAGGGAAGGTTTATAGAGCTATTAAGCTACTTTAGAAACACTCATACTTACACACCCAATAGTCAATATTCTAAAGAAGGGTAACCTAATGGACTGTGGAAAATAGAGACACATTTGTGCTCTGGCGTTAGTTCTGGGCAAAGTCAAGTAACACTTTTTGCGAAGACCAAAATAGTATGTACTCGTATGTACTGCTATATGGTATCACAGAAAAGACAAAAGCAGGTGCCCGAAAAAACCTTATTTTAACTTGATGTAGCTGAACAATAGATCGAGAAAGTCAACAACTTTCCTTATCGGTCAACGGTGAGCAGCAGGGAATGAATACATTTAAAAAATCAGAACATTATAGTAAGCAGGCGTTGATGAAGATCTACATACACTTCCCGAGAAACTTATGTACTAACAAATGGTTTTAGTTATTCATTCCTGATAACTTTATTCATCAGGTGATTTCTGAATGAAATTTCATAATATTTTGGGCGCAAGTGAATTGCAATAGCACTCTAGAGGACAAATAAATGCTGCTATCGATTCTAAGAAATGAATGAATAGCATAATAAAGGAAAAGTTGAAAAAAAATAACGGTAACGGGATGAATGTTTGAATGGTAGAAAAATACGTCTGTTCTGATTCGAAGTCTATTAATTCCACTAGACAACTCAGGCTTCGAATCCTCTGTGTCCGACTAGGAAACGGTTCTCAGTGAGCCCTACAAACAAACCTTAACTGAAGTTATGTCCCTATTAAAATCATCTGGAAGAATCAAGATGACCATATTAAAATAAGAAGTGACAAACATGATGTCGATGATCTCTTCTAAATATGTAAGGCCGCTCAAGCTTAATTTATTAAATCTATTTCTTCAAAATAAAAATGTATCTCACCTGACACTTAATTCCAGCTTGACTGCACGCACACGTATCAGGATCACAAAAGTCTCTGCACACACACCCGCAAACCTCTCGCGAGTTCCGAATATCTCGGCACTCGGCCTTCTCGTTGGGATCAATCTTTCGCACTCCGGCTGCCTTCAGTAACGCTCTCCGTTGTTTTGGCGAAACCGGCTGTAGAAAACCATTTGTTTCTGCATCCAAATCTGATCCACTTCCTTCGCTTAACTCCTCATCACTATCTGATTCCTCACTAGAGGAACCCCGTGGATTTATCTCCTGCAACTGTAGTTTATGTGCACGTCTTATCTCTGCTGCGTGCTCGGCCAAACTAAATGTCTTAAAACTGATGTGATGAGCACCCATGCCCAGAGTACATCCACCCTGCGATGGAACACATCCGTGGCCTTGAATGCGTGGAAAATAGAAAACTTGAACTCCGTCGAAATTTATCGATCGTCTGGGTTTCTTTTGTAACAGTTGGCCTTCATCGATGTCTTGAAGGTGGCGCTTTAAATTCGATCGCAGGGGCACCTTGTCTATAATTGGCGAAGTACTCGTAGTTGAGCAAGTACTAGTATCTGCAACACTTGTTACAGTTGATTGCAGTGCAGACGTTTCCGAGCCCAGGCCAGAGTCTGAGCCGTCACTACGTATCTCTTGCTCATCGGCGGCCTTTACTGCTGCTAATATTCTTGCTTCTTCTGCGTTAATATCACTTTTGACTCGTGGAGTGTTAGTCTCAATCTCATCGATATCAACCATATAAAGTACACCACCGTCAACTGATGTGTCTAAGGGATTTGGTGAATTGACAACTGAATGGGCATTATAATCATCTATTGCTAAAGGATCTGTTCCGGGATCTGATGTCACCGACGTATTTAAACCAGGATCATCCAATACTATTACTTCACTTGTGGTAAAGTCTACATCGTTTTCCTCATTCTCTGGCTCGGGTGGGAAATCTAGGAAAATATCCTTCTCCACCTCGTCTTCTTTGATCAGCAGGGGATCATCGGTAATTGTACTCATAGTGGAACTATGTGCGAGAACTTCATTCTCATTCTGATCGTGATTCTTTTCATTCACAGCAGCTAACTCTGTTAGCGGTGCTTCATTAATGCTGGCATTAGCGTTCACTAATTCAGTCTCCATCACGGTATCACTGTTCAGTTCTGTATTCGATGAAGTACCTCCAAAAAATGTTGATCCAGTTGCATTTTTTTGTATGTATGTGATAAGATTCTTAATGGGTGTGAACATTATATAAATGCTTTCAGCTTGGGGTTATTTTACACAACTTGGTGTCCAAGTCTGTGGATACATCTGAAATGATCGAAAAAATAAATAAAAAATTAATAATGAAGAATGATTGCATAAATTCATTGTACGAGTATGTTAGTATTAAAGCAACAGCAAATTGTAAGCAACCCCAAAGCAGAAAACCAATGCAGGGTAAGGAAAAGCTACTTTCTTACATACTTTTTTCGACTGCATTTTATTTCTGAGGTAAATTTGAGCTTGTACAAATGAAAAGCCGGCTGCAAGGTCAAAGCCTCTTGGAGGATTAAAACCGCTAAGGAGAACGCATGATACTGCATTCGGTATGTATATTATGATGAATGAAAACAGTAGAAAATGGATGTGCAAATTCCTCCTTTGAAATACTTCTACTGCTTGAAGCTGATAGCAACAAGGATTTAATGAGATCAGATTTAAACAAGTATGTGGTATAAATAATACTGCTGTGGACAAGACATTACACATTTAATTACCAATTAATGTTACAAATTATGTAAGGGTGGTATAAACGCGTGTATATTTCCAAACCACCTAATTTTGTATATATCGCAAGAAAGACGTAATACCTCGCTCTCAGCACAAAGTACTAAACTCAGGCCTCAATATAGGATGACATACGACTGGCAAGCACCATAACATCACTACAAAAGCAGAGGCACCCGCAATGAAGTGTGACAGCATTAAGGTGCGCAGAATCATTTAACATCTGCAAAACTCCGACGGTTCAATACTCGTACTTAGACCAGGTGACGATCAGCTTAATTGATAGAGCCAGCAATATTCCGTTGATATGCCGTCGAATAAGGTTTTCAAGGAAATTACGGAAAGCTGAACGAACTATGTCGGGGAACCTTCTGCATCTACTCGTAGAGTGCGTAGAGTGGATCCCCAGAACTTTTACGAAGAATAGAAAAAGGAGTAATTACTAAACTCACAAATTAAGGCAAGAAAAATTAAGTTGTAAAGTTAAAGGCAAACGCAAACAAAGTAAAAAAAGGTATGTGCCTCGTCCAACCCGGCATGTAAATGTAGTAATCGATACCGACCTAAACTAGTAGCTGACTTATGGGAATGCGCGACTTATCAATCTTCCTTTTACAGATCTACTCATAGCTCTCTCACGCATATGCAAACACACATTCAAACTTACGTGTTGGCTTTGGCCTTTCACTTTCCAGATGATGGCCAAGATGACTACCTTGAGGGACGCCAGAAGTTACTTTTATTACGCGAGATGTAAGACATTCGACCTTTACCAATTGCCTTAGCATTGTAACGAAGCGTTACAATTTTTATCGCCTCCACTGTAATTCACTTTTATGGCCGCTACTGTCCATAGCTGGTTCAGTACAAACAAACAACATCTGGCGATGATCACGCCATGCGAACATGACCACTTCTCTCAATCTCATTGGCCAAGTGGTTTGCAAAAGTGAATTGCATCCACTTTTATAATTCGCATTCGCTTTTTGTAGAAAATTGCATAAGGCGGAGATTGGTCGACGGAGTTCTTCACCCAGTGTTATTAGTTCCAATCTGGAGTACTTGTGGGTTAACTCTCGTGGTGATAGCACCGCCATTTTTTTATCGCCTGTCTCCGGACTTTGACGATTTATAAATCGGACCTGCTGCTGACCACAGCCGATCCGATTGTAAGCTTTTGGGTTCATCCTCCTCTGGGAGAAGCCATTACCGGTCCTGTACATAATCCTCGAGTTGGAGGATGCGATCCGTGCTCCTAGGAGTTTACTGCGTTATTGGAAACTAAGTACCTGCCTTAAGCAAGCGCTGCTAAGTGACGGCCACAAACAGTTGCTGCCAAGTGACGGCCCTAAGCCGTTGCTGCCAAGTGACTGCCACAAGCAGTTGCTGCCCAAGTGACGGCCCTAAGCCGTTGCTGCCAAGTGACTGCCACAAGCAGTTGCTGCCAAGTGACTGCCACCAGCAGTTGCTGCCCAAGTGACGGCCCGCAGCCATTGCTGCTCAAGTGTCCATCACCAGCGGACGCTTACCAGTAGTTAGTAGAGTAGTAAGCAAGTAAGAAAGCCAGGCCGACGTAGGTATCCGCTTATTGTTAAGTAGAAGAAAATTGTTAAGGTCAGCTTACACCGGGCCTCGTAAGATCACATATTGAAATAGGACTCGATTCATTGTTAAGTAGCTCCATATTGTTAAGGTCAGCTAAACTGAACATTCATTGCGGTGTTAATTAAATAACCTCTTTACCCAAAGTTTCGGGTGTTTCTTTGGGAGACCCTGGGTCCGACGAGCGAAACCCTAACCTTCGGAAAACACCCTCACAGCATTGAAGAGTGAAAATCTAATGATTTAAGCTTAGCTAAAAGTAAACTGTGATGTACTCTATCAAAAGTTTTTGTAAAATCTGTGTATATTAACTTATAAAATGAAAAAAATAAAATGCCAACACGCGGTGTTCCCAAGCGGTCCCCCATCTGAGTTCTAACCGCGACCGACGCTGCTTGATTTCGGTGAGCGTGGTTGATCGTTCCATGTTTCGATAATTTATTTATATTTTTATTTCAAAAATATAAGGAATATTTTGAGCAAATGCTCAATGACAGGCAATCTGGTTCTACCTCCATAATCTCTTTTCCTCTCTCATTAAATTCCACACCATTTCCTATGCTACTATCACAAGAAAAGTGCAGGATTTTGAATCTATGTCTACGAAATAATTTAAGGATGATTTAGTCTGATCTGTTGCTTGATCATAACCTCTCTTGTTTCTCAAGCTTAAATTTGTGAAAACGTGGGCCTCACATTGCTCTACAAACTTTAGACAGATGTTGATGGCTGAAAGGGCTTGTGCTGGTTTGACGACATCGACAACCATGTTTTCTACTGCACTGCTCTCCGAAAATGCTTCATCTTCAACATCTGAATGCAGGAAAACCGCATCTTCATTTCACTCCCTTATATCATCAGACGTGTATTGAACCTTTGAACGAAATTTGAATATAGAGCGGGATTTGAATAAAAAAAAAAAAAAAAAACGGTTGACTTACATCGGAAAAAATGTCTTCTAAATAAATTAACTTCACACTGGGATGCAAACAAATGGGGGAATCAGAAAATGCAAAAGACAAGCTGAAAAGCATCGCTTTCATCACTAAATAGCGCTCATATGAATTTACTACGCAGAACTTATTATTATTATTTATTACAACATAAATAAATTTATATTCTAATTTTTACAAATCAGCACTAGGTACCAAGGCTTTTAGCTGGAAATAACGAAACTAGGAGATATAATGACTTACGGAGAAATAATATAGTAGTAATATTAATAAGTTGGTGGGACCACAACTTCGTAACCACGGATTTGTGAGCCCGTCAACTTCTGATCGCCTCCGAGCTAAACTTTAATACATAACTTAATTAGATAATGTTGCCAATTTTAAGTTCTAACAGAAGTTCCTAGACATTTTTAATATTTACGGAGGACTGTGTTGATAAAAGGTTAATTCGTTTTTTATTAAAAAGTTCTTCACAAAGCTTATTTACTTTAGAGCAATTATACACAAGCAGGGTTTATCGTGAATAAATTTTGCCTTGGAATTTTTCCCCCGGACAAAAATTAGATATCTTCAAATAAAAGGGAAAAAAGTCATCGGGGAATAAATACTCGTAGATATATGTATGTACTTATTTCTTTTCCGTGGAAATATTTTCTCTTTTTTAAAGAAACCTAATTTTTGTTCGGGGGAGAAATTCAGAGGAAAAATTTATTCACGATAACCCTGAAGATGTTTAACTGATAAGTTATGACAAATGTGGCAAATTGGAGGATTGTCCTTGCTGAGGATATAACTGAGGGTTAATTGAGTGTGACCGAATCGGAGTCGCATAAAACATTTGAGGTTTTGTGTCTGTTGGAAATAATGTCGAGTCGGCATTTGGGTTGATGAGAGAATAGTGGTGGATGTATGATGTCCACTCTTATTTTCTTTTGTGTTCCCAGTGTGCGTTCATTAACTTCACGAAGTCACTCTTCGGAGGTGGATGTGAAGTGGATTTGTCCCTTCGGAAGCCCTTCTCGCTGCCTTGTCCACCAAACCGTTTCCTCTGATACCTGAATGCCCTGGTACCCAGGGGATTAACAGTTTCTTCTTTTTAAAAAAAAATATTGTCCCGTATTTGGTTGATAATAGGTGAGCCGTTATTCATGTTTCTGATTGCGTTGAACGTTGAAAGGCTGTCAGTGCAAATCACAACATTTTTAACCGAAATATTAGCTAATTCAGTAGCTTTGCAGATAACATAGGCTTCAGTCGAGAAAATAGAGATGTAATTTGGGAGTTCGGCGTATACAACATCACCTTGTTCTGTGACAATTGCGAAACCAGTACTGCAATCGGATTTAGAGCCTTATGTATATAAAACATCCTATAGATTCGCTCTGAATTTGCATATATGTACGTATAGTTTCTTGGAATAGTTGAAGATACATTCCACTTGTTGTGGTGCCGTTTTTTCAATTTTGCCAATATGGTGTTAATGGCGTCATTTGGTAGTTTCCATGGGGGGATTTTTCGACGGGCTGTGGAAAGTCAAACAAGGCGTACCACAAGGTGGTGTCCTTTCCCCCATTCTGTTCAACTTATACATTTCCAAGTTGCCCCCTCCACCTTACGGCATAACCCTTGTGTCATATGCGGACGACTGTACGATCCTCACTTCGGGTCCAAACGCACCTGAGCTGTGCATGACCATAAACAACTACTTAGCTGTCGTAGAACAGTTCTTTAGCAGCCGCAATCTACAGCTATCAGCGGAAAAATCCACAGCCACACTGTTCATGTCCTGGACAAAGGAAGTAAAGCTACAGCTCGTTATTGCTCGTAGTCGCAGATCGACGCATACCCACAGTCACACAGCCAAAACTTCTGGGTGTCACCTTTGACAGCATGTGAACTTTCTCCGCACACGCATCAAACATCCGCAGCCGCCTCAGATCCCGCAACAATGTTCTTAAATCCCTTGCTGGCAGCTCCTGGGGCAAAGATAAAGAAACGTTGCTAACCACCTATAAAGCGATCGGTCGATCCATCATGAATTACGCCGCTCCCATCTGGACTCCACAGCTGAGCTACTCAAACTGCCGGAATCTTCAAGCCACTTGATGGCACATGAGGACCACCTCCATGCGGAAACCAAAATGATGTCCATCAAAGAGCACAACACCATGCTCTCCCAACAGTTCCTCCTGGCCTGACACCTACAAAAGCATCCCAACCACTCTCTAACAACGCTTCAGCACCCACCTCGGCATATCCGCAAAAACCTGACAACGTTCCAAAGAGATATCGACACCTACACTCAATTCCCGGACCTCGACCCCCAGCGCTACAAGGATGCCATCAAGAGCATTCATAGCGCGGCGGTAGCTAATGCAGTACGTAACCATCACCCGAATATTGTATTAGGTAGTCGCCTCCCACCCATAGCCAACGAGGAGCGTCACTTACCTCGCCAGACCAGGGCAACCTTAGCCCAACTACACTCGGGTTGGTGCCGACTACTAAATAGCTACCAATCACGTCTTAACCCGAGCATCGAAGACAGATGTCCAGACTGTTCGAACAGTCCGCACAACACACAACACCTCTTCAACTGTCCGGCCAAACCCACCACCTTACGACCGGAAGCACTGTGGAACCGTCCCATCGACGTGGCTCTTTTCCTGGGCCTAGAAACTATTGACCGGCAACCCAACAACACAAATATGTAACTGCTACAACAACAACCACTGGTTGTGGGTTTATCGCAGATAGGATACCTGTTACGTGAGGTATTTAAGGCAAGGTAACATACATGCTAGAGGGGCATTTTGGTATTTTTTTTTGCGTAATAAAATTTGTTGGGCGTCTATGATTATTAAGGATTTTTTTGCAAATGACATATTTTTGGGGTAAGACGGGCTGTGAGAAGTTCCTTGCGATGTTCAACGGACGGCAGGCCAGCTTCAGTGAGCTACGAGTAGAGCGTTCATCTTTCGAGTATCCAAAATTCAACCCGTTCATCTTTTGGAACACTGTAATGGTGAAAATATTTCGTTCATCTTTTTGGGTAGTTCATGTTTTAGAACAGTTCATCTTTCCTAGATTCTACTGTATTTGTTCTACATTACTTTGCATTCAATGATTTACAGATTTTCTTCTAGTGCTCTGAATACTGTAGTCTCCTTTCACCAAAATTTGATAACCGTTGTGTACTTAACATATAAATATGAATACGCAAATACAATTTGTTAACATTTAAATATTCTGATAACGCGCGATTACACATTCTCTGCTGAATGAAAGGTGTTTCTATTCATTCGAACTTGATAAAGTAAATAATAAGTACTTGAAGTCTTATAACAATGGAGAATATTAACTTTCCAGAAAACATTTTTAATAAAATGTTAGGAGGAATATTAGTTTTATTTATTTATGTAACATCATTAGCACCAAATGAATTATTTTCAATTTCAATAAAAAAAACTTTAATTATAATTATTAATTTTATAATATTTATATTAATTATTTTATTTATTGATAAAATAATTTTAATATTCAATTCAATAAATATTGAAATAAACTCAATTATAAATATTAATTCATAATTAAAGAAAATTCATTAAATTTAAATAAATTATATAATTATCCAACAAATATAATTACTATTTTATTAATTAATTACTTACTTATTACATTAATTGCAGAGAACTGTTTCGACGTGAAGGGTAGTAAGACAATTGAAACAGTCTTCTTTTTTTTAATTTTTTTGTTCTATTTACGAAAATGTCCAGAAAACAAATATCAGAGTGGGTGGTCTCGATTCTTGAAATCCGTCTACGTCAAAGGATTGATATATATTGAAAGTTTTATTTCATTAAAAACACTATGCCACACTAATACACTCCGTTTTCGGTACTTGAATGCTGTCACGCCGAGATATGAGATGTGAGAGCACACGAAGTCTAAATTGTTCTAGATTGAGTATTTGGAGGAATCTCTACTGTTGATGGAATACCAAAAAAAATGTGAAGAGATTTAACTGTAAATTACTGATGGCTGATCTTCTTCTTCTTCCTATTTCGGCGAGGATATGATCTGAAAACAAGGGATCATAACCCTACCACTTCATTGCATTTCTACTGATCCGCCTGTTTGACCTCATAAAATATAGGTAAGCCTCCCGATTTTGGATCACTTCGTTACTGAGGTAAACCAAATGCTGGTGTCGTTGCATTTGTGTGACTCAGGAGTTTATAGGCCTACTTTTCTTTTGCGATGTCTTGAAACGTTCATTAATATTGCCTTTTTAACAGGGTTCAAATGATCTCTTCTTTGAACGTGGCAATAACAGCTGAGCCGGTAGCGCTCTATTTTTCGTGAGATGGATTCTTTAACGTGAAGGCTTCTGCGGATCTTGCAACGTCTTATTTGATCAGGCTTTGTCACTCTTGCTGTCATGCGAAATATCTTTATCTCAGCTGCCGTTAGTTTACTCTTTTTGTACATTGTCCAACATTATGAACCATATGTGAGCACTGGACACACAACTGCGGTGTAGAGCCTTCCTTTCAACTTAGGGGACATTTTTCGGTCACAGAAAATAGCGGAGTTTTCCTGCTACTTCACCGGCCCTACACATAAGCGATGACTGATATCGTCATCACAGGTTGCTTCGCTATTGATCATAGATCCCAGATATTTGAACTGTTCGCACTGATAGCTGATCGATGCTAATAAACGCGACGTAATGGTAAGCACTTTCTGATCGATTAAAGCTAGAATTGAAGTAATTTAAAGTTCAAATGTTCGTGAAACCCCTAAAATGTTCCTAAGAATATGATGTATCTGCGAACTAACGTATATTTTAAGCACATCTGGAAGTGGAATGAAGATGACAAAATAACGGACTGTGCGGATTCTAGTTACATAAGAAAACTTAGTTTTCGTATATGCGTCTGTTTTCTAATACACTGTATGCGCAATAATAATATGCACCAATACGTAGTAGCTACTCGAGCTTAGGAAAGCAGACTTAAGAACCTTAACAGGCTACTTGACTGGTCATTGCCCACTCAGGTACCATCTGCACAAGATAGGAGTAGCAGATACAGACGAATGCCGGCTATGTGGAGAGCAAAAAGAGGCGCCAGGACACATTCTTTGTGAATGGCCTATGGCCGCAAGAAAAAGACTTCTCCATCTCGGGAGAGCTTTATTGAGTCCCTCTGACTTCTGGAACATTGAGCCTGGAGCTTTGTTGAAATTTATCAAGAGCCTTAACTAAGTTCTCAGCCAAACATCGGGCTTGCACAATAGATCTTATAGGTCGTAGTGCGTACAGGGGCACTAGTATAGTGTAGTATAGTAGTAGCGCTTACAATTTTTCAACTCCCAATTCTACACTAACATTGTACATTAAAATCGAATAGGTCTGATTAAGTAGTCTAATATCGGCATTAGGCCTAGAACATATCACATCTCATGCATGGTAATAGAAAATATGGACTTCAAGTTGGAAAAACTTATCAACACGAATAACATAAAGTAAGTAAAATTGAGGTTAAAACTTGTTACAATTTACTGAATGGTTCAAACAGTAACTAACAACTAAAGAGTATCATTAGATCACAGATCACATGTGCAAAGGGCCGATACGCACATGTTTAACTCCTAATCTATAAACGTAATGTTTAAAAATATAATATGCAGTATGTGTAATGTTTATTTTCATATATTTACATACGAGTATGTGTTAACCTTTTGTGCTTCTGCAATAAGTGCGAAAATAATATAGCAATTCTGATCACAGGTTTGCAAAGTTAAAGTAGTTATGTCGCAATCTAATGCTCATAAAAATGAAGTGCTAATGAGGCTTTTATTGGTTAGGATTAATCTTGTGTGTTAAGAAATGTTGTTAATTGCGTGTTATAAAAAATAAATAAAAGTAAACTTCCTCAACCCTTATTGACAGAACATTAAAGAAAATGAAAGTTGAACTTGAAAATATTGTAAATCAATTGTATCTGGAATCGAGGAGATGAATAAATAAATAAAATATATACATATATTTTTTTTATTCCCATGATTAACATATCTATTCATCAAAATCATCATCAAGTCAATTCATTCAAGAAAACCTGTTACGCGATGAGCTATATAAAACGGAGTTAATAACGAAGTGGCGCCGAATACAAATAACAGAACTTAGTCATATATTGTACAAATCGTATTTAGTATTGCAGATGTAAAGAAAGAGTATGGGTTTTCGTTAATTTATAGATATGATAGGTTCACATGTAGGTAAAGGGATGAAGACGAATAGTGAGGTGAGTTTGGCTCGACATCATATATTCAATGCAAATTTTTCATCATCTTGCGAAACTGCGCTCTAACTTGAATTTCGAAAATAGTTCTTGATACGGTTTAAATACTTTCAGAAGTTAAAAACTTGATTTACGATATTGTGTATAAAGATGGACGAAAGGTTGTAAACAAGTTACTGATCGTTCTGCAAAGGGGTCGATGTATTTAGGCCATACTTCTTCACACATTCCACTTTGACGATCTCTATTGCAGCGATATCCCCTGAAAACCTAATTCAATTCCAGATCGCCTCTAGGGGTCTCCAGGTTGAGACTTGTGTCGTCGCGATAACTTTGATTGTGAAAGACCATTGATAAGGATGATCAGACTATTGACAACCTTGGCAAATGAAAACAAGATAATGGTTTTTGAATCTACACGTGCTTAGCTACCTTAACGGATCACGTGCAATTTGCGGATGCCCAAGACTGCTTCAGATATCAACTGCTATCTACTAAGGCGACAGATCACCGTCTATTTCGATGTGGATTTGCCATTAGAGGCAAAAGACAGAGGTTTCTAAAAAGCTGCTGGAACTGTTGATCTAGTTACCAAACATTTTAAAGTTGAGATAGTATTGCAATCGCTACACACTATCTCTTTATCTATTTCGAGGACACCTTGGCATAAAAAAATAAATAAATATTTGGCGCAACAGCTCTTTAAGTGCCAGGGCCTAGCTTCTCGCAACCACTCATGTTGTGTGCGTTATATTTTTCACACTAATGGAAGGGACCTACAGTTTAGTGCCGTATCCGAAAGGCGATTTGAGAAGCTTTTTCGTGAAAACAATACTCTCGGATGTTTTTCAGACGCTCGCGAGAGGTGGGACCGTGAAAAAACCTGTTGGTGTTTTCTGGGATTCGAACTCAACAACACCTACGTCTGCATCTATAAAAAGGAGTCATACGCAGCCATGGCCAGTTTTGGTATCCTCGCTGAACTCGTTTCCCTATGCAGTAATAACTTCGATATCGAAAAAGGGTTCAGACAAGGCGACATTGCACATTCTTGCAAGGATTGTACGAAATTTACAGGCCAACATCAGAGGCGTATCTAATACAATATTTCAAAGGTCTGTACTAAACATCGTGATGCCAGTGGTGCTTTCGTCAATATTTCAGGAAAAGCGGTGAAAATTATTCCAGCGGTAAACAAAGACATTATCCGAACAGAAAGCCAGGATAGACAACTACAATTTTAAGGCAATAAGAGAGCGACTTTGTCTACCCATGCTCCGCTATAAGATGAAGGAATGACACGAGCGCAGATATTAAGCGACATTCAATATTGTCAATCCGTTTCTTTGGGTTAAGAAGCCAATTGGGTAACAAAGGCTACGATAAATCTGTTTCACATTATTCAATATAGTTAGTCCTATCCTACGAACAGACACATTGAACTTATCAAGATTGGAGGAGGATGTCTACAGATAAGTGGTAATGAGGTACATTGACGAACATTATGCGCACTGCAGCAACATCGACCTATTCAAAATGGGACAGATACTATAACAACTAAGATAGATGGCACATGTAGAGCGGATGGAGATCAATTATTTAGCCTGGAGATACTTTTAGTATGTAAATAGATAGTAAGTTCGTGCAGAAGGGGAAGTTTGACACCTCACTTGCCTTTTAACTGAATCAATCTCGTAGCCTTTTTTTGTTCTCATTCGTTTGCAAAATCTACTTGTTGCAAACTTGCAAAATCTCAGTGCTAAAGTTTAGCTCCTAATTGGTGAGAATATCGTTTTTGCAACTTTGACCAATGGGAAGTGGTTGCAGTATGAGAATGGTAATTGCATTCATGTTACAACTAAAAAAAAAATAAAAGAAAAAGATGCAGCTGTATCCGTTATTTCGATACTGATAGAAAAAAACTCAAGGAATGCGCGAACGTATCCACTCGCTAAGAAACGAGGCCATAGCTAGAAAACCCTCCAGTTAAAGCTCCATTACAGCCTACTAAGCACTACAATACTACAAATTGATTGAAAGAAAATAGAGCAAGTGTGACGATGCGCGTACGTTTTTGTACGAGTATATTAATATATATGCGGCTGGGAATACTGAGGATGGCAAGTCATTTCATTTTCGTTTTGATTGACTGAAAAATTATCTCCTGAATTTAAAGCGAACGCGTCTGCAGAAAATGCTTTAGGTCTATTGCGATGGAACAAACGGACCGGCGAGACCCAACTATTGGTGTGTTTTCGTGAGAACTATGCAAAGCAAAGTGAAAGCTTCTCCACAAAACGATTCTAAGTCAATCTGAAAAAAAACTTTTTTAATTGTTTGAAGATTGGTGATTGAATTGAAATTGAAGTAAAAAGTATGAAAAAGTTGTGCTTAAATGTGTGAAATACTACTGAATCATTCCAGTTGAATGAAAAAGCTCTTCCCATCCATCCCAACTCATTTTCGACTGAAAAAAAAAGTTAAAGTGGTTCCAAGTCACTTTGTGTTGTTGTACTCCGTATTAAATCTTACTTCACTGAGAAGCGACGTTTCACCAAAACACACCATATGTATAGTGTATACATATATTTCATCCAAATATCTTTGGTGAGAGTACCGTTTAAGGAGCGTAAAGTATTCATCAGTTTAGCGATTTTCAAGGGAAATACATCAATCTAATACAACTTCTATTGATCGACACCATGGTCTTGGAGCTTGTTTAATAGGGCATTATGCCACACTCTATCAAAACCTTTAGAGATATCGACGGCAACTATTCTGCATTCACTGTGACAGATAGGTCATTAAGTCCGCTGTGGAACGCTTTTGCTTGAAATCACACTGATGGTCTTTAAGAAGTTGGTTTCTTTCGAGACAACCAATTAAGTGGAGATTGACAATACTCTCCTTGACCTTAGAAAGTACTGACGTTAAAGGCATGACTCGGCAGTTATCGCTCTTTTGGGAATTCACTGAATGTGCACAAGTTACTACCTATTTGGAAAAAAATGTCTAGGGTGTACTAGGATAAGTGAAAGAGCTAAAGTAGGGGCTGAACAAGGAAGAAGGATCTGGACTTTACTAGTTAGTTATCCAAGGTTCGGGCTACTGAACGTTTTCGAAAAAAAAATAAATATTTGCCCTGAAGAACATTGAGCCGTGCTCAGTGTAGGTGGAGAAAGAAAACACTGGTAAGGTAGAATAAGCTGCGATAAAATAAACCAGCAAATTAATGTTATTTTTTGATTCCATGATATTCTTGTCGTGTTTATGTATCAAGATACAGTAGTGTCCGCTTATAACGAACTCGATGACCGACCAAATTAGTTCGGTATAACCGAAGTTCGTTATAAGTGATATGCTAAAAAAACATCAACTTTTGTTCAGAAAACCAATATATCGTGTTTGTCTTTTAATGAGAAACATTTTCTCTTTTTACTTGATACTGTATCTCCCAATTTATTTTATTGATTTTCAAACGCGTAGTACCCTTCCTCTATGTACTTTGGAACTCAATTAATTTGGGCTGCCTTTGAAATTTATCGTTTGATGCAAACATTATGTAACTCGGGGAAGTACCGAACAAATTATGGTATGTTCAAGGACAACATTTTGTTGTTTGAGAATGTTGGTATATACATAAGTATAGCTGTACAGTTCTCGGGGAAGCCCCGAAAAATTGGGGAAATATAAATGACAATGTAAAGTGAGACAGTATTGGTTCGTTATAACCGGACATTTTCTTCATTTAACGCGCAAAAAGCGTTCGTTATATGCGAAAGTTCGCTTTAAGCAGGTTCGCTATATGCGAAATTATAATGCATAGTTCTTATGGGACTGGGTGAAATGGTTCATTATAACCGAAAGTTCGCTTTAACCGGGTTCGCTTTAAGCGGTTACTACTGTATTTCTGCGATATTGTGTGAACGCTTGAAACCTCTCATCAACATCCTGATTGGCCCCTATCAATGCGTTTTCAGGGCAGGAAAGGCCACCATCGATCAATTCTTCACACATCAGCAGATCCTGGAGAAAACCGAAGAAGTCCAAATCGATACGCACCATATTTTTATCGATTTCCAGGCCGACTATGACAGCATCTATAGAGAGGATTTATGTGGATGACAATGGAGAATGCTCGCTGCTCCATCAAGGTCGGTATTGACCTCACCGAGACCTTTGATGTCAAAAAGGTTTTAGACAAGGTGACGTGGTGTCATGTGACTTCTTTAATATTATACTTGAACGGATTGTGCGGAACTCACAAGCCAACACCAGAGGCGCAATCTATCAAAAGTCCGTACAACTGCTTGCGTACGCCAACGATATTGGTAAAATTTGAAGAACTCATCGGGCTGTCACCGATGCGTATGCAAGCATTGAAGCGGAAGCGGCCAAAATTTGTTTAGTTGTAAACGAGGACAAAACCAAGTATGTGCTGTCAACAAGAAGGAACAATCAACTCCGACGAATGCGACAGAATATATGTATATGCATACATACATACATACACACATACATTTTCAAATGCCCGCTAATCCTTCATGAGGGTCGCGGGGGTAGGATGCTCAGGAAGACTCTCCATCCTTCTAGATCCTCCGCCATTGACTCCAACTCATCAGGAGGAATCCCTAGACGGCTCCAGGAGAGATGTCGGACTTGGTCCAACCATCTATTTCTAGGCCTACCGCGGGGTCGCCTACCTGTTGGCAACGGCCACCATGGCACGTCTTGAAAGCCGGTCTGGGGCATACGCACTACGTGACCAAACCATCGAAGCTTAGATCGTTCCGTTCGGAGAAGTAGCTGCTCAACATTGAGCGCCTGGCGTACTCTGGTGTTGCGCACTCGATCCCTACGAATTATTCCAGCAACACCATTTCGGCAGCTGTATCCGCGATCTTATTCTTTCGGCCACTACCCAAATTTCATGTTCCAACTCTCACCTATGGTCATGAATATATATACATATATATATATAATAACTTTATTAGTATTAATAAAGTTATTATATACATATGTATATGCCATGTAGGCAGTAAACGACTTTCTCTACCTTGGCTCTGCTATGAATTCTGAAAACAACATCAACGCAGAAGTCAAGCGAAGAATAATTCTTGCCAATCGCTGTTTTTTTGGGCTAGTAACACAATTCAATAGTGGCTAAAGCCACAATAGTACTATTCACGAGAAAAGGAAACTTAAAATGAAGCCAATCCGGCTGTCGGGTACGATACTGACACGAGTCAAAGAAGTGAAGTATCCAGGTCTATACCTTACCTAAGAAGCTCTCACGACGATCTGTTTTACGTATCGAGGCAACTCGAGGACAATACCGCGACAAAGGATTGTCAACCTCAGCTACGCAGCTGATATAACAACAACATGCCTAACCAAGATAGTAAACTCATGTAGGGAAAAGCAGAGTGGAGATATCCAAAAAGGCTACCCGTGCTCTCATCATATATGGAACCTAGCAGGCAAGTCTTGGAGATTTAGCCCGAGCATTCTATGGTAGATGTACATTGCCATTGTGGAACCAAAGATCAGATATGGAGCGATAGCGTGAGAAAAACGAACTAGTCTAATCACAACGAGGGAGACACTCACAAAATTGCAAAGACTTGTGTGCCTCTGCATCCCTGGGTTCATGAGAACATGTCCAACTACGGCCATGGAAGTATTCCTAAAACTAACTCAGCTTCACCTCGTAGTGGGTATAAAGGGTAACAAAGCAGCAGACTTTTTGGCAAGACAAGGAGCACCAGAACCCTTCGTTGAACCTGAAACATTCTGCGGAAACGCGAAAAAAACCATAAGCCAATAATCCAGGAAAATGGGAAAGGAAGACAGGAGAAGAAGATGAAATAATACTCCAGGTCTGAGGCAAGCTAAGAAACTCCTGAGATGCTATAACCGAAAAAGATTTGATGCATGCATCTGCCTTAACAAGAGCAACATATGTATGTATGCATTCTAACAGGCTTCCTATAGGGGCATTGCAAATTCGGGGAGTATTTAAGGAAACTAGGAATTACCGATGAAGGCCTTTGCAAATTTTGTACAATGAGTCCAACGAGACTTCGACACATTTTCTGGAGTCTTGTGGCGCATTGACAAATATGGTTGGAGAAAAGCATCCCCGACGACATCAGCTCTATATGCCCCATGTTCAAAAAAGCCGTTCCTACGTCTTCTAAGAACTATCGAGGCATATCCCTGTTTAATGTTGCATATAAGATCATATCCAACGTATTGTGTGAACGTCTTAAACCTTTCTGCAACACACTAATCGGCACGTACCAGTGACAGATCGAAAATAGGCCAAATTTTCACACTAAAGCAAATCCTGGAAAAGACCAACGAATACTAAGTCGAAACTCACCACCTTTTCAGCGACTTTAAAGCCCCTTATGATAGCATTATCCGTCTTGAATTTTACCAGTCAAAACTCACCAGATGTGTCGCGTAACGCTGGAAAGCACTGTGCAACTTGGAAACAGCTCTTCTGAACTCTTTTAAACATGCATCGGATGCCGGCAAGGAGATGCCCTATCATGAGACTTCTTCAATATTGTAGCAAGTGTAAACACGGAAGGCACTATCTTTCCATCCAACTGCTGGGATACGCGGACGATATTGGCATCATCGGAAGATTCCGACAAGCCGTTGTAGAGCCATTTACGGCAATTAAAGAACAGGCGAGACGAGTAGCAAGGTGACGCACTATCATGCGATCTCTTTAACATAGTACTTTAGAGATTTGTACGAAACTCAAAAGCCAACACCGCTGGTACAATCTTTTACATGTCTGTACAACTACTCGCTTACGCCGATTACATTCACCCCAATCCTTCAACTCGTATACGTCAGTCGAATCCGACCATGGTTGCATTTAGTTATTATAAAGTCGTATTTTGCGTACAAATTACGTACGAGTGTGCGCCTAAATGCGACCATGGTTAGATTCGACTGTCGTATACGAGTTAAAGAATTGGGGTGAGCGACATAGTCGGAAGCGCTCAGCGGGAAGTCAATGGGGCATTTGCGAGTATTGAGATAGAGGCAGCAAAGATGGCTTCAGTGGTCAATGAAAGCAAAACAAAATTTATGCTGTCTACAGACAGACTCCCACAATAGACAGATATTGTTTTGATGTAGTAAAGGACTTTGTCTACCTAGGCTCTATGGTGAGCTTCGCAAATGACATCAGCGGAGGGATTAAACGAAGAATTACTCTTGCCAACCGCTGTTTCTATGAGCTAAGAAGGCAATTGCGTAACAAAACCCTAACTGAAACTAATAAGGTAACTGTTTATAAAACACTAATCATTCCATTCCTGCTGTATGGCGCAGAGACATGCACTTTGTCAAAATTGGATGAGGATGCAGTTGGTTACTTTGAGAGAAAAGTTCTTCGAGCGATCTTTGGTCTCGTCTACACAGACGGCAAGTGGAGGAGAAGGTACACCGTCGAACTATACGGCCTATACAATGACATCGTCTTAGACAGAAGAATTCACATACAGCTTCTAAGATGGCTGGGTCATGTAGAGCGGATGGAGCCCAACGTTCACGCCAAGAAAGTCTTCCAATCCACCCCACTGGTAGGTGGCGCAAACAAGTGGAGAGTGACCTCAGCCAACTTGGCGTGCGCAACTGGAGGCAGCTGGCTCGTAAAACACTGGCTGGGCAGTTTTGTTAATCGAGGCCCAGGTCCACCACGGACTGTAGCGCCACCTAAGTAAGTTACCCAGAATTGTAGCACCACTTAAGTAAGAACATGTATCAATTATCATTATTACTTAACGATCATTTAATATTGCGATGAACCCTAGTTCTGGCGAGCTGGAAGCAAATTGAATGAATGTGTTTGGCGTTGCAGGATTATTGAGAAGAAGCGGATAACTGAAAAGGGACTGTATTTCGATGACGAATTTCAGTCTCCTCTATATTGCAAATGGCACCGCCATCGTTCGAATTTCTCTACACAGAAAGTAGCAAGGTAAAGAGCAATATTAAGGATCAGCTTGCTACTCTCACACATACGTATGTATATACTTTCCAATTGCAGTCCACACAATAGCAACAGCCTATATAGCTGCAGAAAGTCATGCGTCGGCATAAATTAACTAATTAAACAAATAGTTCATAACTATCGTCACACACGCAGTCAGACGGACAGATTCCTCCTAGAATAAAATGTTAGTACAGAGAAATAATTTTCTTACCTTCGACCACAAAATCGATGAACAGTGTTAGTACATTTCACTTTCGCATGCAAAATTCCAATAAAACCACACTTTTCGCCCTTACGCAAGTTATTTGGTATTCCCTATGAACTATGCCCCCATCACCAAGGTCTGGCACACAGACGATTCAAAGATTCAACCGATTCAAGCTGCAAAAGTACAAAAAAAAAAAAAAAAAAAAAAATTGAAGAGATATACTAATTTTGTTGCGCAAATACAGTGGAGTAGGTGTCCCCTCTCCATATGTGTGTATAAATTTTTGTTTATCGCTAGTTGGTCTATGGAAACTTACATCTTTGAAGAGCTGTCCTTTTCAGCGCCTGCTGGACGACACGATTAGCAACTAGTGAAGCGCCTTCTTTTTTTTTTTTTTTTAAACGGAAATTGGAACAAAATTTTCTTTTTTTGCGCTGTTGCTAGTGTCCCGCTTCGTACCCTTTTTTTATGAGCGTCTAGTCCGCGCCGCCAAAGTTAGATAATACACAGAAATTTTTATTTAATAAAATATATAAAATTCCACGACAGACTGATTTGTTTATAGGAAGTTGTTCGTCGTCACAAAATTTAAGAAAATTCTTTTTTCCTTTCCCTCTTTCGATTCACTTTTCACTTTTTTTTCGGCTTTCGTCGATTTTTCTTCCCTCAGACGACTGTCGAGAAAAACACATGCAATTCGGAATAGAAGATGATTCCCGAATAAAATAAAAGACGAGTCGAGTTTTTTACTTTTTATTGCAAGTGTAATAAAAAATAGAGTAAAATAAATTAGAAAAGGAGAGGACCTCTTGCTGGAATGATAATGGACTTGACTACTCTTTCTTGGTAGCAGTTGTATGCTGTGCTGTTCGTCGTTTATAGAAATCAATCTGCGAACAAGAACTTCAGTTGGTTGGGCGAGTGTGAGTGACCAGTAGGAAATTTGGTGGCAGTTAGTAGGGTTGTCTCTTTCACAATGCAGTGGAGAATGCAGTGTGCGCAAGTAGGTTGGCTAGAGTGTGAGAGATAAATAAAAAAGAAAATATGAGTTGTGAAAAAGTCGGTGGTAATGTCAGCAATGTGCGAGCGGAGGACTCTGTATGGATACGCAGTGAAGTTGGGTGTGCTATAAAAGAGTTCAAATTAGCGCCATAATGGAACTACACTCGAATGGTAGATGTCGTTAATTTAAATTTGAATTGCGTATAATTAAGAAAACACAAGAATTTCATCAACATTTACATGCATCATAGTTGGACAAAATTAGTTTCATTTCATGTAAAAACAATAGGAATGCAAATTTAAAGCGATTGAAAATATTCGAAAAAGACTGCAGAAGCTCAAACGAAGATAGCGCTTCCATGCTTGTATGTGTAGCGCCTAGAAGGCAATCCGAACGCCTTACAGTGGAACAGAAAGCACCAAACCCTCGCATCAATTCAAAAAAAATAATTTGCTTTAAGGAATCTGTTATTATTTTTTCTTTGCATGGCGAATACCTAGTACAAGTAACACACAACTGTATGAATAAAACCGGATACTCAACGAGACGCTTCACAGCTTAAGCTACCTCCAGCAAACAAAAGAATTTTTCCTCTATTCAGTGCATATTGTACTTTCTATAACTGTAAAAAAATTGTTTCCTATATTTGCCGTTTATAAAAAAAATGTATAAGATGCCTTATAATCAGTGTTGCCAGTCGTTTTAAGTGAAATTCTCTTTCACAGACCTTCTAACTCTCCTTTTTCCCCATTCTTTGTGGTAACTTTCCCCATTGATTCCCCACAATAATTTTTATCAGTAATAACAGTAATAGTAACAATCAGTAGTAGCAACAAATATAGGTACCTTCATCAACTAATATTGAGAAAGGCGTTATTCGCAGAATTTCTACTAAGCGGTTAAGCTCAACTTTAGCTAAAATATATTATTAATATTTTTAGAACATTTTGTTATTCCGAAGGTCATGCCGGCCGCAATATTTGAAACAGGAAAAAATATTTTTTAACAAAGGCACGAAATGGTCAATAGCAATAACACACTATGCTCGGCAAAGAATGCACAAACAGCCGTGTTTTTTTTAAACCTTGCCTGGCAGTAGTTGCTAGTAAAGTCGAATTTTACACATAAAACAAATACAAACACCGGCTGGCTACTACTCTTGATTTAATCCGCAGCAAAAAGTTGCTGGCCGCGAATTTTGTGAAGCGGTGCAAAAACGAATGTTTTTTAGTTATTTTTTGTTGCTGTCACTGCGAGGTTGCTCAATTCCTAGAGATATGTTCGTATAAAATCGGCTGGCTTTAGCTGGTTGGCAAATCATTTAAATGAACGACTGGCTGGCTAGGTGTAAAAAAAAACACTACTAATGTTAATTCAGATGTTTTAACATTTCTTTCATGCTGATTAGCATCAGGGCCGACTTTGCTGGATATTGAACTAACTGATGGCGTTGAGGGAATTGCTTTTGGATTAGCTAAATGTGTCAACATTTTTAAGTGCTTTATTAACTCGTTCTTACCGGCTATCATCGTTGAATTACGCGCACGGCAGCACGATCGTATATGACCTGCTACCTGTGCATGAAGAATGCATGCATCTGAGTTACGTTTACGCATAGCTATTAACACGTCATGCTCTTTTGTTATTGCATTGTGACTCAATTAACAGTTATTGTTATTATTTTTTAATTCTCCCCACATTGCGTTCTAGAAGAGAGAAGATTACTCTTTTCCCCTTTTATCAAATTTTGGTCTGAAAAGTGGAATTCCCCACGGACTGGCAACACTGGTTATAATCTAATAGTCTAATAGCCCGTAGTTCATTTTGGACGCGAGAGGTAACCGGATGAATCCTATATTAATGTGTTGCCTTGATGCCCAGTATTTAAGATATGCTCATCTGGCAGCATACTTGGCGACAAGTAAAACGTCTTGGACTTATGTAGTTATGTTTGAAGTGCTTTATTCTATATTTCAGAGAGATTTCGTGTGATTACATACATTGGTTAAGGTTCAGTTGTATGATTTTTATCGATAAATAGGGCATTTTGAAGCAAATAGCGATCCTTTGGGTGCGTCTTGCGAGGACTTGGCGACAAGTGAAACGTCTTGGACTTATGTAGTTATGTTTGAAGTACTTTATTCTATATTTCAGAGAGATTTCGTGTGGTTACATACATTGGTTAAGGTTCAGTTGTATGCTTTTTGTCGATAAATAGGGCATTTTGGATTTTGATCCTTTGGATGCGTCTGGCGAGGACTTGGCGACAAGCGAAACGTCTTGGACTTATGTAGTTATGTTTGAAGTGCTTTATTCTATATTTCAGAGAGATTTCGTGTGGTTACATACATTGGTTAAGGTTCAGTTGTATGATTTTTGTCGATAAATAGGGCATTTTGGAGCAAATAGCGATCCTTTGGGTGCATCTTGCGAGGACTTGGCGACAAGTGAAACGTCTTGGACTTACATATATAGTTATATTTGAAGTGCTTTATTCTCTATTTCAGAGAGATTTCGTGTGGTTACATACATTAGTTAAGGTTCCGTTGCATATTTTGTGTGGATGAATGGGACATTTCGTATCGGATTTCGATCCTTTGCATGCGTCTGGCAAGGACTTGGCGACAAGTTAAACGTCTTGGACTCACATTTTAGTAATCAGGACGTCCTGCTCTATGTTCTAAAAAAAATTAGGCTTTTCAACGTTATCTCTGACTACAGGACAATAAGTTTGATCAGTCACACATTGAAAATTTTCTTGAAGATTATTTATAGAAGGATTTACAATGAGCTCGAAGAAGGAATTAGTGACTTCAATTCGGATTCAGAAACGGTTTTTGAACACGTGAAACATTGTTTGCGTTCAATGTTATAATCCGAAGAAGTTTAGAGATGAACAAAAAAACTCTTTATAAGTTTTGCCGATTATGAAAAAGCATTCGTTAAAGTGCAACATAATACAATGGCTTCTTCTAAGCAAATGCATAGCCAAGAATGATGTCAGAATTATTGAGAATCTCTACTGGAACCAAAAAGCCAAAATAACCCTAGAGAATGAAGAGTCGAGAGAAATAGAGATTCGCAGAGGAGTCACACAAGGATGCATTTTATCACCGCTTCTCTTTAATATGTATGCAGAAGAAATCTTCAAAAACTTAGCTTTAGACCCAGATGGAGGAAGTCAAATTAATGGAGTTTTACTGAACAATATCAGATACGCAGACGACGCGGTAATAAAAGATAAAAGATTTAATAAACAAACTTAACATGAAAAGTAACAAGTACGGGTTAGAAATAAATACAGGTAAAACAAAATTCATAGTAATTGATAAAAGAAATACAAAACTATGAGTTAAAAACAAACAACGTGGAAGTAAAAAGAGTGAACACCATTAAATACTTGAGAACAATAATAAATAACAATACAAACTCCGACAAAGAGATCCAATGCAGAATTGAGCAAGGTAGGGCAGCATTCTGCCTCTCTAATGACGAGTAGAGAAATAAATCTAGATCTCAAAATAAGATTTGTCAAATGCTACATCTGGTCTGTTTTATTATATGGAGCAGAAACATGGGCACTAAAAAGAGAAGCGATAAAGAAAATAGAAGCTTTCGAAATGTCGGTGTACAAAAGAATCCTACGGATTTCCTGGGTTGACAAAATTAATAACGTAGGAGTCTTAAGAAGAGTAGGAAGAAAAAGAGAAATAATGCTGACGATCAAGAAAAGAAAACGCGAATACTTAGTACACATCATGAGAAACAAGAAATACCAGCTTCTACAACTAATTCTACAAGGAAAGATCGAAGGAAGCGAAAGCGTCGGAGAAGAGAGGTAGACATGGTTATCAAACTTAAGAAAATGGCTCAATCTTTCAACCGTAGACTTATTTAGAGGAGTGCAAAATAAACAAATACTTTTTAAGGGGCAACAAGACATGGCACGATTCGTCAGTCTAATTTTTCTGTGCTTCATCAGAGAAAAAACGTGGTCGTCCAAGTACTTGCTTTGAAGACAGTTCTGAACGCACGAAGTAAAAAAAAAACCAAAACATTGCGAGACTTAACACTACTTGATGTATTGAGCTATGCTACCCAAATGAGCCTACTAGCAACAGGAACTATGAAGGCATACAAAATGTTGAAAGAAATTACATCTTCCAGTCCTAAAAAAGCTAGCATTCAAATACTTCAACAAAGCCAGTTTCATTTTCAATTTTCTTTTTTTATTTCATTAGGTGGGTTTTTTTGTACGCGTATACCCGCTAACTCAAAAATATACATGTTAATTACAACAACACGATAGCGTATACCCGCTTAAGTTAGCGGGGACAACTATCGCCGCTAAGTCCTAAGCGGCGATAAGACAATGCTACCAGAATCCTTTTTCTTATCCCCAATCGGTAAATTATGAATAATTGTCAAAAATTTGGCATAAATGTGGCATTTCGTTTGAAAATTAATTTAAAAACAAAAATGTCTGGAGTAGAAAAAAGGTACGTAGAAACATGAAAGAGAATTTATTCAAATAATTCTGGCTAATAAACCAATGAAATTTGTGGACTAAGGAAGAGAAAAAAAAATTGATAATACATACGCGGAAGAAAAAATATGCATATTCCAACGTTCTCGAGGATATGATCTCTGAGGGGCTTACCGTAAGTAATCATGTATGTAACTAGTCTAAAACTAATCTTTCTCTCTTGCAGGATTCTAGTACAACAACAAAGGCCCTGGAAGGAAAATGAGAACGTTGTTGATGGCATACAAGACAGCCAAAGATAACGCCAAGCAAACTGGAGCAAGTCCTTGTAACGGAAAAGAATAAAGAATAAAAAACCGAATTTCTTAAAAAAAATTCCAAATTTTATTTCAAAGAATATTTTGTTGTTGCAGCACTCTTTCCCTGTTCTTGGAGCTTTGATGTTGATGTGGGTGCAATCTATTGCTCCCCGGTATTGTTTTTTTTTTGGCTGAAACATTCGAATTGTTTCTTGCGCTACAGATCCTTGACACCATTTGATGTAATTATGGCTAATAGAAATGAGCCAAGAACTGCCCCGCAGCATGCTTAGTACCTTAAAGAAGTTAATTTTGTATGTACCTACATATAATTTTTATTTGATTTCTCACCTGTGTTTCGATGTTTTCCATTTCAATAGCTTGTTTATAATTTTCACCAAAAAAAATCAACTATTTTTAAGTTTGGCAGTATGTGTGTATGTATGTGCTGCCAGGTTTTTCTCACAAAACCGATAAGCGGGGATGGTCGTTTTTTTGTGCCATTTTTGAGTTAGCGGGTATGCGCGTACAAAAAACCCACCTATTATTTGATTTTCATTATATATCCTTTTGCCGTCTTTTTTTAAATATACACATAACAACTGTAATTATAATCGTTGAACCTTGGTGCAAATGATAATCGGCCGAATATTTTATTTGATACGAACTTTGAGGGCTTCTTGCCCCACTGTGCGCCGTCTTACTATTAGAATTAAAAGTTCATAATCTTAGGACCTTTAAATTTATTATTTCTTTAAACTAACTGAACCATAAATAAAAAAATTGAAAACAAAATGTTTTTTGCGAACACGATCCTTGCTACGATTAAGAAACATTTTCAATTCTTATCGCGTCGAAATTTTAAAACAAAACTACCCAAAACGTTTCCACATACATTCTTAGCAGCAGCGTTGTCTGTCAAACGCCAAATATGGTATGTTTCAGATGATATTCAAGTTTTCGACAAATTTAACCCATTCTTCATAATTTTCCATACATTTTTCAGATTTCGAAATACGGAATGTACATATATGGTGGAGCTACCGTCCAGGGTTGGCCTGGGCCTCAACCAACAAACTTCCCCAGCTAGCCCGGTTATGAATCAGCTGGCTTCAGTATCGCGCGGATACCTTGGCGATATTTAAAACGGTGCAACCACCCGGGGGAAGCTGGAAAAGGTCTTTCAATTTTCATTTCTGTGTGAAACCATAAGCAGCAACCCTGATACTACATGACCTTCGATTCGTTTTTGTTTAAACCATTTGTACACAGCATAATCTAATGCGTCAAATGTGGACGATTTTGTCTTTTTCGCGATGTTACTCGCTTAAAAGAATCGGATTTTGAAGCAAACTTCCATTTTAATCCTTTTGAGCAGTATATCGCGCACTGTTTGTAAGCCGATGTTGTAAGATTTTGCCAAGGTAGCCACAGTTTTTCCTTTGTCATGCTCCTCAATTAGTTTCAGTTTATCTTCAACATGCAAAACTACTCTTTTGCGTTACCCATCCATGATAAG
Organism: Brachypalpus laphriformis; assembly: GCA_945910035.1. Taxonomy (NCBI): domain Eukaryota; kingdom Metazoa; phylum Arthropoda; class Insecta; order Diptera; family Syrphidae; genus Brachypalpus; species Brachypalpus laphriformis. The sequence goes on from OX246755.1 coordinate 150,310,141, forward strand.
CTATGTATGTGTGTCCTCCAAAATTTCTCCCTGCAACATAATTGCATAATATGTACAATAATATGCTGCTTACTTACCAACGGATACCACCTAGCTCTCAAAAATGCAGAAATACAACTGAAAAAACATGAAAGCAAATGCAAAAGCGAACACGAAAGCACATACAGTTAGCCACAGAAGTATTGATACATTCGCTTTCTCTGCATAACACAAACAAAAATCGCTTACAGAAGCGAGAAAATAAAAAAGTAAAATTTAACTCTATTTATTTGAGCAATATATAGAACACAATATATATAATATAATATTTGAGCAATATATAGAACACAATATATATAATTTGAACAAAAATTATTTCAGTTTTTTTAATTAAAGAACAAATGAGAGAAAAACTCACAAACTCAAACTCGCAAAATTATTGATACATATTTAAAATTCTTAAATAAAATATAAGAAATAAAAAAAAACTTAATTCAATATTTTGTTGGGTTACCCCGAAATTTGATTACAGCTTTTAATCATCGTGGCATCGAATTTACCAAATTCTTGCAATAACTTGAGGCAATCTTATCTCATTCTTCCTCATTATCCACAAATCCTATGTTCTTCTTCTCCAAGCAGTGTGCTTGGGATCATTGTCCTGCTGGAACATGTAATCCGTTCCCATGTTTAATTTTTCAGCACTGGCTCCAAGATTGTTTTTAAGTATGTATGTCTATGTATTTCAACCCGTCTATTATACCGTCAAAAAAAAAAAAAAAGATTACCCACTCCAGTCGCAGAAAAACACCCCCACACAAAGACGGAATCACCTCCATGTTTTACTGTTGGCCGAAGGTATTTTATCTTAAGAGGTTCTCCTGGCTTTCTCCAAACTTTTCGAAAGCCATCTTACTCTCGTCACTAAAAATTACATTTTTCCAGAATTCCACAGGGTGGTGACGATGACGTTTGGTGAATAACAACCTTTTCTTCTGGTTTGCCGCCGAAGTGTATGACTTCGTTATTGCAGTTCTCCCGTGTAAGTTTCTTTCCCGAAGAGCAAGTCTCACTGTCTCGCTGCTTACCGTAATGTCAAAGCTTTCTTTCAGTTGGGCCACAAGTTTTGGTGCACTCATATCAGGTTTTTTCTCCACTTCTCGAACCAAGTACAGTTTATTTTAAACTCTTAGTTTTGTTTGTCTGCCACTGCCACTTTTGTTTTCCAGAGTATTCATTTCTTTAAACTTCTGGACTATTTTCTGTACTGTTACGAAACTCCTGCCAGCAATTTTTCCTATATTTGTGTAGGACTGTCCTTCCGCGTGTAATTTAATTATAATTTTCCTCTCTTCTAATGTTGTTTCCTTCATTTTCCTTGTCATTGTTTAAAATAAATTGAAAATTCACTACTAAACACAAATAATGAGTGCCAATAACTTCTACTAAAAACACAATGAGGCAGACAAGGTATAAATTGCTCAGACGGCATAACGGTACGGTTGTCGGTGCCAAAAGATGTGTGTGTTAATTCCTTTGTGGCGTGGAATTACGTCACTATTCTTATTTTATCTTTTTTTTTTATATATATGAGATTGATTTTGATTGCAATTGTGCATGGTTTTGTTAGCAATTACTAAACTGAAGATAAATGAATTGAATATTTTTGTTTCATTACTATTGTTACGCTGTAATTCGTATTATACCCAGAGAAAGGGGGGGGTATCAATATTTTTGTGGCTAACGGTTACTACATATGTAACCGGAAAAAAATACTGTTTGTTATACAGTGCCTCACAAAAGTCGTGGGACAGATGGCGTAGAAAATAATTTTAACTCATTTCATTAAGAAAGTAAGCTGAGCATAAATTCTTGTTTATTTATTTAATACTACTTCTTAAGACACAAAACTTAACATATCATAATCCATTAAACAAAAATGATAAAGCAAAATAAAGTAAATTTTATCATAATAAGACCAAAATCAATCTCACAAAAGTAATGGGACAATATAACTTTGGCGGTTTGAAAAGCAAAAAAAAAAGTAAGTGCTCTATATTAATATTTTGTGGGATTACCGCTGGCTTCGATTACTTTCAGAAGTCTTCTTGGAATCGATTCGACTAAGTTTGTGGTCTATTCGGTGGTAATAAGTGCCCATTCGTCCGCCAATATCCTCTTCAATTCGGCCTTTGAATTGATTGTGTGCTTCCTTACTTTTCAAGAATATCCCATAGATGTTCAATGGGATTAAGGTCTGGGGATTGAGGCGGTGTTTCAATAACTTTGGGACAATTATAAAGCAACCATGACCGAACGGTGTACGATTTGTGTTTAGGGTCGTTATCTTGATAATAATTAAATGTGTTCAGAAGTCCCATTTTTTCTGCGCTTTGGTGCAAATGATTTTTAATTATATTCAAATACACCCACTGTGTCATTGTCTCTTCGATAAAAACCAAATCACCGACACCACACTGTTGGTACCAGGTTTTTCTTTTTGAACTCTTCATTTGGTCCATCACTACCAAAAATATTGAACTTACTTTCATCTGCATATATAACGTTCCTCCAATAGGTGAAATCAAAGTTTTTGCATGTTTGAGCGAAATGTAGTCATTTTTTTCTATTTGCTTCGCTGACATAAAATTTCCTTCTAGTTGTTCTTCCATTATAACCAGCTCTCCGTATCGTTCTTCGTATTGTTTCAGGATTCACTACCTTTCCCGTTCTTTCCTCTAAATTAGCTGCTAGTTTTGGTGTACTAACTCTTGGGTTCTGTTTAATTTCTCTTTAAATATTTCTTTCATTGCGAATATCTAATAACTTGGGTCGACCACTTCGCGGTTTGTTTTCCAACCTGTTTTCTTCTTTATACCTTTTTATTATATTAAAAACTGTCGAATTACTTCTTTTAGCTAAATTTGTAATTTCTCTTACAGTCATATTTTCCTCACAATTTAAAACAATTATTTTTCGAATTTCTTCCAAGGTTTCTTTTCGCGACATACTGGGTACTTAAAACTGCACTACCAAATTGACTTTTTAGCGCCGAAATCTTTTGCACGAGTAACTAGAAAACGGATATGAATAATAAATGCGTCTACTCAAACGAACATGCAGGAACCAGACAAAAAATCCGTTATTTCTTATGCTATCGCATTACTTTTGTGCGATGAGCTGCTGCGCTTGTACGCATTCAGTGGTCTGATTTTCCCGTTAGTTAGCACAGCATGCTTTCTCATTGTGCTACTTATTTACCTAGTTTTAATCAATTAAATGGTATTCTTAAACCTTAGCTATTGCGCGATTTTTTCGTTAGATTTCTATAAATTTATTGCCATTGCTCTTGTCCCATGACTTTTGTGAGGCACTGTATATAGGGATTCCCCGACTTAAACGAACAGAAGAGCACATATGTATGTAACCAGGAAATGTTGTTTGTAATTCAAGGGGATTCCACGATTTAAGCGAACACGATAGGACATTTGCATGTAACCGGGAAATGCTGTTTGTTATGTATGGAGATTCCCGAACTTTTGCGAAGTGCTCGGCGCGGATAATCGAGTTACAATAAGAGGCTTTTACACGGATTAGCGAAATGCCCGGTAAACACGGATTAGCGAGAAACATGGTTTATTGGAACACGTATAATTGAGATTCTATTGTATAGTTCAGAAAGTGTAGCTCTTGCCGGTGTTTGACCGCTTTTTATGGAATTGGTGCATCTTCCATAGTGTGGGAGCATGTACGTACATATGAATATAAATAGAGAATAATTCTGCATGGAATGCTATAAGATAGCGGACTTACTATTCGGATAGTATGTGTGTATGCAGATAATTATTTAAGGGAAGGTTTAGGCAGAAATAAAAAGTGAATTCCCTCATTTAAATTACCACACGTTTTCAGTTGATTAAATTTAAAGTAAATTATTTAAACAAAAATCTTTATTTATGTCGTTTTCCATTGGGCAAAAAGAAGCCTTCTTTTTGTCTTCCGAAGAGAAAAAACACTGCGGCACATGTTCCATTGGCTCTTCGGAATCGTATTCTGAGAGAGTTTTTCGCTTCCCGATTTCATTTCGGAAGACACTCAAAATTAACACACACATATAAAGTCTTACATCGGATTACCTGTCAAAGTCATATGGAAAAGGAAGCATTGTTTTGTTTATTCGCAATTCAGAGAAGTCCGTCGAAAAAAAGTCTTATATGTGTAAATATAACATACTTGAATAATGTTCAATTATCACTTTCCCCGTCGACCTGCAGTATTTCTCCATCATCTCGACGAAATATTCGTCAACCAAATTTATTTCTTCATCCATCTTTATCTCTGTTTTGTGAAAAATGTAAACAAGAAATGTGACATTTCACCCACACACACACAATTGAGCGGAAGATGAATCGTATGTTCCATTGGAATCCAGAAGAAGCCAATTCTTGAGTGAAACCAATGGAAAACGACATTAATAAACATAATTTAATAATGTTTCACAATTTACTATTGAGTGACTTTACTGTATGACAGCGGAAATTATATAATGGCCGGAAACCCTCAAAAGGAAGATGGTGGTTCCCTTTTTCCTGTTGCAGTTGGTTCTGTTCTGTGCTGTTTGAAGTTCGCCACCGTTGTCAAAGATGTAAGCCTAATGTAGTGTTGTGGCGGAAACACAAGGCTTCGCATTTTTTTTTCTTGCTTATTATATAGCTTACAGTATGATGTTAACTGACATAGTACTTTTTTAGCATAAATCTATGTATAATTTAATGTTGCATTCTTTGACCATTCGTTGCGTTTCATCAGTATATTTTAGACACCTACAAACTAAATGCTTCCTAAATTTTATCATAAAATTTTCGTAAATAAATTATGATTTATTTTTAAACCATTAAAACCCAGACATGCTGTTTTGTCGGGACTTTTTCAATTATAGGTTTGGTAATGAACTACTTCAAAAAGTCAGCGGTGTGAAAGATCTCGGGGCTATATTTGATTCAAAATTTACTTTTTCCGTGCATATTTATTATATCAAAAGCAAATTCTATGTTGGGTTTCCTAAAACGAACTTCTGCGGTTTTTAAGGACGTTTACACATTAAAGTCAATTTTTTTCTCCTTGATGTTGCCAATTTTAGAATACTGCTATATGGTTTGGTTTCCATTTTAAGAAAATTCTATTATCAAAATTGAAAGAGTTAAATATAGGTTTACACGTTTTGCATTAAAAAAACTGAGATTATTATTCTAGACGAGTGATAAATTTGTTTAAGTTAGGTTAAGTAGGGCTATGAGGTTTTCATAAAACATAAGGCACCAAGGTGCGTTCATCGCGATCCCTAGAGAACCTTCGCGGCAAAAAGATCTAAGCATGTTGTCCCATACACTTAGTTTCCTTACGGAATTTGAATATGTCATTGCTGTAGTTCAAGGACCTTACTTCTTCTAGGTTATCGAAGAAGTATCTTCCAAGGTGCTTTAGCGTTATCCTGACAATGCTTTGGCACTTTCAGAGTATTGTATATGTGTTATGTCCTCTGAGACATGCAGGTCATTGCAATACATACAAACATCCGTCTTTGATAATCCTAGTCTCGTAGCATGCTTCCTTAGACGACAATTGCCAGAGAGTAATTTTGTCGCTGTTCTTAGCCGTGATCTTTCTAATTTTATTATCTCCCCAGATTTTCTGTGATCTAACACAGGCCAGAAGGCCTTTGACACCCTATGACCATCTAAGTTGGACCATCCTAGATTAGCCATGTTGATGATTTTATCACGAATAATTCCTTAAGCCACACACCTTGGTGGTTTAATGTTACCGATTAAGTCCTTATGCGGGAGCGCTGCTCTCTTTTGGCCAGCTCGTCAGCCTTTCTATTGCCTTCTGCGTACATTATGCCCTAAGTATTGTGCGGCAATTTCTGACTACCTCAGATTTGGTGACGTAAGAACCTAGCGCCTTTAGCGCTGCCTGACTGTCAATGTAGGTGGCGATATTCTTGTCGGAAATTAATCTTATCTCAAGAAATTCCACAGCTTTAAGTACAGCCAGAACCTCTGCTTAGAACGCACTGCATGCATCGGGAAGTCTCAGGGCCACCTGTATGTTAATATCTCACGAGTATATCTATACCTGACCCCGTGCCCTCTCTGGTCTTAGAACCATCTGTCTATATTTCAATCTCGTTGTGGACAGAGATTGTCTCCCTTTGTCAATCGTCTCTAACAGGATACATTACTTCGTAGTGTGACGAAATTTACGGTACCAAGGATATCATCAGATTCGTCAGAAATATCGGGAAATGATTCCTTAGGAATGAAGCTATGTCCCAAATTACTAGTCTTGAAGAGGCCAACTATAGTGAGCCGAAGCCCACTGTTGCCTGCTTGAAATTTGATTTGTAGGTCTAGTGGTAAAAGATACAGAAAGATCTCGAGTATGGCCGTCTAGCAAAAAAAGTTGCGTCTTTTTGTGATGCCCTTAGCTGGTGCGTAGTGTGCCTAATATAAATCCATCACTGATCATGGCCAACATATCCCGTATGTTTTTGTATTCGTTGCCTACCACCACACAAGAGACCCATATGTAAGAATGGATCAGACTATCATGATGTATCTGCAGAGTATTATTGCAGGCTTCACGGCCCATTTTTTTCCCGCAGTCCTTTTACAGATGAAGAGAGCATTATAAGCCTAGCAGAATGGAATTTAGGTTCAAATCCTGATGTTAGCAAGCATTAATTTATTTCTTATGAAATATATAAAGTTAGTCCGATCAATTGCGAAAGCTTGTGTGAACACTACTGTGAAGGCATAACACTGGCAGTAGCTTGTTCATATGGCTGGAAAAATTGTTTGCTCTGTTGATGATGATTTGCCTATGACATCGGTTATCTGGAAAAAAGTAATGTGAATCAGAAGCAAAGACAATAAATAACAAAAATCTCCCCAGTTATCTGGATGCCACCCCTGGAGTTTCTCTGAAGCATAAACAACTGAGCTTCAAACAACTACACCAAATCTTTCTCTCTCTATCCATTCTTTCCAACGCCCGAACTGTGTGTAAACATGTTAATGGTATTCATAACCCCTTGAGTGCGCGCAAAGTAAAAAAATAAAAAACAATTTCCGATAGAGGTGTTAATGGTTCTAGTGCCGAGCACATTGCAGAGCCAATTGGTAATGATATGCTCGACATTCATAGTTTCTAGGACTTGTATGATCCCCCTCCCTTCTATATTATTGAAAGCACCTTCTAGGTCTAGGAAGGCTGCTAGTGCAAGTTCCTTTTTGTGAAGGCTTGTTTCTATTTTCCATACTACGTTGTAAAGCTGTTTCCACCGATTTCCTCTTCAAATATGCATGTGGAGATTTGCATAGAGTGCCATTGCAACACTTACATCTGATGTGTATATCGAGAAGCCTTTCAAATGTCTTGATGAGAAATGACGAGAGACTTCTATAGTCTTACGCTGAAGTGTGGCTTGGTTTACCTGATTTATGTATGAATATAACCCGCACTTCCCTCCATGCCATTTGTAGGTAACCAGACCTTAAACAGTGTTTAAGAATGTCCTTAAGCCTTTTACTAAGCTTGGCTGGAGCTTTTGCAGCATAGCTGGCAAAATTCCACCTGTGCCTGGTGCTTTGAATGGTGCGAATGATATAATAGCCCATCGCAGATTCTTCCATGTACTGAGATTTTCTACCTCGTTCTCTATTGACATATCAGTATACGAGTAGCCATTTGTAATAGAATCCATTTGATCTACTTCCTGGAAAGTGAGCTTCAACTAGCGTTTATAAAACTTCTTCGCTACTTTCTGCCCATGAGCTGTTAGATTTTCTGATAAAGCTTGGGACAGCGGGGTCTTTAGTCAGCATCTATCCGCGATGGGCTCACAAAATTCCTTCTACGACTTATTTTCTTGGAGCCCAGCTCTTTGCTCCACCATGGAGGTTGAGACCTCTTGGACTTCTTTCTCGCGCGTTAATGGAGTTAAAAAGTCTAGTTAGCCGCAGGAAAACACAATGCGTTGTTTTTATAAAAGATATTTTAAATAAGAACATTAAATCGGAAGAACTGCTTGCGCTAATTTCACGATATGTTCCTGAAAGAACTCTTAGATTTAGAAATGATTTCATCTATGTTCGCACTCATACAACAAATTACTGTTTTAGCAACACAGTAACTCATACTCCAGGATTTTAAGATAGATTAACCATAGACAATTTCGAGAAACTATTAAAGTGATAGCAACTGGAAACCATCTAAGTCGGTTTCTGTGACAAATACACAATTCTATGTACACGATTAGAAATAATTCTGAAAAGATGCTCCGAACACTTAAGTGATTAGGTAACGTACATTTACTCGTACGAGTACCCATGTTTTGCTAAGTAAGCTATTCAAAAGCTTACAACTTTCATTACGCGGTATAATTTGCTTAAACAAGTGATTATATTCTTAATGGAATGAATCATTTTAATCGAAAAAAAACCAGTTCCTGCATGATAGTGAATTCTTTTTGATATTCTTGTCACTGTACTGAAAACAAATAATTACGCTTATCTACAAAATCTATTAAATGTGACTAAGTCCGAAGCATTTCTATTCCATTTGTTTTGGGGCGAAAAAAGGTCTAATACGGTCTTAGTTAAATTGAATAGTCATATTTTCCTCTAGGTTGACATTGATTGGGGCTGCACGACGCATCAGTGCAATAGATGTCTCTTAATTGTGGACTTTAAAAATTACGTACCTAAGAATATTTTTTCATAGAGTTGTGAAATGACGGCCTTGGAGATGAATGTAGTATTATATTTTAGGTGGAATAAAAAAGAATTCTGATACGACTCACGCAAATGGTCCATAAATCTATTGCAGAGTTACGATCTCTGGGCTTATGAGTATGCCCATGCTTCGTTGAGGAGCAGGTAAGGTTGAGGATCCCTCCCTTATCGCTTAAAAAAAGTTATGATATTGTAATATTCTTGCTGGTTTTTAGATTTTTATTTTTATACTAAAAAAATTTAACAAAACAGTGTATAAACAAAAATCGGTTAGCATGGCATTGCCGTCTGCCTGGTTGACAAAAAGTTAACAATTATTAATAAATTATTAATTATAGCCTAATAGCACAGAAATTAATTAATTCTTTATTTTTCTTTTTCTTCAGAAGTTTCCATTCAAAACTCTTTCTCTGTATTGTAAAGCAATTTTGCAGTACCTGGTTAGTGTTGTGACGTTGTTTTCATTAAGGATTTGCAAGACTTGGTTCTCCGATAAGACATCGTTTCCAAACACAGATTATCTTGTTTCTCGCAAAATTGGGCACTTGCCAACAAAATGAAAAGTATCCTCCCTCTCAGATAAATTGCACATGCCACAGACTATCGGTAGCTCATTCCTATGGGGTACATAATTCAGTTTCAGGAGCTCTCCCCGCAGTTTTAGGACCGTTGCTATTTCTTCTTTGCTGTAAGTTGTGGCATAACCGGCTGTAGACTCCTCTATGGAGTGACCCTGATGCCTCCTCTAGAAATCTTTCCCTGATCTGCTAATCCACACGCGTGATTAATTGGTCTTCTGTGTATTTCATATGTTTATTTATAAACAACTATCAACTTCACAGTGGGCGCCGTGGCGCCGTGGTTAGCATGTCGGACCACTGCGCGTGAGGTTCCATGTTCGAGTCCCAGAAAACGCAAACAAGTTTTTTCACGGTCCTACCTCTGCGAACGTCTGACAAACATCCGAGAGTATTTGTCACGAGAAGGCTTCTCAAAAAATAAAAAAATGCACAAAAAATATAACGCACACAACACGAGTGGTTTCGTGAAGCTAGGCTTAGTCATTTAATGAGCTGTTGTTCCAAATTTATATTATTATACTAGCCGTGTTTTTTTAAAAGATTTGCTTGCTCACTTTTAAAATCTCAAAAAAAAAAACGACATGTACTCACTTGTAACTCATTTCTTGAAGTAGAAGCATCGGAAATTTAGGAGGCACTAATTTTATCGATCTCAATAACCTTTGAGAAAAAAAGAGCAAAAAAGTATAGTCAAAGAAACTATTTTTTTCACGAATGTTGTTTAGCGAAGGCAAACAATTTTGATGAACAAAGCCACCTACGATTGAGATTGAAATCAATTCGCCGTACTAACTTTCTAATAGAGCTGTAAAAGAATGCAATCATTTTGTCATTTGACTTCACGCGGATTTGTTTCAATTCAATGACTTCAATAATGACTTCAACTTAGAAAAAATAAATCACCATTCATTTTGAAGTTATGATTTAGCAATCATTTTCTGCAATCATAATTTTGAAGTCAAAATGAATGCAATGTTTTTGACTGCACTCATTGCAGTCACCTTGAAGTCACTAGCATTCATTGCATTCACTTGAAATCATTAATGTCTTTGAAGTCATCTGAAGTCATTGAAGTCTTTCAAGTTTTCGAAGTCATCTGAAGTCTTCGAAGTCATCTGAAGTGTTTTTTAGTGTCGTATACCAGAGAATAAATAAATAAAAATTAAAAAGTTTACTAAATCAGTACTAATACATAAATTACAAAAAGAGAATAAATAATATTAAAAACGATAACATAATGTTTCTACTTACTTACTTACTTAGGTGGCGCTACAGTTCGGGGTGAACCTGGGCCTCAACCAACAAGCCTATCCATTTAGCTCGGTCTTTAGCTAATTGCCTCCAGTTGCGCACTCCAAGTTGGTCGAGGTCCCCTTGAACTTGTGCGCGCCACCTACGGCGATAATTCCCTCTACTGCGTCGTCCCTCGGGGTTAGATTCGAAGACTCTGCGGGCCGGAGCGTTGGTGTCCATTCGCTCTACATGTCCTAGCCATCTCAGACGTTTCTAATGTTTCTACATCTTCGTCTAAAACCAATAATAAAGGGATTTATTCTTCTGGTATACGAAACTAAAAAAAAACAGATTCAATAACTTGAATGACTTCGACGAATTAAAAGACTTCAATGACTTCAAAGACTTCAATGATTTCAAGTGAATGCAATGAATGCTAGTGACTTCAAGGTGACTTCAATGAGTGAAGAGCATTCAAAATGATTGCATTCATTTTGCCTTCAAAATTATAATTGCGGAAAATGTTTGCTAAATGGGCGCCGTGGCGTAAGTGGTTAGTGTGTCGGATCACTGCGCATGAGGTTCCAAGTCCGAATCCCAGAAAATACCAACAAGTTTTTTTACGGTCCCACCTCTCGCGAGCGTCTGACAAACATCCGAGAGTATTGTTGTCACGAAAAAGCTTCTCACATCGCCGTTCGGATTCGGCATTAAGCTGCAGGTCCCTTCCATTCGTGTGGAAAATATAACGCACACAACATGAGTGGTTGCGAGAAGCTAGGCCCTGGCACTTTAAAGAGCTGTTGCGCCAAATATTTGTTTTGTTTTCTCAGTATGACTTCAGTGAATGCATTCCGCAATGATTGCATTCTTTTACAGCCCTGCTTTCTATAGCCACTATGTTTACTGACTAAATTATATTCATTTTATACTCACTTATGTTTTGTTGTTGCTTTGCGTGTAAAGTAAAAGTTAGTTGAGTATAGATTCGTCAAAAAAAACAAGCCTAGTATTATATATCAACTGCCTTTTCGTTATACTTCAAAATAATCGAATCACTTTATTCTTTATTAATCTGAACCTAAATTGTCTCTACAAATTATATTCCCAACACCAATTTTGAATAAAATTAACTCTCACAGTAATTGCACTTGTTCGTCGCTATTTTCACCTCTGTCGCCTGTTTCTTCTCTGCTGTTGGTTGGTGTATTTATACCAAATACAAGAACCTCTAGATCATTTTCGAACATGCTTAATGTCACTAGGGGCGAATTGTGGAATGTGAAATGTGAAACAAACTTTTGTACATAATGGCAGTTTTGACAGATGGCATGTGTTACCACATCATGCTCTTTGGTAATGCAATGTGAAAAGTACTTTCTGTAAATGGTGCAATATAAATATAAAACACAACACAGAAGCAGAATGATAACCTATGAGTCATAGTACATTCATAAAGATGCTGAGGTGATCGCTTTGATCAGCTTGAATTAATCAATTCTAACTACATCCGGTCCATCGGAGCACCTTCTCTACTTAATGACATGCCATATATGGTAACTTTAAGGAGAGCAAAGAAACCTTTGCAAACGTAGAGAATTTCTATACGCATTTCCGCTAATTGAGAGTGAATATTTTGCTACTTCTGATCGGAATAATGCTACAATCTTACAATGCTATATCAAAATAAAGCGAATTGTATGTAGAACATTAATTCCATTAAAATCAAGAAAGATCCAACTTTGCAGATACATCGTTATTCGCGCGACATATTCGATAGTTCCCATATACATATATATTTGCATACATTAGAGTCTCGAAAAGATGAACTCTTTAAAAAAAAAGAACTGCTGGCAAGGTTAGGCTAGGTTGAAGTGGCTGCCAGCTGAGAATCGCCAACACACTTAGACCAATAATAGGTCCATTGTGATTCCATGTGGATCATGGGAGAAAGTGTCTCTCTACCTACTCGTTAAATTATTTGGAGCTATGTACTTATGAACCGTAGGAGGCTCTTAACGTCGATGTTTCTCGGGTCACCTACATTTGCCGTGTTTTTTTAAAACCTAGCCAGCCAGTCGTTCATTTAAACGATTTGCCAGCCAGCCAAAGCCAGCTGATTTTATACGAACATATCTCTAGGAACCAAGCAACCTCGCAAATTAGGCATCACGAAATTCCCAGCCAGTAACTCTTTGCTGGGGATAAAATCAAGAGTGGTAGCCAGCCGGTTGTTGTATTTGTTTTATGTGTAAAATTTTACTTTACTAGCAACTACTGGCTGGCTAGGTTTAAAAAAACACGGCTATTGTTGTAATGGGAGGCTCCTAGGTGAAGCTTCCTTCTACGGGAGAGAGCTGGACAGGAACAAAGAAGGCGAGGAATAGTTTCTTCTTCTTCTTCATCCATGCAGCTTCTACAAAAGTAGTTCGCAAAAAGGCCCAGCCTTGTAGCATGCTTGCCTATTAGACAGTGCCCAGTGATGACACCTACGAGTATTGTAGTGCCGATATGCAATCTGTTGAAAGAAATCAAATTCTTAGAATGTTTTAGATCCAGCTTTGGCCGAATCTGTTTTGTCGTTAGACATGTAGGATCACTTGCCCACCTAAGATTTGTACTATCGATTAGCTTAAATTTGAGTTTGCAAGTAGTGATTGGTATACCTAAGGAGCATTTGTCTGGCAGGATGGGTATAGTTTTTCCTATTCTGGTGAGTTCATCAGCCTTACAATTCCCTTGAATATCCCTATGCCCCGGCATAGAGATATTCCCAGTCTAGAGCTACTAAGGAATTTGTAGTGGTCGATTCCAGGGAAGAATCGAAAAGATGCGGATATGTCTAGCAGACATCACGTTTTTCTTAAGCCAAGATAAGACTTCATTAATCGCTATTATTTTCGTGTTGAACACGCTACAATGATTTGGTAGACGGAAGGAGAGCTTAAGATTAAGCCTGTCGGAGAAAACACCTGCACCAACTTTGTCTTTGGTTTTTGAGCCGTGAGTGTAGAAGTGGATCGATACATTTTCTCAAAATGCATCGTCATTCCAGAGTGATCTGGAAGGCATGGTGACGAGGAAGTTCTTGCCAAAATTTGGACGTAGGATGGTGCAGTCCGTGTTTTCGGGAGAGATTATGAATTTATTCAGAATGGAAGCGTGGTAAATTTATTTTCCTGACCACTGTTGGGTAGCTTCAGGGCGAACGGCTGCATTCGCTGCAATTTGCTTGCTAAATATATCGAGGGGTATGAGATGAAACATGTTATCCAGTGCCGCGGAGCAAGTTGTACGTAGTGCTCCGCTTATGCACAGACAAGCTGTACGCTGGACCTTACTTAGATAATCGTGATTTATAGCTTTTTCTAACTGCTGGGAAAGATGAAGAAAACATTTTTACCATTACAGTGTTCTAAAACATAAATGTGAAGTCCAATAAAATAATGGTAAATATAATAACAATGGAACATCTGCACTTATTTGAAAATTTGCGTCACGGCTTTAAAAGAACGACTTCCCGAATTTTAGGCTGCATTCGAAAAATTAAACAATGATTACAGTGGATGTCTAGTATAACGAATGATATGTTTTAGTTCATACGCGTCAATGAAATTGTTTGTGATAATGACATCGTTCTTTATATAAACTATATTTGCTTATTAGTTTCCATTTAATCATGTTTTGAGCGATCAAACATTTTGACACCAATAGAATAGGAGTCATACTCTTGTCCTTCGTTATATCGCATAGCAATTTCGTATGGAAGCTTTTGCTATTTTATGTTTGGAAATTTCAATCTTATCTTAAACAGCGTTTGTTATATCGAAAATTTATTCGTTATAATACTGGGTACTCACTGTATCTATTATATTAAGATTATATTAATCAGTAAGATCTAGTACATAAGTGTATAATTGGCTTTATTTTCATTCAAATTCATTTTAAAAATAAATCATTAATTCTCATGGAACTTATAAATAATAAGATTTTATATTAATTATTAATAATAAAAAATAAATCTTAAAAAATATCACGTAACACTCTGACTAGACGTACACATTTAATTGCTATCATTAAACTTTTAATTGAACGCTTTTTTGTTTATATATTTTTGTTGTTTTTTTTTTTTTTTTTAGAAATAATTAATATCGTTGGCACTAGAGTTATGTATATATATTATGCACTATAAGAAAGTTTGTTGGTGAATTTATTTTTATTAATTAGGACTAGATGGATCTGGATGTGGTCCTGCTAAAAGTTGTTGCAGCTTAGCTGCGGCTGGGAATGAGCCCAAGTCTAATGGAGCAGCACCTGTTGTACTCTGGATATATGCTAGCAGTCTAGAAATAAAATTAATTCATTAGTGTCTAATGAGAAGTGCATTTCGAAAAGTTGAGAACCTTCTAAGCTCATCAAGAGCATTCTGCTGCATGAGAATATAGTTTTTTGCGAGGAGAAGAGTTGCAATTTTAGAAAGCTTCCTAACAGAAGGGGAGTGAGCGTAAGGAATTACGCTCCGCAGTTCATCTAGAGCATCGTTCAAATCGTGCATTCGTCGTCTTTCTCTGTAGGGAATATAGGACACATGAATGTATAATTCATAGATACTTGTGTATATCTTACCGTGCGTTGATGTTGAGTCTGACGACTTTTCCTTGGCGATTTTTCTGTTTTCCACCGGAACTCGATGAAGGCATTGGTGACTTTTCCCGGCCACTTCCGCTGTGTTTGTTTTCATCGGTTTGCGTGGGTTGCGGCAACGTAAGGCTGGCCTGAGCATAAAAACCCCCTATTCCGACGGCTCCAAGTGGTGTACGACGACCAGGCACACTCTGTGGTGGGCTTGCTGTTGGTCCAGGAGGTCCGCTTAGCATATTTTGTGTCGGCGGGAGTGGGGGATGGCCATGACCATGTATTCCGAATCCAAATGACATATTTGGATCCATTTTTTAATTTCTGTAATGTAAGGTAACATTCAATTATAAATGTCATTTGTTGATTGAGGAGAAGCGAGCTAGAGTCCCTATATCGCATGAAGATGAGGGAAGTTCAGCGTAGTTTGCGACGTGACAGGCGCAACTACATCAACGCGCTGGCTACAGAAGCAGAAGAAGCTGCACGTAGTTGCAACAGCAAGACTGTTTACAGAATCACCAATAAGCTGCCAGGTGGTTGCAGCTCTAGTCAACACCCAGTGAAAAGCCTAAAAACGGTTCCTTGCACATTTCAGATGAGGAGCAGCACAAAAAATGGAAGGAGCATTTTGCTATGGTTTTGAACCGCGTATTCGCAAGTGATATGCTCCCAAATCAGACTGAGGTGCCCAAGGTGAGAAATGCCCGAATAAGCACCACGACTCCCAGTAAAGATGAGATTATTATCGCGATCAAGGCACTCAAAACCAACAAGGCGGTACGACTTCACGGTATTCCAGCAGAGCTCTTACGAGAAGCGCACCCAACATCGGCTGAGCTTCTGCTTTCATTTATAGAGAGAGGTTGGGAAGCTGAGAGGTTGGGAAGCTGAGAGCTTGGGAAACTGAGAGCTTGGGAAGCTGTGAGCTTTCCTAACGAGTGGAAAAAGGGATTGATCGTCAAGCTTCTTAAGAAAGGAAATTTAATGTAGTGCGGAAACTGGAGGGGTAAGTCGGCTCTCATACTGAGGCAACAAGTAATCTTACTCTCTTATATAATTATGGACCTCCAATAAGTGACAGCAGATGTGGAGAGGGAGGCAGACGTCGTTGGGCTGATAATTAATCGAACAAAAACTAAAATTATCAGCCTTGGAACAAACTCATCAGCTCAAATATGCATTGCTGGACAACCGGTAGAGAGAGTACAGGATTTCCAGAATCTTGGGTGTATTGTCTCGACAGATAGTTTGGAAAGCAAAGTCAGCGTTCGGGATGTTGTCCAAAATATGGCAAAGCAATGCAATCACTTTAAACACCAAGCTAAGACCGCTCCCATATTGAATCTGTGTATCTGCTGAATGTAGCACGGGAGAGGGACCATCATTATTACCAGAAGGCTACAAACCTTCGTTAATAGGTGTCTGTGCAATATCTTAAGGATTTTCTGGCCCAATCGTATCTCTAACGAACACCTTTACGAGAGAACGGGTCACGAACCAATAGGCACAACCATCCAAAGACGGAAGTGATAGTGGATTGGTCACACGTTCCGAAAGGGCGACAGTTCCATAGCGAACCATACTATGCAATGGAACTCTTTAACTCAGGACGGCAGAAGACCTGGCGGTCTGAGGAGAACTTGGCGCGGAACAGCCAAGAAACAGGCGAAGGAGGAAGGAGGAGACACAAAACTAGAAACCGTACACAATGACGCGTAGGCGTAGTAGTAGGCGGTAGGACCCACAAGGGGATAGAGGATATAATGATGAATGAAATCGAGACTACTCAAATCCTTAAAATAGTTATCGACCTAATAATTATTAGGTATGCGAAAAGTCAAAATTAATCATCTGCAGTTTGGCAGTTACTTCCTCATGGATCCTGATGACTTATGTAAGATTGAAATGAGCCATCTCCTAAGGTGTATATTTGGGTGTTGCAATTTCAGCAAACTTTATTTACGTTCTCAGAGTGACTGATTTCAACAGGCATATATCTACTTAACCTAACCCAAGATTGCTTGGGATGTGAAAGGCACATACATACATAGAGTCTGCAATGAAATTTCCAACCCAGGGCAAAGATAAATTAGGCCACCAACAAAACTTCGTGGATGGTAGTTAAAAAGGAATCAATCAAAACAGCAGTATGCACGATAGCGCATAGCTGGCACTTTAATACCAACAAATGGTAAGTAGCGTGGCATTGTATAATTCTTGTTTCTTAGATGTATTTCCTCCGATTTTCTAGGTTTCATGTAGAATAGTACTTTTTTTTTTTAGAAAACGCCCTGGGCCTTAAACAGCTGCGCTCCTTATAAATTCCCGGGTCTGCAAGGTATCGGTATTCTACCCATTATGCTACAGAGATAACAACACCTACCAATTCCATGGCTCACGTCGATTTTCAGGAGCTTTTGCTGAACAATAACGTACCCCTTTCATGGAGACGAATGAGTGTTTTTTTTTTTTTATTCCAAAGGCAGGCACACACGGTCATTAAAACTCGAAAGATTTCAGACCAACCAGTCTTACTTCCTTTGTACTGAAGACTCTCGAGCGGCTCTTGGACAACCATTTGCAAAGCAAAATAGTAGGACCATCCCTCTCCAAAGCTAAGCACACATATTCCAAAGGTAGATCAACAGAGATAGCTCTTTACGAGGTAGTGCGAACTTTAGAAAATTCCATACATTACAAAGAATATACCCTAGCTACCTTTCTAAACATAGATGAAGCTTTCAAGTCAATGGTTTGTTTCTGTGCTTAGCACTAGAATTATTCAGACAACACTAGGCAATAGCAATATACCAAAATTTCCCAGTAGAGGAATACCCCAAGGCGGTGTTACCTCACCTCTGCTATCGCTGATGCTCGTAGTCATGAAAAAAAATCCTTTTAACATTAGACAGAGAAGGAATCCAGATGTTCGGGTATGCACACGACACGGTGATACTAGTATCAGGAAATTTCCCCTCCGTCCTAAGCGAAATCACGGAGAATGTTCTGAGTAAAGTAAGCGCTTGGTGTCAACTCGAGCAAAACTAAACTGATGCTCTTCAGCACTAAAACCAAAATACCTGACTTCGCACTTCCTCGGCTAAATGACCAAACGCTCTGCTTATCGTCCAGTGCTAGGTATTTAGGAGTTATCCTAGATCCGAAACTTAACTGGAAGCTAAACATATAACAACGGGTAAAGAAGGTATGTATAGCTTTCTATCCTTGTACACATTCGTGGTACGACCAATTCTCACGTATGGGTCAATATCGTATCGTGACCGGTTCTAAAAAAAAGAACAAAGAACGGCATGTATCACAGGTGCTCTACGGTCAACCCCGACCGATGCTCTAACACACTTTCTGCGTCTTCTACCTTTAGACCTACGCATAATAAACATCACAGCATACAGCGGAGTCAAACTCATGGAGTCAGGGTGCTGGTTTATGAAACCCATAGTAAAATATTAAACTCTCTACTAAAAGAGCCCGTTTTGCCCACAACAGATTATACTATACCCAAATTGAATTTCACAAAGCTCTTCGATGATCAATTTGCCACAAGATGAGAATGGCAAGATGGACTGGATATTTATCATTTCGACGTAACAATCTACACAGACGGTTCAAAGATGGACTGTGGAGTCGGTGCGTGTGTGTTTTCCGAATCCTTAAATATCTCTTAATCATATAGGCTTCCGGATTTTGCTAGTGTGTTTCAGGCAGAATTATTCGCTGCCCGGAAAGCCTGTCACCAGATCAAAATACACGCTAATACAACCCCAAGGCAAAAGATGGCTATTTTTATTGATAGCCAGGCAGCCATCCAGTTACTACATCCTCCCAGCTGGTGCTTGAATACCAAAATGAGCTAGCCTCGCTAGATGGCCAATTCAAGGTAACCCTGATTTGAGTTCCAGGGCACAGTAACGTTTATGGAAACGAACTTGCTAATGAACACTAGCTAGGGCCAGAGAACGAGCTTTAGGAAAACTCTTTTCCTATTCTCTTGAGGAATTTTCAGAGGGAAACCTTAAAGATTTAATAATCTTCTTAAACTCCACAGGTTGGATCTAAAGACTCCCCCCCAGGTACACGGGTTTTATTGTGTCAAAATGGTACCTGGTGTTAATTGGATTCTTCTTTTCCAAGAAGAGCCACCACACCTACCCACCTAGAAAATGCTCCTAGAAGTGGGCGTAGCCAATGTAATGTATGGGTAAATTATAGAAAAGGTACTTTTATATTTTTACCAAACAGCCTATTACCGTTATTGAAAAGTACGTATTGAAAAATGAAGTTTTCCAAATGTGAGCTTGTCTGTGGGTTGACTTCGTTTTATGCTTGTACTGCTACGGATATTGGTTTCATCTTTCTAACTCAGGATTCAGGGCCTGAGGACTGGTGATACATACACGGACAGATAAACTGACTGACAGATGGATGAATGTGGCTCAATCGACTCAGATATTTGTAACGATTATTAGTATCATACATATATACATTTTTATCCGCGATCTTATTCTTTCGGTCACTACCCGAATTTCATGATCATAGGTGAGAGTTGGAACATACACCGGGTAAAAAACCGATCGTTTAGCTTAAACAGATTGACCAAGCTCTCTCAAAATTGATCCAGCCTGATGAATTCTACAGGATAACTCCGCATTGCTCTTTCCATCACTCGTGAATAAGATCCCGAGATACTAAAACTTATCCACCTACTTCAGTGGGACTCCACTAACATGCAGAGTGCACGTTAGTGAATTGGCGTTCTGGAAACGACCATCACTTTCGATTTGTTCACATTTACCTTCATTATAGCATCATCACAAACGGCTACAAGCGTTTCGAGTGCACGTTGAAGTTCGATTTAAGAGAGCCAAAGGATGAAGAAATCATCCTTACAGAGCCGATGACTAATCCTTAAGTCTCCCACTTTGAAAAATTCTCCGCCACGGCTGCGCTGTAACATCCAGTCCATATATACAATTAAGAGGAGAGGTGATAAAACGTACCCTTGGCGGAGTCCAGCGCCCATAGTGAAATGTATGGATTTAACGCAGTTTAACCGAACACAGCCTATACAGTTTGTACATAAAGACTAAATCCTTAACAGGGAACCATCAATCTCATACTCCTGCAGACAATTCCAGAGTTTGCCTCGAGGAACCCTATCATATAACTTCTCCAAATCCGCAAAATAGGTGTAAACAGGTTCAGCATACTCCCAGGTCTTCTCAAAAACCATTCTGAGAGTGATTAACTGGTCTACCGGAACGAAAACCGCATTGCTCATCCCCAAACTGTGGTCAACTACAACTCTGGAATGCATTTGTATCACCTTAGCAGATACTTTTCCAGGGTGAGTTAAAAGAGATATACCCCTATATCTATATAACATCTGTCTTAATTATTTCTTTATCCTACAAACCTGTATTTAATTAAATGTACCCAATGGGACAGGGTTGATCCATTCAACATAGACGATGATAGCCAAAATTTCCGTTTACTTGATCAAAGCGAAGCAAGGATAGCAATATCCAAGTTAAAATCCAACAAGGCTGCTGGACCTGACGGCTTACCGGCCGAACTTTTCAAGGCAGCTGGTGATGAATTGGTAAAAAGCATACACCAACTCATCTTTAAGATTTGGTCACAAAAATGCATGCCTGATGAATAGAATCTCAGCATCATTTGGTCTATCTACAAGAAAAGAGACCTCCTCAGCTGCGCCAATTATAGAGGCATCAGTCTCCTCAACATCGCGTACAAGATCTTTTCTGCGATATTGTGTGAACGCCTGAAACCTTTTATCAACAGCCTGATTGGCCCCTATCAGTGCGGTTTCAGGCCAAGAAAGTCCACCATCGATCAAATCTTCACACTTAGCAGATCTTGCTGAAAACCCAAGAAGTCCAAATCGATACTCATCATCTCTTTATCGATATCAAGGCCACCTATGACAACATCTATAGAGAAGAGCTTTATAGATCCATGTCTAGTTTTGACATCCCTGCCAAACTTGTCTGTGTGTGCGGGGTGACGATGGAGAACGCTCGCTGCTCCATCAAGGTTGGTAATGACCTCACCGAGACCTTTGATGTCAAAAGAGGTTTTAGGCAAGGTGACGCGTTGTCATGTGACTTCTTTAATATTGTACTTGAATGGATTGTGCGGAACTCACAAGCCAACACCGGAGGCAAAAGTTTGTACAACTGCTTGCATACGCCGACGGTATTGGCATTATTGGAAGAAATCGGCGGGCTGTCACCGGTGCGTTTGCAAGCATTGAGGCGGAAGCGGACAAAATGGGTTTAGCGATATACGAGGGCAAAACCAAGTATGTCAAGAAGAAGGGACAACCAACACTGACGAATTGGACAAAACGTCACAGTGGGCAGCTATAACTTCGAGGTAGTAAGGGACTTTGTCGACATGGCTCTGCTATAAACTTTAAAAGCAACATCAGCGCAGAAATCAATTGAAGAATAACTCTTGCCAATCGCTTTTTTCTTGCGCTAATAAGACAATTCAACAGTAAAGCTCTATCCCGAACAACTAAGGAGACTCTGTATAAGATCCTGATCATCCCAGTCCTGCCTTACGGAGCTGAAACATGGACTTTATTGAAAGCGGATGAAGATATCCTTGGTCACTTCGAGAGTAAAATTCTTCGTAAGATATTCGGTCCCGTTTTCGTTGACGGGTTTTGGAAGAGAAGATTCAATGACGAACTATATGAGCTATACAGCGACACCGATCTAGTCAAAAACCGACGCATTGGACGTCTGAGATGGCTAGAACATGTAGAGCTGATGGACACTAACGCTCCGGCCCGCAGAGTCTCTACGCAGTAGAGGGCAACTTCGCCGAAGGTGGTGTACATAAATTTAAGTTCGACCAACTTGAAGTGCGCAACTGGGGGCAATTAGTTAAAGACCGAGCTAAATGGAGAGGGTTGTTGGTTGAGGCCCAGGCTCACCCCGGACTGTAGCTCCAACTAAGTAAGTAAGTAATGGGACAGGGTATAAATATCACGCACACAAAAGGGCATCTCTTGGTATACATACATATATGAAAGCTGCCTAAACCATCGAACCCCACAGGCGGATCAGTAGAAATGCAGTGCAGTGGGAGGGTTGTGATCCCTTATTTTCGGATCATAACCTCACTGATTAAAGGAACAAGAAGATGATAGTTGCCTAAACAAATTGTTATTTTAATTATAACGGTAAGTAAACGTCAGTTACAAATTAGCTGCACCAACCAGAATTTCAAATAATTATTTTTACTAGTCAAAACTAGACCAACTAACCGTATCTCGATGTAAACAGCAAAAGCTCAAAATGGCTGGTAGCTTTTCAAGTCACTTCGCAGCGTCATCTATGCGGAAGTTCAAAGTCTTCTTTGACTATCATGCGCAGTACGAAGCTTCAAAAACATATGTCAAATTTTCACTGAGAGCTTTTCAGGCGAGGTAATCATAACACTGAATTCAAAAAATTTAACAACAAACTATAAACTAATGCTTCATTCGAATACTATCAACGTGTAAGCAAGAAAATGTTAACAAAAACTCACACTATTGATTCCGGTTTAGGGTGGATTTAAAGTATTTATTCCTGTCTCAAGTTTTCGAGAAACGTGTTCCGGTAGCGATTTTTTAACTATCACTTAATTTAACATTACAATAGTATAGGACTTGAGATTAATTAATCTTAATTCAACAATTTTAATTTAAATAACAAATCCACCAGCCAACTATGTAGATGTCAACAACACGCGACCACTTTTGCGGTATCCGTTATCCTTCTTTGGCAAAAATTCAGTTGTAATCGTCGTCAACGTTGTCCTCCTGGGCTGAAAGATATACCCTCACCATCAACCACCATTACCAGCGTAAACCAATACAGAAACACTGAATAAGGGATGAAGTGTTGATGCTTCTTATGCTGTGCTTCTGTGATGATGGTAATGCTGATGACGTTTTATTTTTTATGTTCCATTGTCATGAGGAACGATTTGATTCTGGTGAAATCTAGAATCTCTCTCCTCCTCTACACTTATGACCCGGCGGGCGGATGGGTGCCTTGGGTTGACTGCTGTAAGGAAAGTTGTTAGATAAACGGAAATCTGTGTGCGGAGGGAGCGTTGGCACAATCTATAATCAGTTCTGGTGGCGCACAATAAAAGAATGGATATTTATTACTTGCCGCCACCATTGCCATCAACGAAAAATCGTTCGTCTATCGTATCAGGATTTGCACCAAGAATTTTAAAGGGATTATGCATGATAGTGTGAGTGTACCATTTGCAACCCCCTCAGATTTGGTTAAAATTGTTCATCCTTAAACTTCATGATCCTTTAGTACTCCGACGAGCTGCACATGAAAGTTACCCTCGTCGACAGCCGGCGCGGCGGCGGGTGAAAAGAGCGAAAGGGAAAGGACGAACTCTTGTTGTAACATCGAGGGGAAACAATAGGAAAAATCAGGCCAGCAACCCTCACGGGAAAATCAATTTTATTTCAGAGTTCAGAGTTTTTCTTTTATTTTCGTTGAGCTCCTGTCCATAGGCCGAATTTTTTTTTCGGAATTTTTTTCCATCTCCCAGCCTCCTTCTTTTCTGAATGCTGATTTTGCTTCGTGGTCCTTTTGTTTTCGTGTGTGTCCAGGACGAATGAAAATACCATAACGCGGGTGAAGAGTGTGAGCGCAGACGAATGGTCTGTGGTGGCCCAGGTTGCTGGATGGTAAATGGTGAATGGTATTCGCTCCGTTTTCGTTTTTTTTTTCTCAACACAAATGCTTTGAATTGATGTAAGGACACGAAGGGTGAATTTGAATTCCCTTTCTACTTTTTTTTTTCTTTTTATAGATCCAATCGAAGAGGGTGCTGATGCGGATTATGTATTGTTAGGTTGGCAAGAGCCATTGTTGTTGCTGTTGGTGCCATTAAATTGAATTTTTGGCAATGGATTCTCGATTGTATCAAGTGTTAACTATTTTTAGATGAATATCGATACAGTGTAGGGGAAAAGTTTTCGAACGCTGTAGAAATAGTTTGAATGGAAAATGTTGCGTTCAGGTGTAGTATTTATTTCTTTGCAAGATCTGTTATTATGAAACCTAAACATGAACAACAATTCATATTTCCAATAAGTACACAATAGGCGGAATATGTATAGGAATATAAGGTCTCTTATAAGAATGCAGCAATTGTGCGGAAACATGGAATAGTCCCGAGGATTTTTTTTTTTGTCGGGATAGGAAACACTCGACTGGAGCACTCAGACGCAACTGGTCCATTGTACTGCCAGAGAGCAAATCCTGATTTATCCATTTTATTGGAATTGCCTTGACTTTCGAAGAAAGCCAAGCAAGCACTTCAGTGATGAGGAGCTTACAGTACCAGCACTCACCACATCCGCACCGAAGATCTGCAACCTGATACGAGCAAAGGCCGGACACTCACAGATATAATGTTCCGCGGTGTCTCCGTCGCTCTCTCCACAAGCGTCGCAGATTGTAGTGTCACTTAAGGCCAACACGTTAAGGTGCTTGGTAAAACCAAAATGGCCTGTCAAGACGCCAATAAGTTCTCTACAGTCTTTTCTGCTGAGAGACAGCAAGAATGCCGCTGATTATCTTATAGACGTCCGGGAGCATGCGTTTAGTCAACCTGCATCCTGGAGAGTCATGCCACACACAATTGTGCTCGTGAGAGACACAATCGTCAATGGAAGCCCTAACTGAGGACGCTGGGAGACTTAACGCTGGTTCGGGACCTAAGAAAGCCTCCTCTGAGCAATGTCTAGCAATCTCATCGGAGATCTCGTTCACCAATATCCCAGTGTGACCTGGGACCCAGATAAGAGACAGAGAATTCAGCCTTGCGACCGAGTTCAAAGAGTTTTTGGTTTCACGAACTATTTTGGAAGTGGTTAAAGGGTAAAGCAAGGCCTTAAGCGCAGCCTGACTGTCACTACAGACACAAATGCTACGTCCCTTCCACCTGTTTTTCACAACATAGTTCATGGCCATTAGGATTGCATAAGTTTCCGCTTGGAAAACAGACGCATATTTGCCTAATGAGAAGTGAAGTCTAATGTTGTTGACTTCCACGAAGACCCCAGCGCCAGACCCTTGACTGGTTTTGGAACCATCCGTGAAAATACGACTACATTCCATTCCCGGCTCAGACTCTGACCGAAGCCAGTCCTGGGCATAAGAAAAGTCGACTCTGAATTTGCGCATCAGCTGGAGTTCTGGTGTCATTGCATCAGACGGCATATCCATAAGACAGGAGTCGTAAGATAAGTGTCACGTAAGTTCATCAAAGTTCCAGTGTGGAGTATACCAAAAACCGCCCCGCCTAAGAGGATGGATGGCTTTGATAGTGCAACCCATGATATAATATCAAGAGGAGGTAAGTTCAGCAAAGCGTCTAAAGCAGAGCTAGGCGTACTCGGGAAAGCTCCCGTGCAGCCGAGACAAGCCGTTCTTTGGAGTTTCGCGCAATACGCAACCACATATTTACGCGAGAGCCCCTCCCACCAAACAACCGACGCATATGCGAGGAATGTTCTTATCATAGCCGTGTAGATCCAGAGAACCTTATTCGCTTATAAGCCCCAAGTCTTGCCAAAAGCACCCTTTCACTGCCAGAAGACTAATAGCGACTTGGACGTTTTCGACTCGACGTGTTTAGACCAATGAAGTTTCTTATCTAAAATCACCCCCAGATAGTTGGCTTCATTGGAAATGCGAATGGTGACGCCTTTTAGCACTGGCTGAGTCAGACCGGTCAAAATCCTCCTTCTCGTAAAAAGAACAACCTCGGTTTTAAGAAGATTCACCGAAAGCCCACTCCTAGTACACCATTAATCGATCATGTCCAGCGCCGCCTGCACATTGGCATAGACCGTCGCCAGGCATGGCCCGACAGAAAGTACGGCGACATCATCCGCATATACCTGAGCGTATACGTTAGAACTATTTAGAGTGTTCAACAGAGAGTCGACCACCATGCACCATAACAATGGAGACTGAACGCCACCTTGCGGACAGCCCCTATTTACCCCTGTCATAACATATTGGCCACAACCCGTATCCACTACCAGAGTTCTATTCATTAGCATTACTTTAATCCACAACACGAATGTTTCATCTACCCAATGTTGTCTGGCAGAGTCGCACATGCAGTCAAAAGTCGCATTGTCAAAAGCACCCTCAATATCGATGAAGATACCCATCGCGTACTCTTTCCTATCATGCGCGCATTCTCAATATCGATGAAGATACCCATCGCGTACTCTTTCCTATCAAGCGCGCATTCAATTCTGGCCACTAGATTTTGAAGCGCGGACTCACAGGATTTCCCACGCTGATAGGCATGCTGCATCTCCGATAGTGGATGCAGTTTCAATGCAACTTTGCGCACGTGAAATTCTACCAGTCTCTCCATACTCTTCAGTAAGAAGGATGTCAAATTTATAGGTCTGAAACTCTTGGGAAGGAAATAGTCTTCCTTACCAATTTTCGGTATGAAAGCTACTCTGACTGTCCGCCAAGGTGTAGGCATATATGCCAGCGCCAGAACAGCGGTGAAAATTCTTTGCAGTGTTGGTAGCAACTGGTCTATACCCTCTTGCAGCATAGCTGGATATATACCATCAGTGCCAGGCGATTTGAAACCATCAAAAGATGCCACAGCATATTTGATGGCCTCAACTGTTACCACGGCTGATGCAGTATACCAGCTGCGCCGAATTTTCTGACTTAGACCAAGCTCAGCCTGGGTAAGCGGGCCAAGCTGCGACCTAGTGATTATCTGATTGCCAGGAAAGTGAGTCTCCAGCAGAAGACTAAAAGTTTCCGCTTTCGTCTCAGTAAACTTGCCATCAGACCGTCTGAGTGACTCCGGTTTGGTCGGCTTACCTCTTTTGAGGACTTTAACCAACCTACTGGTTTCACCGAGTGTCTCGATCTTTTCACAAAAATCTCTATAAGAAGTACTTTTCGACAACCGAATTAACTTCTTATAGTCTTTTTGCTTCGATCTAAAGAGATCCCAGTCGCCTTCTAAATTTGTCTTAAGAGACCTATTTAGAAGTTTTCTGGATTCTTTCCTAAGCCGCTGCAGTTCTGGGCTCCACCAGAGAACTGTCGTTCTGCAGGAGTTTTTTGTCATTGGACACGCCAGTTCAAAACAGTTGGTAAGGACACTGGTCAGGTTTTGAACAGCATCCTCAACCTTTCGTTTCGTTCTGAGTTTAGTTGGAGTTTTGACAGATCTGTCTAGCTCTTTCCTAAACCGCACCCAGTTGGTTTTCCTCGGATTCCTCTTCTCCTGCAAAGTTAAAGCTTCGCATTCGATTTGGAAAACGATATATGTATGATCTGATAATGCCACTTCCGGCAGTACCCTCCAGTTAGTAATCGACTTGAAGTACCTATTAGATAAAGTCAAGTAAATTACATAATGCCTCCTTGCCGTAACAAAAGTTGGCTGAGAGCCAACATTGTTTATTGCCATACCAGACGATGGTATAAAGTCTAGGATATGGTTTCATCGTATGTTGCATTTGCTGCTGCCCCAGACTGTATGCTTAGCATTAGCATCGCAGCATATGACTTGTCCCGTCTCCCGAGGGTCACAATACTTTATGAGTTCGGCAACCGCCTTCGGTGGTGGAGGCATTACCGAATCATAAGGGAAATAAGCCGACGCAACGACGTAGGTTTTCCAACTTCCGTTCCGTTTCGTAGCTTACAGCTGCAGCAACCAAGTCCTGACCACAAAATTGTCCCAGCTTGCTTACTAAGAGGAAATTCGGCACAATTAGACAAGCTCTCGGTTTTTCAGATCGCTCGTCACATAGCGCCGTTACTTCACGAACACCTCCAAATCCACATATGCGCTTGTTCCGCACATATGGTTCCTGGATAGATGTTATGTCACGAGGGTTACTTATCCATTGGTCTTGATAGATTTTAGCAATATTGCTGAGCTTTTAGAGCTCAGCCCTAGAACATTAACTATTGTACATCCAAACGATAGCATCCAGAGACAAGTGGTTAGCACATCGAAGACGAGTACCAGACTTATGGCCATACCACATTTTTATATTATCGTTGCTTTATGATTCGCAGTATTTTTTATTCCGCCCACCTGATACCATTCGCATCAATCATCAACCGGTACGATATATTTTTCCAGTCATATACCAACCTACTGTTAATGTTAGTCATCGTGGTAGACTTTATTGATTTCATAGGAAATAAATAAATATTTCTTAACATCAGGATTTCAACCGTGGTGAAGTTAGCAGCAAAATTATATGCGTAATATCATTGTTGCTGATTGACTGTAGGATGGAATAGGGTTGGGAAAGGCGAAAGAAATCTGTATTCTCAAAAGTCACGCCATAAAACTAGGACTTTCAGATACAGATTTAAGCAGAGACTGACACTGAGCAGAGACACGTCTAGGATAGTGAAAGTCGTGGTTAACGATATAGTCAGTCTGTTAAAAGTAATTCTTTGATGGGTGACTGGCTATTGAGATATTCCGGCAAACTGTGCTGCTGATGAACTAGATGGACAAGATTCACTTTCTGCAAACAGTCCACTGTTGGGTTATGCCACAATGTTATTCGTTAAAGTACCTACCTGAGTCGTGCTGGGTAAGGCTGTGAAACAAATTACAGGTGGACACACTTAAATTGGAGCTACCCAACAGTGGTCAAGAAAAGAATTTGGCCATGCTTCCATTCTGAATAAATTCCAAATCTCTCCCGAAAACTCGGTCTACACCATCCCACGTCTAAATTTTGACAAGAACTTCCTCGTCACCATGCCCTCTAGATCACCCTGGAATGATGATAGTTTTTTAGAAGATGGATCGATTCACTTCTACACTGACGGCTTAAAAGCCAAGGGCGGGGTTGGTGCAGGTGTTTTCTCTGACAAGCTTAATCGTAAGCTCTCCTTCCGTCTACCAAATCATTGTAACGTGTTCCAGGTGGAAAGGTGATTAAAGAAGTCTTATCTTGGCTTAAGAAAAACTTGATATCTGATAGAGATATCCGCATCTTTTCAAACAGCCAAGCAGTAATCAAATCCCTGGAATCGACCTCTATAAATTCCTTAGACAGCCGATCGTCTCTCGCGGAGATGGCTGAGCAGTTCAATATTTTCTTGGGTGCCGGGGCATAGGGACATTCCACGGAATTGTAAGGCCGACGAACTCGCCAGAATAGGAACAACTATACCTAGCCTGCCGGACAAATGGTCCTTAGTACCAAAAGTACCAATCGCTATTTCCAAACTCAAATTTAAGCTGGATGCTATATTGAGAGTACTAATCTTAGGTGGATAAGTGGACTCACATGTCCAGCGACAAAACAGATTTGGCCAAAGCTGGATCTAAAAAGTTCTAAGAATTTGATTTCTCTCAACAGATTGCATATCGGCGCTACAATAGGTGTCAACACAAGGCTGGGCCGTTTTGCGAACGACTTTTGTAGAAGCTGCATAGGTGGAGAAGAGGAAGAAACTATTCCTCACCTTCTTTGTTTCTGCCCACCTCTCTTCCGTAGAAGGATGCTTATCCTAGGAGCCCCCTATTACAACGACATAGGTGAGCAGAAAAACATCGACATTAAGAGCCTCTTACGCTTCATAAGAAGCTCAAAATGGTTTAACCAGTAGGCAGAGAGAAACTTTCTCCGATGATCCACGTGGTATCACAAAGGACCTATTATTGGTCTAAGTGTGTTGGCGATTCTCAGCTGGCAGCCACTCCAGCCTTACCTAACCTAACTATGTGTATAGCCAAACAAAATGCTAAAATATAGTTAAAAAGAGCATGAACGGATAATTTTGATCGATAGTGTAGTTCAGAGGAACAAATATAACAAAAATTACTCAAAACGATGACAACCGCGTGCGACAATTGTTGTGCGTTGCGTATGTTGTATTTTATTTTTTTTTTGTTGCAAAACTTTAGAGGGTGGAACAGGAGCACATGAAATACATTTATTGTAAGGATGTACCTACGTATTTATCTCATATCCCTAAATTCAGCAAACGGTTGCACATTTGGCACGTTTATGATTATCATGTGCTGCCAGCCAGGGTGTAGTTGTTGGCCTTTGTTCTGTGATGCGTGTACACGAAGGGGTCGATACATTCATCCGACCAGTGATATATAATTTCGATTTAGAAGCCGATTAAGAATGTGAGAACATGTCCGGACGATATGTGCACACGTTTCAGTTCCCTACCTACTAAGAAAGTTCATATAAAACCGATTTACGAGTATAATCGACATTCGGTGTCAGTGAATTCATTATAATGACCACTGTTCCATTGGAAGCACAACATACAAATCCTCCAACACATGTTTCCCAAATTATTTCTATTTCAGTTCATCAGAGAGTAAAAGAATCAATGAATCGCAATCAAAGACACTTTTCATGGAATCGAATTCAATTGGTGTACGTAGAGAAACACCCACCAGCTGGCTGAATGTTGCTTTCTACTTTAACGAGCTCCTTCAAGAGATCTCTGATTGTTTCGCCAGGGCCTGCCAGACACCAGTGTGAGTCTAGCGTTGGTGTATAGAAAACAATCAATCATATTTCATTGGACGATATTGTTAAGATACATATTTTGTTACTCTTTATTTGCTAAGCATTTATCTTCTTTTTTTTTTTTTTTCTTACTCTCTTTTTATAGATACTTTATGTCCCTGAGTGGTATTTGAGATACTGTCAACAAGATGTGACAAATTTGGTTGGGGAATCTTGGATTTGCTTTAGTTCCTTCTTGTAGGCAATTTCTTTCCATTCAGTTGGTTTTAGTATGAATTGATTATTTATGGGATTTACGAGACTTTTCGAAAGTTAGTGGGAATACAGATTCCCCGTGAGGATCCTGTGGCGTGCATGTGTAAAAGGCCTACGCTCCTGTCGTGTTTGTTTTTTGTTTTATTTCTTGGCAATATTTTCTTCTTCACACAATCGAAGGGGTTTTCCTTAAGGATTTTCCACTCTTTTGTGGGGGGGAATATTTTATTTGTCTTTGGAGCTACCATACCTTTAACTTTTTTTGGCCTATTATACTTATGCCTCTGCATTGTTATTTGCCACTCGAGCAAGATTAATAGCTTCAAAACTTTTAGGTTCTAATCGAAATAACTTTGTGGAAGGAAGTTCAAGTTTGGGGGCAGTAAAAATTACTACCCCCGCGTGCTTTAAATGAACGAACACTCGTACACATTCAATGACTCGTTTTATTCTCAGAATCAAGTAATTAATTGTCCTAAGAAGAACCGAAATTAAGTGATTGAATCTTTTTATTATTATGACTCACTCAATACTGTCCATCTGGCATCCATGTGTATCATTAACTTTAGCCTTAAGGGGTTCTGCACTAGCGTGTATGCTGTCAATTTCCTCTAAAATCTTGAATAGAAACATATATTAAGTTGAAGTGCTTACAGATCTGGAAATGCTCTCTTACTATTCTAGAATAGCATAGCTCACGTGAATCTCTTTTAGCCACGCACCAACAATTTCTTCTGAAACGCAGATTATGAATCACTGCCGGGATTAATGTCGATGATATTTCATTCTCATCCCCTACTTCACTGATTACCTGTTCATCCATATTCAGAGGAAAAGCTATGCTCGTGCGATGTGTCTTCTTCTCTTGCGAATTGGGTTAACTTGCCATTGGCTCTTTGAATTTATCAAATAAGGGCCATTCAGTAGCTATGATAGATAGATAGATAGATAGTTGTTGTTGTGAGGTGCAAGTGCACTGCGACCTTTAGCAGATTTATTGTGCCCCCCAAAATAAGGCCCTGGTCGATCATATGCTTGGTCTAGAGCACTTCCTCCAGTCTAGCTGCTACTATGAACCGGAGTATCTTGAGTGAATCCGGCGAAGGTAGATACATTTCTGATAGGAGATATGCACCTCGGTGATTTCTTCTTTTGTGGATCAATGCTTCGCATTCCATAAGAAGGTGTGCTGGTGTTTCTGCAATGTCCTGCAGAATTTGTAGTGTTCGTCTCTCTCTATTCCCAGTTTCCTGAGGTTCTCCTTGAATCTGCAGTGACCAGTTAACATGCCCATCGAGATGCGAGGTCGATTCTTGCTAACTCTTGGGCAGTTTCTGCTTCTTTTCTGGTTGAAGTTCCCCAGAAGTTTTCCCCAACCTTTCTGGCAAAGGCAGATGGACGCAGAGATTGATCCCCAATATAGACCTTTGGATCAATAGGAAGCATGGAGAGCTGAAGTTCTACCTGACGCAAATGCTTACTGGTCATGGATGTTTCAAACCTACCTCCACAGGTTTGGACACAAAGACAACTCTTATTGCCCAACGTGCACAGAAGCCTCGAGGATGTGGAATACATCATGTTCCACTGTGGACGATATCATGAAGAACGTAACTTGCTGGCGAACAGACTGATTGTGGACTTAACACCAGAGAACATCACTAGACAGATGCTGAGCACACAAGAAGCTTGGCAAGCGAAACTGTGGCTACTATCATGAACGAACAACGAAGACAGGAGCGACAGCGAAACGTGGCGCAGACGGCTGCCAACACGAACGAGCCGAGTAAGTAAGGCTGAAGCCCCCCTCGCGATGAAATGCTTAACGGCAGTGCCGCGAGGACCAAGGGGTAGGAGGGGTTTAGTGGGTAGAAATCCCGTACTGTTACTGAGTACGAGCTCAGTTTCGTCTCTGAAAGATTCCCACCTTCCAACGCAAAAAAAAGATATGGGGGAATGAGTATTTTGTTGTGTGGGTGTCACAATCGGTTCGGTGCTCATTTGGTCGTATGTACAGGGCTGTAAAACATAACGACATTCTATTGTGCATGACTTTGTGTTCTTCGGACTGCAGCTGGACCACAGGCTCAATTTCAAAGAGCAACTAACATACGAAGGCGAGAATGCCTCTCGGGGAGTGGCAGTACTATTTATACGTAGGTTAATGCCAAACATTAGAGGACCCAGTCAACCGATCAGAAATTTGCTGGCGACACGGTGAGCAAGTATCCCCGTGCAGGAACGGGTTAAGAATATCACTGCAGCGCCCCCCAACAACTAGCGCTTGTCGTAAAACGCGACTAAGAGGACAAATCAGATCTAGGCAATATAACACCCAAGTGAGCCTAGCGAAACATACACTACCTTAAAAACCCTCCCACGAGTGTGCATGCCAGTCCGTGGGTTGACACGACTGGAGATCACCGGTGTCATAGAAGAAAGATCACACAAACAATAATTAAACAGGAGCACGTGTCAAACAACAAACATCATCGCAATAATATTGCAAAACTATATCACTATGGTAATACTTGCTAAAAGGAAAGGCACTACCCCACCAGGCACTACCACTGCTGTGCATGGTACTGATCCTGGACCGAGCAGAAATGTTCGGGTTAGAGCTATACGTATTCCGCGGGCTAACAAAGTAATGAAACAGTTTGGACGAAATTTGACAGTCGCGAGTTGCAACGTTCGAAGCATGACCGGTCGACCGGTCGAAGTTACGAGCTGGAAGAGATGATGAATAGAAGGCGGGTGCATATCTTGTGTGTCCAAGAGACGAAATGGAAAAACACCGGAAATCGGGCGCGTTTCTTGGACGTTAGGACAAAAGGTTACAAGATGTTCTACTACGGAACAGAAATGGCTAGGAACGGAATCGGTCTCATCCTTGCGGCAAAACTACGTGGTAACGTCTTGAGCATTTCGAAGTCCAGCTACCGTTTGATGTCTCTCAAACTAGTAATACAAGGAGAGGTGTGGAATATTGTCAGTGCATATGCTCCCCAAAATGGGTGCGAACAGAGAGATAAAGATGCATTTTGGGTAGAATTCCACAATTTCCTTAAGAACATCCCAAAGGAAGAGTTTCGGTTTGTTGGAGGAGATTTGAATGGACATGTCGGGAAGTTAAACGAAGACTATAAAGACTGCCATGGTAGACTAGGATACGGCACCAGGAACCTTCCTGTTGTAGATATCCTAAGCATGTGCAAATCGCACGGTCTTATCGAGTTAAATACCATCTTCATCATGGTGGAGATGAAATTCAGATTGACTACCATTTGGTAGCCAGTTTCATGAAGCCTAGGGTAAAAGATTGCAAAGCGATCCTGGGAGAGGGAATCGTTCGGCAACGCCGTCTCCTGCTAACAGAAATTTTTATGGAAACACCGAAGAAAACCAAACAAACAAGGGTCTCTGAGAAAATTAAGTGGTACAATCTGGACAAAGAAAAAGGTGAGGCTTTTGATTTCGTGATGAAAAATTACCTCTCTCACACCATCAACGAAGCCGAGGATGAAGAGTGCAGAGCACAAAATATGTGGGATTCCCTACAGCGAACTTGCTTCAAGAAGGCCAAATCACTGCTAGGAGCTTCAAAATGCCACCACCAGGACGCCAAAGAAACATGGTGGTGGAGTGATGAAGCTAAGGAAGTGATAAATAAGAAGAAAGCGGCTTTTAAAGCTTGGTCAAAGTGCCCCTCTAATAACGGAGACGAAAAAGCTCGAAATGGAATACAGATGTTGCAAAAAAAAAAGCAAGGAAGAAGTGCGCCCAGCTTCAAGCAGAGAGTACGGAGGCTGGAGAAAATATCTTCCCCGGTTGCTGATGCAAACCAGGCTATCCAGGAGCTGCGAAGGCACAATATGAACAAGTCTGCAAGCATCTTCAAAATACCCACCCAAAGAAGGAGGAATGCTCAGGGGATTCGTTCGCCAAAGTTCATTAACGATGCTCATGGCCAGCTTCTTGTGGATGACGACAAAATTCCGCAGAGGTGGCGGCAGTATTGTGAAGAACTTTTGAATGAACAGTTTCCCCGGATATACTTTTCAAGAGCCACCCCTAACTGTGAAGAAATACCCGACATTACAGTCGAAGAAGCAACCTGCGATGAAGACATCAATCATCGCGTAAGCGTAGGGTGGATGAAGTGGCGAGAAAATTCCGCTATCTTCTGTGACAGAAAAATGCCACCGTAGTTGAAAGGATGGCTCTACACCGCAGTTGTTCGTCCAGCGCTCACATACGGTTCAGAATGTTGGACGATGTACAAAAAGTATGAAAGTAAATCAACGGCAGCTGATATGAAGATGCTCGCATGACAGCAGGAGTGACAAAGCTTGATCGAATAAGAAGTTCGAAGATCCGTCAAGGAAACCATCGTACAAAAGATAGAGCGCGACCGGCTCCGCTGGTATTGCCACGCTCAAAGAAGAGATCTTTTGAACTCTGTTTAAAAGGCAATATCAATGCACGTTCCAAAGACATCACGATGTAGGAAAGGCAAGCCTATAAACGCCTGTATCAGACAAATGGCTTCAGTAACCGAGTGATCCAAAATCGGCAGGCCTGCGGATATCTTCTGAGCTCAAATAGGCGAACCCCACAGGCGGATCAGTAGAAATGCGGTGCAGTGGGAGGGTTATGATCCCTTATTTTCGGATCATAACCTCACTGAAAAGGAAGAAGAAGAAGAAAGAAGACACGGTGAGCAAGTAAATTTTCATGTACGCGGCTTCTATTTTATATTGACTTCGGCGACGAATTGTAAGTCTTACATGAGAAGAATGAACTCTACGTATAGTATAGCATCACTAAGAGTATGTAGCACATTTAGTGCGGTCTCAACGGAAGCGATCGGTGTAATTCTAAGCTGGATGCCAAGTAGACTGGATGCGAAACAATTCGCAACATTGTATGGGGGCGGAAATGGAGATAGGAGAATAATCAGGGAATCTACCCAAATAGAATGACAACAGAGGTGGAATACTTCAACCAAAGAACGGTAGACACATAAACTATTACTTTACGCAATTCCTGTCGGGGCGTAAATGCTTCCGGGTATACCTCCACAAATAAATACAAGCATGCAGAGGACGCATGTAGATGTATGGTTGGTGAGGTGCAAGTGCGCTGCCACCTATGGTAGATTAATTGCCCCAAACTTGAACTACTCGATGACGTGCTCGATTTAGCACTAGTCTCCAGTCCAATTGCTTTGATGAATCGGAGTATCTGAAGTGGATCCAGCGAATGTAGATCTGTCTCTGATAGAAGATTGGCTCCTAGGTCATGTTATCTTTTATGGATTAGTGCTTCGCATTCCATAAAAAGGTGTGCTGGTGTTTCGGCGAGGTCCTTGTAGAATTTGCACTGTCCATTACCTTCTATTCCCATTTTCATGAAGTGTTTCTTGAGCCTGCAGGGAACCGTTAGCATGCCTGTCGCGATGCGAAGTCAATTCTGCTTCCTTTCTGGTTGTAATTCCTTTCGCCAGTCTCAATCGAGGGATATCGTGCCAGTGCTTAACGGATTTGCTTTCTTCTTTTTTTCTCAGTTCTTCCTGCATTTTGTGCGGTTCTATCCCACAGAAAGGTTCCGGTTCAAGGAACGGGGTATCTAAGCCGTTTCTTGCTAGTTCATCAGCTGCTTCGTTTCCCTCTACTCCTACATGTCCTGGTACCCAGTAGAGAGTTACTTTATTTGCCTGGCCCAGCCTATTGAGCTTGGTGAGGCACTCCCATACTAGTCTGGATCTGATCTCGTATGAGTTCAGTGCCTTGATGGCGGTTCGGCTATCTGACAGTATTGCGATGTCTTACCGGCAATATTTCCTGTCGAGGTTGAATTGGGCACGTCATTCGGTCGCGTGAACCTCGCTTGGAATATACTGGGGAACATTCATAGAGATTCTGAGTATCTGGTCCCGGGGCCGTACAGGCCTGCTTGCAGAGGAACCGTACTGCCAGCACTGCGAAGGCAAAATCCAGAATGCCAAACATGTGCTACTGGAGTGCTGAAAATATGAAACTGTCAGAAAGGTTTTGGAAAGGAAAATTGGCAGACCAGTGTCTCCAAGAAGGTTTATATTATTTATGCTTTTAAGGAGCGAAGCAGTACAAGAGCTACGACGAGAAGAACGAGCAATGAGAAACTAGGAAAAATAATACTCTGGCATCTAGGCAAGAAAGACATTACGTCAAGCTTAAACCAGAAGACAGAGGATTGGGTGGACGATTTTTTTGTTTAGCCCGTACACCTGCATGGTGCATGGAGCCGGACATTACTGGTAGAACGGCAAGTCAGGATTTTCACATCTCCTGCGGATATACGAGTAAGTAAAAAAAAAAAAAAAACAGAAAAAGATGATGGAAGGGACCTACAGTTTTGTGCCGTATACCAAGGGCATTTTTTTGTTTTTGAGAAGCTTTTTCGCGACAACAATACTCTCGAATGTTTGTTAGACGTTCACGAAAGATGGGACCGCGAAAAAAACTTTTTGGTGTGATGGTGATGGAACCTCACGCACAGTGGTCTGACACACTAACCACTGCGCCTCGGTGCCCACAGCGTGACAATAACTAGAAATATCTAACTTTCATAACTTTCATAAATCTTGATACGGCAACGAGTTATAAATTGGAGTGGGAGTACACCTATGTAGGTGCAATGAACCTATCAAACAGCAGAAATTCAACGACCTGTTCTATGAAATATTCTTCACACCGATGCCATGGTCCTAATAAATGCCAACGAAGAAGGCTTTTAAAAGATGCTAGACGAGTGCCTGGAGCATTAAGGAACAGAACATGAATTTATCGACCATCTAGTACCAAGAGACACTGTGTACCTCGAAGGTATTTTTTCTAAATAAGATATCTGCTTCGAGTATTTAGGCTCTATACTCTGTAGAGATGGTAACATCGACACGGGCATAAACGACTTCACGTATAGTGGCTACATGAGGTAAAAAATGTTACTTGGAGTCTTATGCAAGAAAAGGATGCCAATTCAAGTAAATTGGAAGTGTACACCAAACAGCAGTGAGATTCTGCCATTATATGCCATATAGCTGTAAATGCTATTCACTAAGCGAACAACCAGAACAGAAATTGCACGTAGCTCAAATTAAGACGCTGCTAGTGTCAAAATGTCTGGCAAAGCCCGCAATGAACATGTTCGTTTCTTTTCGATCCTTAAATCTAGTTCAATTTGCTGCAAAAAATGATAAACACTAGTTAAAGAAATGTGTGTAATAGTTTGCAAATAAGCACAAGAATTGCAGTCTCTTACTTACTTATAACCTGTATCTCTTTGTGGGTCCTAGGGCACGTACTACGTCTACGTGCCATCGCGTACGGTTTCTAGCAATGCGTGTCAGCTCTCCCTAACTTTTTCCCAACTGCCGTGTCTCCTTCTCGATAATACTGTGCCATGTACTCCTCGAACCGTCAGGTATTCTACCATCCTTGGTTAAAGGATTCCATTGCACAACATGGTTAGCTATGTCACCTTCTCAGTGTGACCAATCCACTGCCATTTCCGTCGTTGAATGGTTGTGCCTATTGGTTTCTGACTTATTCGCTGGTAGAGCTGTTAGTTAGACACACTATTGAGCCACAAAATCCTTAAGATGTTGACGAACTTATTCAGCTTTTTCGTGATAGTGATGATCTCTCTTCGTGAGCTGCATCCATATAACAGCACAGTTCCAACGTTGGAGCGGAGCATTCTTAGCTTGGTGTTTAAACTGATGCATTGCATCGCCATATTTTTGACAGCATCCCGAACGAGGACTTTGCTTTGACGATTCTGTTGACTATATACAGTTCAGTTCTACCATCGGTCGCGACAATACTCCCAAGACGCTCGAAATCCTCTACTCTCTCTACCGGTTGTCCAGCGATGCACATTGGAGCTTGAGCTGATGAGTTCGTTCCTAGGCTGATAATTTTAGTTCATGCTGTATTCATTTTCAGTCTAACGACATGCCTCCACATCTGTTCTCACTTGATGGAGGTCCATAATTCTGTAATGGAGTAAGCATACATCGTCAGTGTAGTCAAAATGTTTTAGTTGGGATGCAAGAGTCCATGGAATTCCACTGTGTGCCGTCGGCAAAACTACACAAAGCACATCATTAATCACTAATAAAAATAGTGCTGGTTGAAAGAATACAGCCTTGTTTTGCCCCACTTTGGATCTTAAATTCCTCAGACAACCTCCCTCTGTGCAGAACGTGACATTTGTAGCTCAGCCGATGTTGTTGGCACTGCTCGTAAAAGCTCCACGGGAATGCCGTCAAGTCCTACCTCCTTCTCATCCTTACTGGGGGTCGTGGTACTTCTAACCACCTTATCTCACTTACCCCCAAAATGTGCATTCTATATCGCATGGATTATTGATCCAGTTTCAGAAATCTGGCGAAGATTAGGTTTGGGTGCCTTGTGCAAAATCGCTGTAAAGACAGTCCGCTGTTAGAACCACCCAGATAGTGATATGGATCTCAGGAGGTCCATCAGCTCTACATTACCTAAGTACTACAGCTCCGAAAAGAAGTAACTACCAAGACTCCTCATTCTTCTGACGGATAGCGCAGGCAAATCACACAGTAGGTGATGAACAGATTCAATTTCTTCTTCATCCCTGCAACTACTGCAATAGTCGTTATGCAGCACACCGAGTCGCTCTGCGTGAACGCCAATGACACAGTGACCAGTAATTATACCGGAAACAGCCCGTGCGTTATAACGACTAAGTTTTACCAAAGAAGTTGATCTTTTCTTGCTGAAGGCTGGCCATAGCACCCTGGCCGCTGCGCATGTTTCCAGACGAACCCGCGGAATGAAACTAAGCATGGTTTCTATTGTCGCTGTTGGTGTTGTTCTCATTGATCCCATGTGAACCATATGTAAGAATGGGTCTAACAACAGCCGTCTATATCTAGTACATCACAGCTAGTTTGAAGCCCCACGTATTACTGAATGCCTGTTTGTAAGATTAGAAAGCTGCGCTTGCTTTTTTTATGGGTTCGGCAATGTTTTCCTTCCAGTTTAGTTTGGAATTTAGAATTACGCCTAGGTACCGAGCTGAACTTGAGATACTTAGTTCAATACCACCGATATTTGGGGGTCTGAAGGTAGGGATTGATCTCTTCTTAGTGAAAAGAACTACCTCCGTCTTTGCTATTGACCCAGTAATCCACTAGTTGTAGTGCGAGATTAAGTCTTTCACATAGGACTAGAGGATATTTTCCCGAAACCAGGATAACCACATCGTCGGCATAGGCCGTCGGGTTGATGCCGTTTTCCTTCAGTATTACCAGGATTTCATCCACTACAAGGAGCCATATTAGAGGAGACAGAAATCCGCCCTGGGGGGTTCCTCTGCAGATCCTTCTCCGCATGGTTACGTCTCCTTTCGTTGAGAATATAATTCTTGATTGAAGCATCTGTACAATCCAGTTGCAGAGGGCGGTGTTAAGACGAGGAATCTGGCATTGTAAGGTCCTTTGCTTCCTGAGTCGAGGAGCGTCTTGGCTCCTCGTCACCATGTGCTCATTCCTTATCCAAGGCGTAATGCCGGTTTCTGTAGTCTGTAATTTTCAGTAACACAGGTTGCTGGGCCACGTTACCTAGTCCAGAATCAAGATCCTATACAAGCCGCTTTTGGAATTGAAGGCTGCACGCATAAGGGTTAATACGTACAGTTGTCTGGGGACCACCACTATTAGGTAAAACAAGCACTTCATCACGAACTTGAGTATTGCGCTACTGACCCAATCCATGTTTTGAGCAGCAGATAAGTCTCAATGCAGATCCCATTGTAATGAATAATTGCAACAAAAGAGAAAAATTCCACCGACTTGTATAGCATAGCATATGAATCTAATTCTATAAGAATCCAACTTCAATTCTCATTGGGGAAATCCACGATGTCATGGCCGACGTCACCCCATTAACATGGGAAACTAGATTGCTTCATAAGTGCTTCATTACGCTTTTATAATTATCTTTCATCGATCATAAAATTATTTTATCTAGCTATCTAGCCCCTTTGCTGCTATAGCAATACATGCTATTATTCTAGAACTAAGTTGATGGTTTCTCTGATTTTTTTTTAAAGAACATCATCTAATGCTATTAGTAACGGTTTATGATTTTAATCAGCCAATTATTCATATCACATCTGTATACCACTTGCGCCAGCAGTTTAGCATTTCTAGGGATTCCGAGCAGATGTGTTCATGCAAACATACATTGCATTCAAAATAAGTTCATCTTTTATTCCAGCACAATGAAGCCGACTTAATCTCCCTTCCATTAGAGTCGCGTCTATTTCGAAAAATATTAAAAAAACAAAATTAATACAATACAATCACTGTCAGTCCTCATCACCATCGTTATCGTCAACCTTGCAATCTCCGCATCATACATCGCATCAAATGCAGCCAAACGAATGCCTCAAATAGCTCGAATGCCTAATATATAAAATTATTTCTATTATTTGCACCCCCTTGTGTGAGTCGAGCAGCGGTATTATCATAGCAACCCCTTTATTTCTCGGTTATCTAATTTGCATATCACTAACAACACCCGTTGTAGAGTACT
This sequence comes from Brachypalpus laphriformis, assembly GCA_945910035.1. NCBI lineage: Eukaryota > Metazoa > Arthropoda > Insecta > Diptera > Syrphidae > Brachypalpus > Brachypalpus laphriformis. Next base: position 150,351,848 of record OX246755.1, read on the forward strand.
CTCTGCTAACCCTAACCATCCCTATTCGGCGCAAAAAAAAAGGAACACCCGAACGCCTACTAGATGGCACCACAAGAGAGGGTGGTAGCCAAGTTCACAATGGAAAAACTACGATTTTCCATGGTGAATCGATCCTAGACTATACATGTATGTGTTGTCTTTTTTTCCTCCGCCGTGTAATTAATCCATTTGAATAGGGATACGGAGGTAACTATGGAAACACCATCTGCTGCTCAATAAAACAAAAAAAAATTCTTCGATACACTACTACCATAGCAAATTGCCACCTTCATGCTTCCCAGCCCAGCCACCCCTTATGTGCTGTGTAGTACATCCAGTCATCTCCCTTTAGCATCTGATACATACTAAAACCCGGTCCAGTACATAATACTAATGTTCACATAAAATTTATGTACACCCCCTCGTTCAGTGTGTGTGTGCGTGTGGTGAAAGGAACTTGTCGTTTCGTCAAAGTGGGGTGGCTGGGCTGTTTGTGGGGTGGTTGCACCACGACGAACGCTCCTAACGTATTTCAAATACACAAAGAGCGTTCTGGATTCTGGTACTCTACACATCTGGTGCGAGAGGTTGGGGGGTTGCTACTGATGCTGATGCCAGGGTACGTTTTCAAACGCGACCCTAGAGAGTTTTCAGAAAATTGTGTCCGTTTAAGAATCTACGCAAACAAAAACAGATCCTAGAGTGGTGGGATACTCCTTTCACGGGGTGGTGTGTATGTGTTTGCGTGCACCCCCCACATGTAATTTGTTTGCTTGCACGAAAAATCAACAATTAAAATAAAAACCGACAAAAGGAGTTTTTTTCGTCCTTTTTTCTGCTTCTTTCCTCTCCTTGTTTTCCATTTCAAATGTGAATGTACAAAATAATTTTCATTTTCTTTTGCACTCGAAACTTTTTCGCCTTTTTCTTGTGTTCTCAGGGAATTTCCATAAAAAAAAAAATATATTTCCCCAGTTTCTCGTCCTTTTTTTTATTTCTTTGCTCAAAATCCCGGACTAAATCTACTTTTTCAGCAATTCGAGTGCATAAAGAGAACTTTTTTCAAAGAAGTAGATGAACAAAAAAAAAAAAAATACAAAATGGTCGTTCAGGTGGGTGGTGCTGGTGATGCTGACAGGGATGGTGGGTGAATATTATTTAATTTGTGATTCATTTTCATTTAATTATGGTTTGCTTAGCAATGGTATGGGAGGGTAAATGCGTTCTATGTGTGCACATACATACAAATGAGAGCAAATATTGAGATGAAGTTATATTTGCTTTCGCATGTTGTTGTTTCATTAACCTGCGAGGGCTTTACAATATTTTATTTCATTATTTGCTTTGAAGCAAACCTATTGCTTGTTTTAATATTAAAAGGTGGTAACGGATGTGGAGAATATCGGATTGTTCGGGGGACACAGTAAAATATTCAATATCACAGTGTAATTAGGTACACAATATAGCAGAATGTGTGTTTTAGGTGGACAAATTGTGGAACCTAATTTAACCTAATTTGCTCAGACATACATATACTTTTGTAGATTTTGCAAACATTTTGTTCCAAGGTTATGTAAGGTTTGAGTGGCTGTTCATACAATGAGTATAGAGTACGTTTGTTTGCTGGCGCACATTATTATGGACTTCCACCAATCGGTCCACAATCTGGAAGTCAAAGCAGACAAAGCGGGGTTGAGAATGAACACTAAAACAAACAAAAAACAAACAAATATTTGGCGCAACAGCTCTTTAAAGTGCCAGGGCCTAGCTTCTCGCAACCACTCATGTTGTGTGCGTTATATTTTTTTACGAATGGAAGGGACCTACGGTTTAATGCCGAATCCGAACGGCGATTTGAGAAGCTTTTTCGTGATAACAATACTCTCGGATGTTTGTCAGATGTTCGCGAGAGGTGGGACCGTGAAAAACTTTTTGGTGTTTTCTGGGATTCGAACTTGGAACCTCATGCGTAGTAATCCGACACACTAACCACTTACTCCACGGCGCCCACTGAGAATGAGAATGAACACTGCCAAGACCAAAACACTCAGCGTTACAAACTTCATAAATAAAGTAAATATCGCTGCACAGTAAGTTGAGAAAGTTGCTAGTTTTCATTACTTAAATGGTATTGATTCGTTCGATGTGGGCTGGAGAATTACTTACTTAGGTGGCGCTACAGTTCGGGGTGACCCTGAGCCTCAACAAACAAGCCTCTCCATTTAGCTCGGTCTTTAGCTAATTGCCCCCAGTTGTGCACTCCAAGTTGGTCGAGGTCCCCTTGAACTTGTGTGAACCACCCACGGCGAGGGATCCTTTACTGCGTCGTCCCTCGGGGTTACATTCGAAGACTCTGCGGGCCGGTGCGTTGGTGTCCATTCTCTCTACATGTCCTAGCCATCTCAAACGTCCAATACGCAGTTTTTTGACTAGGTCGATGTTGCTGTATAGCTCGTATAGTTCGTGATTGAACTGCAAAACCCGTCAACGCAAACCGAAGTGACCAAGGATATCTTCATCCTCTTTTAATAAAGTCCATGTTTCAGCGCCGTAAAGCAGGACTGGGATGATCAGGGTCTTATACAGAGTCTCTTTAGTTGTTCGAGATAGAGCTCTACTGTTGAATTGCATTATAAGCCCAAAAAAACAGCGATTGGCAAGAGTTATTCTTCGCTTGATTTCTGTGCTGATGTTGTTTTTTCGAATTTATAGCAGAGCCAAGGTAGACAAGGTCCTGTACTACCTCGAAGTTATAGCTGCCCACTGTGACGTTCTGTCCAATTCGTCGGTGTTGGTTTCCCTTTTTGTTGACAGCATAAACTTGGTTTTGCCCTCATTTAACGCTAAACCCATTTTGACCGCTTCTGCCTCAATGCTTGCAAACGCACCGATGACAGCCCGCTAAGTTCTTCCAATAATATCAATATCGTCGGCGTGTGCAAGCAGTTGTACAGACTTTTGATAGATTGTGCCTCCGGTGTTGGCTTGTGTGTTCCGCACAAACCGTTCAAGTACAATATTAAAAAAGTCACATGACAGCGCATCACCTTGTCTAAAACCTTTTTTGACATTAAAGGTCTCGGGAGGTCATTAACGACCTTGAGGAAGCAGCGAGCGTTCTCCATCGTCATCCTGCACATACGAAGAAGTTTGGCAGGGATGCCAAAACTAGACATGGCTCTTTAAAGTTCTTCTCTATAGATGCTGTCACAGGCGGCCTTGAAATCGATTTGGACTTCTTGGGATTTCTCCAGGATCTACCGAAGTGTGAAGATTTGATCGATGGTGGACTTTCCTGGCCTGAAACCGCACTGATAGGGCCAATCAGGCTGTTCATAAAAGGTTTCAGGCGTTCAGACAATATCGCAGAAACGATCTGGTATGCGATGTTGAGGAGACTGATGCCTCTATGATTGGCGCAGTTGAGGGGGTCTCCTTTCTTGTGGATCGGGCAAACGATGCTGAGGTTCCATTCATCAGGGATACACTGGTCTGACTAAAACTTAGAGATGAGTTGGTGTATGCTCTCTATCAATTCATCACCAGTTGCCTTGAAAAGTTCGGCCGGTAAGCCGTCAGGTCCAGCAGCCTTGTTGGATTTTAGCTTGGATATTGCTATCCTCGCTTCGTTTGGGTCAGGTGGGCGGAATTTTCGAATATCATCGTCTATGTTGAATGGTTCATTCTGGCTGACATTGGGATGTTGGTCTTCATTGTTGTCAGTCATTGTCTTCATTGTTATACAGTCTGCAGAAGTAGTTTTTCCATATTCTCAGCACCGACTGTGTTTTTACTACGAGGTTTCCATTTTCATCTCTGGTTTCTGTACAGGTATTGCTTCTCTGACACGTTCTTTTTACCTTTTGGTAAGACTTCCGTACATTGTTCCTGGAGTATAAATTCTCAATATTCTCGATCGCCCGCCTCTCATGCTGTTTCTTCTTCTTTTGGAGAAGCCGATGTTCTTCCCGTCTCTTTTGCTCGTAGAGCTCACGAGCAGCTCTCGTCTTCCTTTGCAGGACGCTTTGTATGCCTCTTGTTTTGCTGCATGCACTCGCCGGAATTCTTCGTCAAAGCAAGGGTTTCGTGGTGGTGGGCGAGCGAGACCCAGGACATCAGTCGCGGCGTTCTGATGGCATGTTGGCAGCGTTGCCACTGGTCTTCGGCACTTGATGCTGGCGGCATAGGGGTGATTGAGAGATTTCGGGAAACGCGTTCAGCGAAGAGTCTGGCGGTCTCCTGCGATTGTAGCTTTCCGACGTTCAATTTTCTTACAGTGATTCTTCTTTGTTGCTCACTTTGACATACCTGCATTCGTACCTTGGCTACTACAAGGTAATGATCCGAGTTTATGTTGGCCGCTCGGAAGGTCCGGACATCCAGAATACTGGAGGCATGTTTTGCGTCGATCGCAATATGATCAACTTGGTTGATCGTTACATGATCATTAGACCGCCATGTCTGCTTATGAATATTGAGATGAGGAAACCATGAGTTTGCTATGGTGAAATTTCGCTCCACAGCGAAATCAATTAGCTTTAGTCCGTTATCAGACTATCTATGCAAGGTACAGCGTTAAATTCAAGCTGGATGCAATCGAAAGAACAAATCTTAGGTGGACAACTGGTACAACATATCTAGCGGCTAAGCAGATTTGGCCCAAGTTGGATCTCTCTCAATCGATTGCATATTGGCTCTACAACAAGGCTTGGCGTATATTTAAATTATTTTTGCAGAATCTGCATGGACGAAGAAGAGGAAGAAACCATTCCTCACCTTCCTCGTGCATGTCCAGCTCTCTCCCATAGAAGTTACTCTTTGTATCGATTATGCACTGCGAACTCAAGATCTATTGTGCCAGCCCGGTGTTTAGCCCAGAGCTGGGTTAAGGCTCTTGATAAACCTTAACAAAGCTACAGGCTCAATGTTGCCAAGGTCTGAGGGGCTAAGCAAGGCCCGCCTGATGTGGAGAAGTCACTGGTCTAAAATACTGATTTTCCACGCGATGCCGCACGTTGGAACCTGAATCCATAAATCCCTGCGCCATTTCCAATTTGGAACCATCTGTGTACCAACTTTGAGAGTTTGGTAAGACTACATGCTCTTCATTCCTCCATGTGTGGCGGTCACCTATGAATACCTTGACCTTTCTGGGGAACCGGTATTTCTTGAGCATGGTATTTGACATTTTGAGAATAGGGTCATTTTGAATGTACTCTAGAATCTTCAGATGGCCTGTAAAGTTGCTGATTTTAAGGTCTGAAATCTTGGGCGGCCCAAGAGCACTCAGCCTAGCTTCCTTTTGTACTGCAAGGTGTAGCGGTGTGAGGCTAAGCATTGATCCCATTCTACCATGGGGCACGTTTTCCTTGCCCCTGTGATGTCCAGACAGGCTAGACGATAGATTTTATACAACTGTTCCTGAGTCTTGACCTGTAAGGTTTTTGGCTACCAAGCCTACGATGCATAAGTGATCATGGGATTAATAATGGCGCTATATGTCCAGTATACCATATTCTCTTCGGTTTTAGTTCCCAAATTTTGCCGTGTAGGCCATGGCACATAAACATTGCTCTTGTCGCTTTCTCGGTAACCTTGCTCAGGTGTGAATTTCAGGTGAGCGTTTTGTCATGAGTAATTCCTAGGTATTTCGCTTCCCTGGGTATGTCGATTGGAACGTTTTCCAGTGTAATTTGTTTAAGAAAGTGATTCCTTTTCATGGAAAAGGGTACAAGTATAGCTTTTCCAGGATTGAGGGTAAGTTCCTTTGTCCTGCACCAATCGGAAGTTGAATTGAGGGCACCTTGCATTTTTTCATGGCGTTCTCGAATTTGCCCCTAACGCTGATGACAATGTCGTCTGCATATCCTTCTACTTTGTAATCCGATTTTTCAAGTAGCTCTAGAAGTTCGTCAATAACTAAAATCCAGAGCAGGGAGGAATCTTATCTTCCTGGTACGTAGCATGATTAGGATCCAGTTTATGACCAGAGGAGCTATATTTTTCCTGATCATAGCCTTTCTGATTGTCTCATAGGAAGTTTTGTCGAAGGCTCCCTGCATACGAGTATCTATGAAGGTACATAGGGCTGTTTCTTTCACAGCTAATGATTTATTAATCAATAGCGTTAAACTGTGAATGGCTGTCTCAGTAGGCTTTCTTTATAAAGAACTTTTCCCTTATATGATGATCGAAAATTTGCTCCATCGTTTTTAGGAGAAAGGAACTGAGGCTAATGGGTCGAAATGATTGAGGTGATTGATCCGCCTGCTTTGCCACCTTTGGGATAAAACCACCTTAACCTGCTTCCAATTTTTTGGTATGTACCCTAATGTGAGGCTTGGTCTGAAAATCCTTATGAGGGTGGGAATTAACAGGTTTTGTCCTTCTTGTAGAAGGCAGGGAAATATACTGTTTACAGCTGGTGATTTGAATGGGCTAAAAGTGGATAAAGCCTATTTAACGTGGTTGGCAGTAAAGATTCTGCAAGAGGGGCTTTAGTCTCGTGTAGAAACAATGAGAGTCGTTCCTCAGGTGTTCTGGGGAGACAGTACAATCGGATATACAGCCTGGAAAGTGGATATCAAGTGACAGGTCTCCTCAGGACTGCTGGTGGTGCTTGGAGAGACTCTGGGCTAGGGTCTTTTGAAGGCGAGCCGCAGCGGGGAAGCTTTTAATTGGTTCGCAGTGAGTTCTCCAAGACTTGCGTTTAGATTTTCTAAGTTCTTTCTTATAAGTTGTTAAAGTATCTCTGTAAAGGCACCATTCGCCATTGATTTTAGCTCTATTGAATAACTCTCTAGTTTCACACCTAAGTGACTCAAGATGCTTATTCCACCACGGGGCATCGCTGTTGGTCTTTTTCTTTGTTTCAGCACAACTGCCTTCGTCGCACAACTGCGGCGGAAATGGTTTTTCGAAGGTGTTCTGCCTTGAATTCCATCTCTGGAATGGTATGTATAGGGTTCGAGGCGCGATTTAGTTCTGCCTCGAGGATAAGCCGATAGGAATCCCAATTAGTGTGCCTAGGGTTCCTGTAATTTAACGTGTCCTTCATGGAGACCCTTATAAAGAATCTAATGTGGTTATGGTCCGACATGGAGACTTCGTCAGACACGTGTCAGGTAGTTATGAAATTATATATGAACGGGCTTGCCAAAGTGAGATCTAGTACCTCTTGGCAAATGATGTTAGTACAAGTAGGAAAAAAGCGATTCACCTCTTTCGATAATGGTGGCCGCCGAACTGCGGCCCAGGTGGTGTGATGGGCGCTAGCGTCATAGCTTATGATTCATGGTAACTTTTTGGCACGGCAGTAAGCCACCAAGTACCCTATCTCGTTCGATGGTGCCTCAGCTGTGTCCCCGGGAAAATAAGCGGAGGCAAAGACAACCTTCATGGTTCCACTTGCTAGCGGTTCTACTTTTGCCACTACCGCCACCAGGTCCCTCGTAATGAACTCTTTCATGGAAAACATGTTATGAGTATTTTTAATTAAAATTGTTGCCCTAGGATTGCTCCGCGAGTCAGAATAAATTAACTTACAGTCTTTCGTTGGAAGCCCTTTGATGGCTGCCACGAGCACTGATGGCTCTTGCATCAGTGCCAAGTCAACATCTTCCTTGATGAAACGTCTATTTACGGAAGATGCTGACCTAGCATGGTACAAGTTGTTTTGAAAGCACTTGAATTGCCTTCTGATGAGTGGTGGAGGACTGATCATCGTTTACGCCCCCTGTCCCGATGGACCGTTCTCTTGGCCCTGCCGCGCTATTCAGTAGCGCAGCTTCCTCGGGGTTTCTCCTCTCCTACTTTCTTAATCTCCCAGAGGGAGAGATGGAGCGTCGCTCGCTATACCTAGAAATGTAATCCACCTCCCGACGCAGTTTATGTCTGAGTCTGAGGGATGAGGGTGGATCGTTGCGCGGATGGCTTGGTATCGCGTTTGAAGCTGCAGTCGATGTATTATCTGGCTTCCGTTTGTTTGCGGATACCGTCTCAGCGCTGGTTCTGGGCTCCTGGAGCTGGCAGGATTTTCTTTTTCTACCCTGTCAGTCTGGTTTACAGAGGGTCTTGGATACTCTTATATTTAAGGCGAAGTTGTACGGGTCCGAAGCCGTAGTTGAGTTCACCTCCGATTTTGAAGAGGTGTAAGGTTGATGCCGGATCTAGGCCTACGGTGATCTCCACCGCGGATGCTCGCTGAGTCGTCCACTCTTAACCCTGCGATTTAGCCTTTGATTAGGCCCAACATACGCTCGTTCGTGTCTTTGTCAGGAAAGTGCCCGACACAAATTTCTGGACGCGGAACTTCTCCCTCGTCCACAGCTTTCAGCTAAGTATCTTTCTACGGCTTCATTTTGGGCGCTGTTGTCTTGAGCCAGTCTGCTGTTGCCCTATTTTTCCAGCTGAAAAGAAGCCAACCTGGTTTAAATGTGCAGCCTAGGAACTAAGGTTTTGTGAAACTCTCTTTCGATGTAGGATGATGTTTAGCACATTATCCTGTACCCGTCTGAGCTGGTCTGTCGTCCAGATGGTTTCCGGGAAGTCTAGTGGTAAGACACCGATCTTAGCGCTTTCCGCATTCCTTTAGGTTTTTACAAGGCTTGATGGTTCGAGTCCAACTCTTGATGTGTTGGCCATCCTCTTCGCGGCGATGTCTGGTGGAGTACCGCTGTATCCTCCTGGACGTTTTGAGGGGCCTCTTGTTTGTTCAGTGGAGCCTGGGCTAGCTCTCGAGCTTGCTCCAGTTCGTGACCTTTCCTCAGAAACTCTTTCAGGCGTTTGCGTCCAGATAGCTTGACCCATTCTGAAAAGAGATTTTTGACGCTATCAATATGAGCGTCAATCACCGTTGCACTTTTGCAACGGCTCTTCGCCAGGTGATGCTAGGAGTATCTCTCATCCTCCGTATTTATGGTGTTAGTGGTGTCGATGGTACCTAAAGCCCCGTCTTCTACTATGACATCCATATGTTCAAACTTCACAGCAGGCCCTCTCTGTAGAGTCTGAGAGGCCCAAAGCCGCCCCAGTTTGAACGTTTAGAGGAGTACATTCCTCATCTTTGTTTTTAAATTTGTATCCATAGGATTTTTTTTAAAGGGGAAGAGTAGTTCACCCGCGGTAGAGCCCCATGGCACCGGGGGCTAATTTAAACCGGATGTCACCTGGTTTCCGGAGTCCACTGTTATAAGGCACACTTACGGAGTGCCATTCATCCCTTGGGCACGGTCGTTAAACACCTTGGATTATTGATTTATTCAAGTTTTTTCCTCTTTAGATCCGCCATATTCAGTCTGCAGTAGAGACACCATGTGCAGGGTGTGGTTCTTCACCACGTATGGACGGTGTTAGGAGATAGATTCACTTGGACGCCTCTACTCCTCTGGCTCATTTGCCTTGGACCTTGTCCCTTAATTTAAGTGTAAATAATATTTATCTAATCTAATGTAATCAATCAGAAGAAAGAGCGGATTAAGGAGAACCCCGAACTCCAGCACCGCGCGATTGAGAGACCTATGGGAGCGCTGAAGAAGATTACCGACGGAGGCAAATTCAACTGACTTGTGCGAGTGTGAAAGTGAACAACAAAGACGATAGAGTGCATCCAGAGAAGAGTCTCAACACCCGCCAGAGATCCGCAGACGCATCAGCTAGGGAAGGTGGCGCACATCGTCTTCGCCGTGTCGTTCAAGGGGGATGAGTTTGGCCACGTATTTCTTTGACTAAAATTCAGCAAAAAAATTGTCAGATTGTCAAGATTGTCACGTTTTCACGTAAGTTCCTAGCACTCGGACACGACTGAGCCCGCCCAATTTCTTTTTTTTTTGTATATTTTAGGGACGCCTTTGTGCTATTAAGGGTTTCAGCTCTTGAGTTGGGAAACCGCATCGGACCTAATTTCTCTGCGTAGAATTTCCTCATTTTCTTTCTTCTGGCTCTATAGTCATCTCAAATTTTGATTCTTTTGAAATATGATTGTTCCTGCGGGATTTCTGAATCTTGCTCACAAAAATGAGATTTTCCGGAATTCGTGAAACGTCTGGCACCGACATGACACTGAAATCAAAGAGACTCACTATCATGCATATTTTTCAATCTTGTGTTGGAGAAAATAGGCAAGTAGTTGTAGTTGCACGGATAGTTTGGATTGTAAACTATCCGTGCAACTACTTGCCTATGCGTACTTTGTGTTCGGGACCATTTCAACTCATCTGGACTCTGATGTTTCCACGTGCTCTTCGGATCTACGCCCCGCCCTGAGGGAGGATATTCAATTAAACTAACCGAATTTAGTCGCCAACTCTGTCAACTATCTCTGGGACATTTCAGATCACGACGTCAGCAAAAAAGAAAAAAATTGTCAAAACAAGCGAATGCTCTTTGAAAGCATGCCTGAATCCCAGGATACTCAACTCCACAGCATTCATGAAAACTTTAATATTTGTTAAGCCTTTTTCGCAATTCCCCATTCGAAACCCGTATCACCATCTCCAAAATAAACAATTCTTGGAAATACAAATTTAATTCTCAATTTAGACGAACTACGTCAAACGACTTCATCAACTGACAATCCCTCCATAACGAGATGTGCCCACAGCATCATCTGAATCTATCTCGCTTTCTCCTTCTTGTCGTCTCTAATGAAATAATTTGATTATTAAAAATAACAAAACCGCCATCATATATCAACCTCTCATCTCGCCCGCGCTCCGACCCACATTCGTTTGGTAACAAAGACTCTCTAGCTCTGTACATGTCTTCCCTTCTTTGTGTCGGTCTTATGTGCGCGCCTCAGCGCTCAAAAATTAAAATGTGAAAACTCGTTACGCATTCCAAACAAGCAACGTAATTATTCTGGTTTTATGTTAAGCAGAGTAGAAAATTACTAATTAAAAATTGTACGGCTTTAGGGGGTGGATGGGTGTTGTTGTGCCCGCCGCGGCCGCGAAAGGTCGTGTTCTACCCTCCTCCTGCGTTGGCAAACCCAAATCTCTCGTCACAATTAAATGAAATGTGAATGCTTTTTGGATACACCGCGGGAGTGTGTCGTACGGAATAAGGTACACGTACCGCATCTACGCAATTACAATCCACATTTTATAATTTAAATACGCGCGGTTGTGAGGGTGGGTGGTTCCTGCGTTTTGTGTGCGAGGGATGAGACCATTCCACCAGGCATAACTTTTAAGAGCAGTTATTAGGTGAAAGCTTCCTCCTAATGGATTCCTGACTGTTTCCCGTGAAATATTCAAAATGTTTGCGCCGCAGGATGGATCCCATAACCATAGCCATAGTAGCTGTGGCACTTAAAGTTGTAACGGTGTGTAATTTATGTTTTGAGACGCTTTAGAGAGAGCGCGCACGAGATAAGCCACAAGTGCGTAGGATTTATGGACGTTTAATCTCCATCTAAACGCAATTAAGTAATTTAGTATGCGTACGGTTTAGCTCGAAAGGTTCATCATTGTTGCGGTATGGGATGGAATGGGGGCATGTGACCAGGCATTAGAGCGAACTTTATAGCTCAGACCATGTAATCACCTTTTCATAATTTTTTGGAATACATCTCCCCTCACTGCGCTCGGTCTGTACGGCTCAATTGTTGTCGAGAGCTAGCCATAGCCATGGGATTATATTCCATCAACTACGGCTGACCATCAAGCATAAATGCGTCCATTAAGGACGATTTTGAAATCCCATTCCCACATCGTTGGCGATGCAGTGCAACCGAATGTGAGAACAGTGCTGATGGAAAATAAGGGAACTGGTATAGGAAGTCTCAGCACAGGAAGTTATTATTATTTTTTTTAAGATTCAGGGCAAACAATGACCCACGAAGCACTACGATCTAAAGAGATCTTTTGTGCTATCCCGTGGCTGGCTGGTTGAGAAGTAGTTATCAGTTAGCTGAAATCTAATTCATTGATGAAGCTAAACATAGTTGAAGCTAAGGAAGAAGTATGTCACCAGAAGGTGATTTGAAGCCTTGGTTAAGTGCTTAAGCTGAACAATGGCTGGGCAACCACATACTAGTATGTAATGGTCTGTTTCGATGTATTCAAGACAGAGACGGCACGTATCCGATTGAACACGGCCCATTTCCTCGAGATGGTAATTGAGAGAACAATATCCGGTTAGGAAGTCAGTTAAGATCTTAGCATTGTTAGAATGTCTCTGGTTCTATGTATTTGTTGAGAATAAATTTCTTGGAGGGCCTGAGGGCAGGTTAAGCATTCCAATGTGAGAGTATTTGTTCACACTCCCAGTGGTATAGCTCTATCTTTATCTGGCTGGTAGGTAAACCGCATAAAGCTTCAGGTCCAATGAGAGGAGAGGAGATTGGGCACTTAGGCTACTAAGCTTATCAGCAGCTTCGTTACCATGAATGCCTTTATGTCCATCGACCCACATTAATGTGATCTTATTGTGTGCAGCAAGCTGCAATCTGAAAACGAGCAATCATAACCCTCGCACTTCACTGCATTTCTACTAATCCGCCTCTGAGGTTCGCCTGAGAAGTGATATTGACATTTATAAAAATCAAGCCGCCATGCACCCATAAAGCCGGAGTCGAAATTACTAAAGAGTTGTTCCGTGCGCGTCATTGTCATAACTTTTTACTTTGTTGGCTAGGAACCAAACAGTGGTGGACTACTCAAATCAGACCCTCCATGAACTTTCTAAAATCGTCCATGGCCTTGAATTTCTAAAATCCTTACTGAACTTCCATCACACAGCATTTCGAAGAAACTCTGGACATAGGTTAGGTTAGGCCAGGTAAGGTGAGGTGGCTGTCCTGTAAGAGTCAGGACACCTTAAACTAAGGTTAGGTCCATTGTGATACCACATATTTTAAGAACCTGAAGTTACCGGGTACCTAGAGGAACTATAAATCATTTCAGATTGGTTGTGGACTAAGAAATCTCAATGTGCCTAATGTGGCTGAGTTGGGTGGCTTATTCAATCGAACTCTGATTATCTAGATGGACCGTAAAGGTATTATGGTGCGTAAGAGTATAGGGTGACTGATACAACTATGGACATAACAAAATAAAATTCTTGTGCTTAGCAGATCTCACTTAAGACGTCTTATCGGTAACGCAAACTACTTTAAATACATACTTTTTTTTTCCCAGCCAACCAAAACTAATGCTTTTAAGTACAACAGATCTGAGCAGGAGTTGTAGTGACACTTTCTTCAAGGGTGCCTCGGGGGATATTTCAGAATCGTTTAGCAAAGCTAGCAGCGCCCAAGGATTCATTCACCATTACTACTTGACAACAATATTTATTGAATCTTTTGCGTGCACCTACAAGTTACCCTTGACAAATCATGTTGGGCAAATCATGTTTCTTAACGTCAGTCGTCTAGACATTTCAAGCGGACACCAACAATGTTATCATATTCTTTTAAGTCCGTTTCCTTTTCCTCCCGACTGTGCGCACATGATGATATCCTCATACTGATACAAATCAGGTACAACGTTAAAACCAAATTTTCCTTTCGCATTAACTATTTGTTCTTCAAGGGACGAGTTGAAATGGCTTAAGCTCTGCCACCTTCGTTTCCAATTAGGATATTCCCTACCTCCCAGACTCGACCATAACAGGATGTGTTGCAACAAATTTATCTCTCCCAGGCATAAGCCACTTTCCTCCCCTGCCATCGTCCCTCCTCTAACCGTGGTCGAACTGAATGACGTTTTGTGTAATGAACATGGAAGGAGCGTTCGGTCTCGAGGGTATAATGAATGCTTTTGAGAGCTTTTAATTAAGATCACTTCATATATAATTTTGTTAATTGACAAAAACCCCGAATGTGTACACGTAAATATATGTGAATACATCCAATGTAAGCGGGTATCCTATGTGTAAGGACGCAAAATATGTAGTATCTTCTCCCTTCGCATAGTTTGCTGATGAGTTGGGCATTATAGACGGTCGTCACATATACATGCATACGCACCAACAAAGCAGCATACAAATAATCTGCATAAAGGCGAATAACGCTCCAAGGAAACAATTAGAGAGATGAATTCATACTGTACGCGCCATGTTGCCAGTGGTGATGATGAGACTCTCTGTACAGAGTCACTCCAGCGAGGAATGGGTTTTCATTTATGCATGGCGGAGATGCTTAGCAACCTTTGGTATAACCATGGTGATGACAGGTCGGTAGGACGGGTATAAATTGATCCTGGAGAGGGAGTCAATACTTTTTGTGTCCAATTTTCAAAGGAATATGGTTGGGTTGGGAATTCAAATTGCAAATAATTGCTTTTCATTGAATATTTTTAATTGTTTTTGGATACGAGTTTGATTGGTAAACAGTTATGGAAATTCGTACATTTTATAGAAATTAATTAAATACCATAATTAATTAAGAGGATGATAGAGTTTAAGTTTCGACCTCATGTAATTTGACGCATCCTCAAATAACATAATTGGACTGCAAAAAAACAACTGGACCGGCCGGAATACCAGCCAAAGTTCAAAAAACCTGCGCACCGGAGCTAACACCTATTCTTTGCAGAGCTTTCTCTATTTCTTACTCCCAGAAAACTTTTCCATCGTTCTGAAAAATTGCCCGCGTTCAACACATCCCTAAAAAAGGAAAAACGTTTCTGCCACAAAACTACAGCCACATAGTCCAACTTTCAATGCTATCCAAAGTAATGGAAAAAGTTGTCAATGCAGAAATAATCTCATATGCGGACAGAGGCGGTCCGCGAACCGCTGCATTGGACCTCTCGATCGTGTTGGAGCCTTATTATGTAAATAAACTTCATATAACTACCGCAACAGCTCTGCGTATGGATGAAAAACTTTCTTCAGGACAGATCAATTCAAGTGGTGGCCAATGGTATATCTTCCGACACTTTTGCTGTAAATGCTGGAGTACCACATGGTTCTATACTTTCACCAATTATTTTTTTTACTCCATATTAATGATCTGCTAGAGTCGACAAATAATAAGACATTCAGCTTTGCCAATGATAGTACCCTAAAAACATCTTGTTCGAACAACACCGCCGTGAACGAAAGCACCTCACACTTGCAGGTATGAAATGCCACTGTAACTCTTTCTGCTTTAATGATAGTGAGAGTTCTTAAGTTTTGAAGCTCCTTATTGGCCCCGATAAGGTTGACTCCCATTGTCGCAATATATGTGAGGTGGTAATCCTCTTCTAGAGATGAAACGCCCTACATCTGCTCGAAAAGCTTCTGATGTGCGGTCACTCACTAGCTCAATATGAGTAGCCTTCGTAGCTAAAGGTACAAATATTGCAAGAATGTATGAACCCGCACCAGGAGTTGAATATGAAAAAGCCGGTCCCCAGAGGGGAAAGAAAACGACACCACTCTGAAGTAATGCGATAAGTGGGTGGTGTTGAGTAGAAAGAAGGGGTTAAAGGTGTTTTTTTTTTTTAGTGAGTAGCGAGTCTTACACTACTAGAAACAGAGCGGGACCGTTTCCCGTGCACATTAGCGTTTTTTCACTACCCCCTAGGCAAAAAACAAAAAAAAAACCTCAATGTGGCCATCATCGGATTGATACCACCATGAAGCGTGACATGGTGCACATATTCTGCCAGCAATTTGGTGAAAACGTTGTTGTACGGTCAAATGTATGGATGTTTTTCGTTGAATATTATTCTGACGTGCTGTAGACGACTTCCAACAACTAACATTTTATTAGTAGCTTGCTCCTTTTAGAGATGACATCTCTATTATTTAAGGATCTCATTTCCTCCGGAAATGAATCCAATTGCACCCAATGGACTATGACCCTTTTGCCTCTTCAGTTCCATCGAATGTTAGCTCCCATGTTCGTCTGTCTTTTCCATGATGAGTACAGTTCAACACAAATCGTTTGCAGTAGACTGTTGTTCTAATAAGATGTGTATAAGAGGAGAATCTGTCCATTATGGTGTCTCTTTTTGTCGCCGACGTTAGCACTATTTTTGATTCAACTGTTTGGGTTACCGAAATTATCTGCTCGACTACGGATTGTACAGGCCAATGTACAGTACTACTGTTTAGCCATTCTGGTCCATTCCACCAAAGGGAATGACGGTTAAGTTGCGCTGGGGTTAAACCTCTTACTACGCAGTCCGCGGGATTTTTTGCAGATCTGATGTGTCGCTATGAATATGGAATCATTGTTTCTCGGATTTGGCCAAGCTTCCATTCTGAATAAATTCAAAATCTCTACCGAAAGCCCGAACTACATTATCCCACGTCTTAGTTTTGACAAGAACTTTCTTGTGACCATCCCTTCCAGATCACTCTGGGAGATGAGTCGATCCGCTTCTATACTGACGGCTCAAAAACCAAGGACGGAGTTATCGGAGGTGTTTTCTCTGACAGGCTTAATCTTAAGCCTTCCTTCCGTCTTCCAAATCACTGTAGCGTGCTCCAGTCGGAAATAACGGCGATTAAAGAAGTCTTAGCTAGACTTAAGAAAAACGTGATGTCTGCTAGAGATGTCCGCATCTTTTCAGACAGCAAAGCAGCAATCAAATACCTAGAATCGACCTCTATAAATTCCTTTGTAGCTCTAGACTGCCGATCGTTTTTCGCGGAAACGATCTATACCCAGCCTGCTGAATAAAGGCTCATTAGGTTTACCTATCGCTACTTGCAAACTCAAATTTAAGCTGGATGCTATTGAGAGTGCAAATCTTAGATGGACAAGTGGGCCCACATATCTAGCGACAAAACAGATTTGGCCAAAGCTAGATCTAAAACGTTCTAAGAATTTAATTTCTCTCAACAGATTGCATATCAGCGCTACAATATGTATCATCACTGGGCCACTGTCTAATAGGCAAACATGCTGCAAGGCTGGGCTTTTTTGTGCACGAATTTTGTAGAAGCTGCATGAAGGAAGGAGAGGAAGAAACTATTCCTTACCTTCTTTGTGCCTGTTCAGCTCTCTCCCGTAGAAAGAAGCTTCACATAGGAGTACCCTATTACAACGACATAGGCGACCTGAAAAACATCGACATTAAGAGCCTCCTACGCTTCATAAGAAAGTCAAAATGGTCTAACGAGTAGGTAGAGAGAAACTTTCTCCCATGATCTACGTGGTATCACAATAGACCTATTTATTGGTCTAAGTGTGTTGACGATTCTCAGCTGGCAGCCACTTCTTTTTTTTTTGGTACCGATGCATCTTGGAGTTTTTATGGATTTTATAGTTCATGCCAACTCTATTGTACATAACTCTATTAATGGTTCATCCCAGTCAATTTCAGCCTTCCAAATCCGTTGCATAAGTACCTTGGCGGTGATTGCAACTGGTGTGAACCACCCTAATGGGTCAAAAAGACGCGCTGTTTCCGATAGTGTGGGACGTTTTGTTGATATATGATTTTCCGTCGATGATTTGGTTATGTGTACTTTTAACTGGATTGTGTCAGCTGAAGGATTCCAATGCATTCCCAGAGTTTTGACTTCTTATCAAAATTAATACGAAGCTGATTACGTGCGTCTAAAATTGATTCGAGAAGTGATCTGTGGTTTGTTCCCCATTTCCAAAGATGAAAACCACCACCCTTTAATAATTTTATAAGTTGGCCTTGAGCCTCCTTACATTCTTTTAACGTGTCTTCACCAGCTAGTACGTCGTCTATGTAGAAATCATTTTTGACAATCTCTGAAGCTATTGGATGGATACCTTTGTTATTAATCAGTAGCTAGCTGTTACAGGGTTCTTACGGCTAGGTATGATGCTGTCCCATATCTGACTATTGTAAGTTTGTATTCCTTTATTGGAGGATTGGTTTCACTTCGCCATAGGACACGTTGATAGTTTTGATGTAAAGACATACTTTTTTCTCCATTGCGTTATTATTGTCGTAATATCCTCTTGGATCCTGAGGCCCACCATCACCAATTGATTCAGACTTACTTCACTGGAAGTTTTTGCCGATCCAACAAATAGTACCGGCGATTTAGTAGTAGGTAGTAACAACTGCTGCTCTACTAATCCATTTTGGACACTTCTATCATATGCCTTAATTGTAAGAATTAATTTATGACCTTTACGATTCAGCTTTCAGTTCCATGTTACTGCTGAACTTATTCTCGAGCTGTCGGCTCTGTTCTTGGATTCTTCCAGCCGCTTGCCATGGTCCATTTCTTGCTTAAACAGATTTTTGACTGCGTATCTTCCTTCCTTATCACGAAAATGAGACTCATGATAAAAATCTTTGCGCTCTTGGTCACACGTCTTCTATTGTCTCAGCTGATAAACTTCTTCAATGTCCCAGAATTTTTCAAGTTATTCTTTAATGATGTTTGAACTACAAGACCACGTATTTAAATTTTGCCATTTCTTCGGGTCGATGTTCAACCTGAGATAAGCCACCCTAATTGGGAATTTTGTGCTATAAGAGAAGTTCCAACTACTTTTTCCAAATCACCAAGAATTATGTCTCAATATATGTAGCTCTGTATAATTGCAACAGGATATGTGGCAAAAAGTGGAGCCCTTCGCAAGAAAAAAAAAATGCACTGACTATACACAGCAGTTGTTAGAATCATACTCACATACAATTGTACCGAATAGTGGAAGGCCTCATGTACATTCAAGAACTATCAGTTACTTACAAAGGTACAAAGAGCAGCGTGTCTAGTCACAATTGGGGCTTTAAGATCAAGTCCAACTGCGGGACTAGAGGCAATTTTACATATATTTCCTACTGCAGCGAGCATCCTACTAGGCGAACCCCACAGCCGGATCAGTCGAAATGAGGTGATGTGGGAGAGTGGTGACCCATTATTTTTGAATCATAACCTCGCTGAAAGAGGAAGAAAAAGACTTCCTACTGCAGCGAACATTTTGTTTGCCTTAAAGCGACTAACCGCTGACAAGACCGAAATCATGGTCAAAGCTTAATACTTCACTTAATATCATATGTTGATGAGGTAACTGATTACGTGATCCCCTATATGGATTTCAATCGATATTACATGTAGAGCGGATGGACACCAAAGATCCTGCCGGTAGAGTCTTCGAATCCAACCCAGAGGGACTATGCAGTAGAAGCCCTCCTCGCCATAGTTGAGGCGCACAAGTTCAATTAGCTAAAGACCCAGGTAAATGGAGATGCTTGTTGGCTGAGGCCCAGGTTCACCCCGAACTGTAGCGCAACCTAAGTAAGTAAGTAGTAAGTAAGTAATGAACTGTTAAAAACGTTGTTTTATGTTTGGCCATTGCAAGAATCTTTTTCGATCTTTTACTGGAGAGATGAATAAATTTCTTTTCGTGTCTTAGAACTGTTTGTAAGTCCCAATATGAGCACTTATCGTGTTGTTCCCAACGCAATTTCGATTTGGGTTGTAGGTAGGCCGCAAAAAAGTTCCAGACCAATGAATCAAATTCAATCAACTTTGTTGGGACCCAGCTCTGCCTAATTCATCAGCAGTCTCATTGCTGGCAATGTCCGTGTGGCCAGGAACCCAACTGAATGAAGGGCTGTTATGTGCAGCGAGCTGCTTGAGGGTAATGAGACAGTTCCAAAATAATTTCGACCCAAAGCTGAAAGATTTGAGAGCTTTTAGAGCTGCTTGGCTATCTGATAGAATGTTTATGTGTCATCTTCGGAGGTCTCTTCTGATGCATTCTCTGGCGCATAGCTCTATAGCATATAGCTCTGCTTGAGAGATAGAAGTGTTTTGACCTAATGGTACAGCAGATTTAAAATTGGGACCAAAAATTCCAGCACCCACACCATTTGGCATTTTTGCGCCATCGGTGTTCCAAATCGGTGGTCGACAAATCAGATCCATTTGAGGGAGCTGAGGGTTTTCCCAATAGGTTCGACTTGGAATGCTGACTTTGGAGGGATGATTTATGTTTTCTTTTTCTGGCTATGAAGTCAGATGCACATACTGCTAGTGAGGTTAGCAGCGAAATTTTATTTAGAAAAGTACAATACTTACTTACTTAGGTGGCGCTAAATTTCGGGGTGAACCTGGGCCTCAACCAACAAGCCTTTAGCTCGGTCTTTAGATAATTGCCTCCAGTTGCGCACTCCAAGTTGGTTGAGGTCCCCTTGAACTTGTGCGCGCCACCTACGGCGATGATTCCCTCTAAGAAAATCTTACGAAGAATTTTTCTCTCGAAGTGACCAAGGATGTCTTCATCCTCTTTTAATAAAGTCCATGTTTCAGCGCCGTAAAGCAGGACTGGGATGATCAGGGTCTTATACAGAGTCTCCTTAGGTGTTCGAGATAGGGCTTTACTGTTGAGTTGCCACATAAGCCCAAAAAAAAACAGCGATTGGCAAGAGTTATTCTTCGCTGGATTTCTGCGCTGATTTTGTTTTTCGAGTTTATAGCAGATCCAAGGTAGACAAAGTCCCTTACTACCTCGAAGTTATAGTTGCCCACTGTGGCGTTCTGTCCAATTCATCGGTGTTGGTTTTTCCCCTTCTTGTTGACAGCATATACTTGGTTTTGCCCTCGTTTATCGCTAAACCCATTTTAGCCGCTTCCGCCTCAATGCTTGTAAACGCACCGGTGACAGCCCGCTGAGTTTTTCCGATAATGTCTAAATCGTCGGCGTATGCAAGCAGTTGTACAGACTTGTGATAGATTGTGCCTCCGGTGTTGGCTTGTGAGTTCCGCACAATCCGTTCAAGTACAATATTAAAGAAGTCACATGACAGCGCATCACCTTGTCTAAAACTTTTTTTGACATCAAAGGTCTCCGTGAGGTCATTACTGACCTTGATGGAGCAGCGAGTGTTCTCTATCGTCATTCTGCACAGACGGACAAATTTGGCAGGGATGTCAAAACTAGACATGGCTCTATAAAGCTCTTCTCTATAGATGCTGTCATAGGTGGCCTTGAAATCGATAAAGAGGTGGTTAGTATCGATTTGGAATTCTTGGGTTTTCTCCAGGATCTGCCGAAGTGTGAAGATTTGATCGATGGTGGACTTTCCTGGCCTGAAACCGCACTGATAGGGTCCAATCAGGCTGTTGATAAAGGGTTTCAGGCGTTCACACAATATCGCAGAAAAGATCTTGTATTCGATGTTGAGGACACTGATGCCTCTATGATTGGCGCAGTTGAGGGGGTCTCCTTTCTTGTGGATCGGGCAAAGGATGCTGAGGTTCCATTCATCAGGCATACACTCGTCTGACCAAATCTTAGAGACGAGTTGGTGTATGCATTCTACCAATTCATCACCAGCTGCCTTGAAAAGTTCGGCCGGTAAGCCGTCAGGTCCAGCAGCCTTGTTGGATTTTAGCTTGGATATTGCTATCCTCACTTCGTTTGGGTCATGTGGACGAACATTTTGACTATCATCGTCTATGTTGAATGGTTCAGTCTGCCTGACAGCGGGATGTTAATCTTCGTTGCCGTTTTACAGTCTGCAGAAGTAGTTTTTCCATATTCTCAGCACTGACTGTGATTCTACTACGAGGTTTCCATTTTCATCTCTACAGGTTTCAGAACGGGTATTACTTCTCTGACACGTTCTTTTTACCTTTCGGTAAAACTTCCGTACATTGTTCCTGGAGTATAAGCTCTCGATTTACTCGAACGCGCGCTTCTCATGCTCCTTCTTCTTCTTTTGGAGAAACCGATGTTCTTCCAGTCTCTTTTGCTCGTAGAGCTCACGAGCAGCTCTCGTCTTCCTTTGCAGCGCCGCTTTGTATGCCTCTTGTTTTGCTGCATGCACTCGCCGGCATTTTTCGTCAAACCAGGGGTTTTGTGGTGTTGGGCGAGCGAGACCCAGCACATCAGTCGCGGCATTTCTGATGGCATGTTGGCAGCGTTGCCACTGGTCTTCGGTACTTGATGCTGGCGGCATAGGAGTGATTGAGAGAGTTCGGGATACGCGTCCAGCGAAGAGTCTGGCGGTCTCTTGCGATGTAGCTTTTCGACATTAAATTTTCTCACAGTAATTCTTGTTTGTTGCTCAGTTTGGGATACCCGCATTCGTACCTTGGCTACAACAAGGTAATGATCCGAGTCTATGTCGGCCGCTCGGAAGGTCCGGACATCCAGAATACTGGAGGCATGCCTTGCGTCGATCGCAATATGATCAACTTGGTTGATCGTTACATGATCATTCGACCACCATGTCTGCTTATGAATATCGAGATGAGGAAACCATGAGCTTGCTATGGTAACATTTCGCTCCACAGCGAAATCAATTAGCCTTAGTCTGTTATCAGTCGTGGTGTCGTATGCGTATACTTACCGACTGTCCTACCAAAGACGTCCTCCTTTCCTATCTTGGCGTTAAAATCGCCCAATACGATTTTAACGTCGTATTTAGGACATTGCTCGTATGTTTTGTCGAGGAGCTCGTAGAAACACTCTTTGGTGGCAGGGTCCTTTTCTTCCGTGGGGGCATGAACACATATTAGGATTATGTTAGCGAATTTAGCCTTGATCCGGATAGTCATAATACTCTCGCTCACGTGTCGGAAGCTTAAGACTTCTTGCCTAAGTCTGCCGCGTATAACAAATCTGCACCCAAATAAGCGCTGCATGTTGCCTCTGTAGCAATCACCGTAATAGATGTCACAGTTTTTCATCCTCTTTTTGCCCGGCCTATCCCATCGCACTTCCTGGATGGCTGTAATATCTGCTTTATAGCAATCTAGGGCCTCTGCTTGTTGTTCGGCTGCATGTGGCCCATTAAGGGCTCCTCCGTCGCCAACTCTATTCCAAGGTGCTGACCAACATTGGAAATTCCTTACCGATCTGTGATCCGAATACGTCGAAGCAGCTCGAGCAAGGTATTCACTAAGTTCAACCTAACTGGAACTATAGACGTCACAGTTGACTCCGTCTAGGGAATTCGTCCGTTGCCGTCTGGAACAGGAAGAAGTGCTCGAGGCTTTTGGTACAGTACAATAGCTGATTTAGTTTTTGATACGAATATTGATCCATATTTGTCCGGGTATGCAAAACTGCTGAAATATTACAAGGTTTGTAGTCACTTCTACTACAAAACCATTGCTTATCTACATTTTTCAGCGGAAACGGCAATGTATCTACAGAGATTCAAGTAACGCAAAACTTTGCACCATTTGTCGAAATAAGCTGGCCAAACTGTGTCCTTATTACTTATTAGAGAAATCAATAAAAAGGTGCTCAGTTCTTAATATGCAGAGCCGTTGACGATAGCAGAAAACAGGGATTTTAAATTTGCAGTTCTACCAGTATTTATAAAAGATACACCATTTATGGATTAAATCCTTTGTATCTGCATATCATGTTATAATAAAGCAAGAACATGTTCAGAGCAAAGTCTTGTAAGCCACATTAATAGCAAATCGGAACGCAATTTGAATTATTGAGACACACCTTTCAAATGTTCCCGCCAACGAGTACACCCTCATCCAGCCCATAAATCCATGCAAATTGGCTTTTTTCAATCCGCGTCATGTACACCGAACGGTTGCACATGAAATTAATTCCTAAGAACCCGGATCAAGGCTTCTGTACAGAGAAAGCCACTTATACCTGTGGATTTTGTAAACTAAATCTGTAATGCCGCTGTTTATTTATAACATTTACGTTCCTCCTTAACAAGGTAGTTAGCCAAGCCATTGCCTCAAGGACTTTCCCTCATAAGGATAATATTTTCCAGAGTAGTCAAAGAAAATCCACTTGAATCTGTTTTCTCAAGAAGCACTTCTATCAAAATTACTACGTATACATTTATCTGCTTCATCATACCGCCCAATCCTGAGAAATCATTCTTAAATATCCTTAATTGGAAATTTGTGTTTGCTTAGAAATTCCTCTTTGTAGTTACCCGGAGTTTTGTGTTCTTACTTTATCACTAAAGCGCCGCTGGAATACAGGTAGATACACACGTTCTTATATTAGACATACGGATATCATTTAATTTAATCAAGTAATCCAGGTAGAGGAACTAAATTAATGTTGGTATTCGCTAAATATATTCATCGTGGCAATTCAACCCACCGCCGTCGCCCACAGGGTGGGTGGTGTCAGCCTGCTGCCTACGCACCCTCGTGACATTGCTTTAATGTCTTCGCCTTTCTACCGTTTTGTTTAGATAAATTGAATTAATTAAACAGGTTCGGATACACATATACTAACAGTGTACAACCAATACAACAGGTAACAGTACTCGTACTTGTATTTATAAGCCCAGCACTAGCACCCTAAAAGCCTCCCCTTTACGTTTGCCAAGGCGACACATCTGGGAGAAGATACTACACTGGAGTTGAATAAGAAAAAGGAAAACGGAAGCACAATACGAACTGAAATCCTCATCAAATTCGAACATCTCTGACTCCCCTTCTGCCCTCTTCGTTGTTGTTAACCTTCACATTCGTCAGTCAGCAGAAATTTAGCTGGTTTCCTGTTCGTCCTTTTTGGAATCAATCCAAGGTAAATTCATCGCCCTGTCGTCGTTGTTGGGCACTTTGTATTGTGTGTGCGTGAATGTTGCTCAACCTGGGAATCTCTAGGTGAGTGCTTTAACATTCCCTGATGGAGAATTACGAGTATGTGCGAGAGCGAGAGTTGTATTGACAGTTTCATTATTTTTTCAATACACATACGAGCACAGTAGAGATGAATAGTTTGTTACTATGTAGACGAGAAGTAAATGTAAATGTGCAACAAAAATAAAAATTTCTTTATCCTGATAAAGCGTGAGCTATTCAAAAGGAAGGCTAAATTTACAACCCTGAACAAATGAAATAGTTCGCACGGAATAAGCTTATTTAAAATTAAGGGAGCAGCTACGCTAGAAGTAATAAAAATTGGAAATCGAGGAAACAGACGAATCGAGATGAGAACCTGAACCGGTGAATGGTCCGTACTTAGACTGCATTCGGTGTGTGTGTAGCTTTAATCCGAGGGTTTTCTCGGCCGACACCAGAGATGGATCCTCTTCTTGGGGTGAGGTTCAACACATTTTTGACTTAACGACGCAGGGTGCATAGAAGTCGTTTCGTAGTACGACAAGCGAACTTTACGAAAACGTTATGGAAAGGAAGGGTTAAGATAAACGCGTATACTTCCAGGAAAAGCAAGTAAAAGAGGTCTTAAGAGGTCTTGGTAAGAAAGCAGTTATAATGACACTGATACACTTTTGATAAAGGATGGTTGGAAGCAGCAATTGAAAACACAGGAGGACTAGCAGAACATCAGTATGGTTTCCGAAGGCCATGGTTAACGATAGATGCAATCCCAGTGGTCGTTGATTTAGCGAAGAAACCCATAGACGGCAGAAGATCGAGGGGTGATGCTAAGCGGTATTGTGCTGTAATTACGTTAGATGTGAAAAATACATTCAATTCTGCGAACTGGAATCGCATCTTGGAATCGCCTTGAAACATGAGGATACTCATGTATATCACGATAGTAACGGACTACTTCAGAAAAAGGATCCAGATAAGTATACAACACAGACGGTGCAAGCCCCAGCGGGGAACAGCAATCATCAGCCACCCGAGTATAAAGGAAAACGCATTACATCGAAGTTTTTCCGACCACTTCACCAAAGAAAGGTTCCCGCTTGGTAGTACAATGGACCAGAAAGTCTGAGTGTTCTGGGATTTGGGTTTCTTTTTATTTTAAAATAAAAAATATAACACAGACGATGGTCCCAAGGAGTATACCATCACAGGAGAGGTGCTACTGGATTCCGCGATGGGTCCACTCCTATGGAATATCATGTATGATGGGACACTCAACCTATCTATACCAGAAGAAGCTACGATTGTAGGCTTTGCGGACCAGCTAAGCTTCTGGCAGAAGGGGTCCAAATAAGCAACGACACAATCGGGATATTTCAACCCTGGCTTGAATCTGTGGGTTTAGAGTTAGCCAAAAATAAGACAGAAGCGGTACTAATCAGTAGCATCAAGGTGAGGGAAACGATCACTATTACTATAGGCGGGCACCAGATTACGTCGAAGCACGCCATCAAATTCCTAGGCGTCATGATTGACACAAGGCTCTCGTTTAACGAACATCTGGAATAAACTAGTGGTAAAACCTCGCGAGTAAATAACGCACTCATACGCATCATGCTAAATCATGGAGGACCGATATGGGTACAGTTGACGGTCGCTTTTGGCCAGTGTGGTTACATCTGTGATGACCTACGGCCCAAAGCTATAAAAGCCCAGTCTTACCGGCGTAAAACTGAGTCGACATACCGAATTTGTGCAATTAGAGTATGCAGTGCATTTCGTACAATATCAGGAGATGTAGTCCATGTTATTGCAGGATTACTCCCAATCGATATACTGGCAGAGGAGCTTAAAAACAAATACGAAATGAGGAGACGGGAACAAGTGTTAACTGACGGAGAAACGAACTTACCAGAAAGATCAAACAGCATAGCGCGATGGACTATGTTAAGCAAAGCCCGATGGACATATCGTCTTATCCCGCTTCTTAAGGCATGGACATGCAGCAAGCATGGCGTGGTAATATTCTACACAACGTACTCGTAATTACTAAGTGGACATGGATGCTTTCGCGCGTATTTCTACAGATTCAAACACGATAATTCTCCCTACTGTCCGAATTGCATTCAGGCTTGGGAATAAGCTTGGAGAAATACCAAATCTCGAAAACATATCTTATGGTCCAATCGCAGTAGGTATGGAGTGCTGTTAATGATTATGCAAAGCATATTACGACACAACTAAGACACCTCGAACGAGGAAGTCGACAGAGTGATGAATCACCAATAAGATTGTGAGCAAGTAATGCTAGAATAGTTGCGATTAGTACAGGCCACTGGCTAGTTCAAAATTGAACTGATGCTATTTAATACTAAAACCAAAATACAGGACTTCACCCTACGCAAACTAAATGGCCGGCGTCTCTATGCTCTAGTGCAAAATATCTAGGTATGATCCTTGATCCAAAACTTAGTTGAAAGGTACATATTTAACAGCATGTTAAGAATGTAAGCATAGCCTTCTACGCATGCAGTAGAACCTTCGGCGGGAAATGGGGTCTTCAGCCTAAAATAACCCTTTGGATGTACTTCTGCGCCCAATTATTACCGCAGAGATATCGTCCGATGGCATGCCCTTAGTAGAAAATATAAACCTCATTAAACTAAAAAGAAACCAAAGAGCGGCATGCGTAGGTGTCACGGGCGCTCTGAGATCCCGCACAATGGATGCTCTGACATTGATCCTCCACCTCACCCCTTTTGAACTACACATCAAGAATACAGCATTATGCAGCGCAGTCCGGCCCAGAGAGTCTGGGTGCTGGACTGCCATGTTCTACGGCCATAGTAGTATCCTGGAGACGGGGGAAATAGATTGCGGAGTCGGCGCAGGTGTTTTCTCTGACAAGCCGAATGTCTCAAAGTCTTTCCGTTTACTGAATCTCGCCAGTATTTTTCAAGTGGAGCTTCATGCGATTCGTGAGACCTGCCGCATATTGAATGTCCCTCCAAT
The DNA here is from genome assembly GCA_945910035.1 of Brachypalpus laphriformis. Lineage (NCBI taxonomy): Eukaryota > Metazoa > Arthropoda > Insecta > Diptera > Syrphidae > Brachypalpus > Brachypalpus laphriformis. Next base: position 150,379,301 of record OX246755.1, read on the forward strand.
TCTCAACCGCAATCTTACTATCTTCACTGATAGCGATGCTACTATGAAAGCCATTGATTCAGCTGTTACATCTTCAAAACTGGTAGAACAATGCCAGGAAGGGCTAAACAAACTAGGCGCTCATTCGAAAATCACCCTCATCTGGGTCCCTGGATATAGTAACTTAGAGGAAAACGAGCGATCGGGCGATTTGGCCAGACAAGGGTCAGTCTTTAGCGATTCTTTGCAGAAAGCGTGAATATTCTGATGGGAGTCGTCAAGGTAACATTCACAATCACTTTTTAAAGCCAGCAAACCACGGGTGAAAATCGCTTTCTAGCTGCGCTATATCAACGAGGACATAACCCAGCTATAACAAACCTAAATCAAATGAGCTGCTTAGAAGAACAAGATCAGATATTGCCAGAATAGTAGCCATCAGTACAGGCCATTGGCCGATAGGAGACTATGCATCTAAGCTGGTCATCACCATAATACTGTCTGCCGTAACTGCAGAGATGCTAATAAGACAGAAACTCTTTTTCATATGCCCGGCCCTAGCGAGAACCAGACAGCGTACCCCACTCACTGCCAAATCCAAATTTTAGAACTAGCTAAACATGCCGCGTCAGTCCATATGGTCTGATATGAAATCTTCTTTCATTGTAACTGTCAGACCATATGGACTGACGCCCTGCCTTCGAATATTGTTGTTGGTTTATAAAATAATATTTTGTGTTCATGTAATAATGTACGGGTAGTTGTTCTTGTTTCGATTTTGTATCATATCTCAAAGTACCGCTATTCCTTTTCCTGTTTCATTTCTATTTCAAATAGCAAGAACAAAGCCAGTACAAAATATGTAACGTTGGCGGCTGGAAGTGTAATTACTCATTTAAAGTGTTTCATGCATGGCTGGTGCTTCTTTTTTGCCTAAGGTATAGTGGAAAACACGAATGCGCACGAGGAACAGGTCCGCTCTGTTTTAAGTAGTCTAAGGCTCCTACTCACTAAAAAACTACCTATAGCCCCTTTTCAACCTGACACCATCCACTCCGGAACCGCTTTAGCATTACTTTAGAGTGGTGTCCTTGTTTACTTTCTCCTCCCTCTTTTCCGATCTTCTCAATACTCCACATGTCGATACTCGAGACCATCTGGTTTACGACATTTTCTTGGGAAAAGTTGCCTATCTCTTACTCTAGACTATTCCATTCTGCTGCCCACCTGATACAGGTGGAAAAGGTGTGATACACATCGTCTTCCAAACAGTGTCCGTATTGGCAGACTGCACTCTCTACTTTTCCCATCTTGTGCAGTTGAAGTAACCATGTCGTGTAAGGAACTGGGTGCTATAATAATTCACTTCACCGTGCTCCCGCTCCATCCATGCAGCAACGTCTCTGATCAACCGGTAGGTCCAACTTCCCCTCGTTTCAGCGTTCCACCTGTTTTGCCACTTCTGCTTCGTGAGTTGCTTCGTTTCTGTAGCTGCTGTTTTCGCTCCTATTTCCATCTTCTTGTCGTGGACGTACTTCCTTTCTCCTGCTAGAAGATCAATGGGTGTCACTCCTGCAACTCAACATTTATGGAAATTTGTCTCTTTGTCAGCAATATTATCTCCGTTTTTTTTTTTAGTCGCTGGGCTTAATTCATGGTTTTCCATCCAGCGATGCACCCGCCTCATATCTTGATTCAACTTTCTTTGGGCATCCTCGGTGTCCCGTACAGTGATAACTGCAGCAATATCATCTGCGTAACCAACAAAGAAGGTGTTTCCGGCATCTCCAGGCATAGAATCCCGTCGTAGGAGATATTCCATAGTTCTTAAATAAACTACCAAAATGTTTTCGGATTTTTAATGTCAGTCCTTAGGGATTGACGGTAAGTCTTTTAAATACCAAAGACGATGTGTCAAGCCATATGGACTGACACTAAATACCTAGTAATGCAAATATTTTTTACCTATTATAAGCTTATATCACAATAAAAAATTTCAAATTCTAAGAACATGTGCATTATATTTGTTTGGCAAATTGCATGTACTCATCGTTTGAATGCTTGGCAATTGCAGCATGACAATTGTCAGTCGATATGGTCTGACGTCTAACAGTGAATGGGTTAAGGTAAACTCTTCTTCGATGACCTGGGAGAAATTTTCAAGATTGGAACCCTCATTCTTTACTTAAACTCGACAGGCTGTGTCTAGCATATTCATCTTCTCCAACCGAATACTCCATCATAAAACCAGGTGTATATGAGTTTTGGGGTATCAAAATAGCACAACAGCGTAGGCCACTGTCCCATTGTGATACGTGCGATCAGACTAGGCATTGCATTCCATAAACATTTAGTCGTATGCAAAAAGATGAGTTCAAGCTGTTTACTCACTTTTCTGAGATCTTTCTTAACATGGCAAAAAATAAAAATTAAAAATACACTGACCGAGTTAGATCTCATGTTGTGAGCTCGATCTCGAAGCGTTGAGATCGATTACAAATTGAAAGCTCGATGTGAGACAAAGCTTGTTTGGATATGCAAAAGATGAGAAAACTATTGATTACATGAGATTGATCTCATAAATAGTAAAGCATGGTATTTCCCTTACTCAGTTCATATACAACTGTCAAGATGGCCGAATTTCAGCAAAATTTCGTTACAAATCGAATTAATAAAAATAGAAGGTAGGTATCCAGTTGGTGAACATTTTCGTCGGCTGTTTCGATTTAGTGAAGAGGGCGAGAAATTATTGACTGTAGTATCTTTGGGGCCGACTTTGAAAACACACGGTGGTGCTTAGACGGATGAAGAAAAAATGAGAATTTTTCTGGGCTATATAGGAGACCTCGAATTTCAAATAGGAGTTGGTGAAGATATTGGTGTACATCAATCAACTACTCGTATACCTAGAGTGATACAGCAAGTTGCAACAGAAATTGCAAGCCATGCGAATGGTTGGATCGTATTTCCACATACTTCGGAAGAAAAACATGAAGCGCAAAGGATATGGAGCAGTAAGTATGAATTTTCTTACGAAATTGGTGCTCAAAGACGCTTTGATAAAACGTCATAAGGCCAAATCGGAAAGTGACAAAAAGCCAAGCTTTCGTATTTGGCCTTATGTCGCTTTGCTAAAGTGACATAATGTCAAACGGTAGTCAAATCACACTGTACAATTGGTTGAAAATTACGGGCGGTAGAAGGACACATACGCATTTTGCCACCGCATATGTACGTATACACTTGTATACATAACTTTTTTGTACTTGTCATAAGTTAAGCTACCATTAGACGGCCATTATTTTATGTCATTGAAAGGGCGTTGTGACGTCGGAAAAAAGTGACGCACATGAGCGCCACTGATGCGACGGACTGCTTCCTCGCTTGATTTGACTCAATATTACGTAAATGGCTGTGAAAATCTCGCCGATTGCTGTGAAATGGTCAGCTTGCGCACGGCGATGGAAATTGCCCAATACTTCAGCCGCAATTTGTTTCACGGAAACACGGCGAAAGCGGAGGTGTTGGCGTTGCGATTTTAGTTCTTCCTCGTTTTCGATGTTTGCTGACAAATGCCGGAATCGTGACAGTGACCGGAATCGCAGTCGGATGAAATTCAGATTCGCAATTCAACTACAATTTCCTTCAAAATCGATCTATCGGTAGTGGCATTTTCCTGCAGAGAAACGATTGAATGAATCTCTCTCTCTTCCATGAGAAGAGTACCAGTTCAGTTTTATGTGGGTTTACACCCAAACCACACCGAACCGCCCATCTGGTGAACTTGCTTAAAGCGTTTTGTAGCAGTTCTTTTAGAGCATTAAGGTGCTTTCCTGAGACTGCTATAGCAACAACATCTGCATAAGCAATCACCGTGCATCTCTCACCCTCCAGTGTTGCCAATAGTTCATTAACCATCAAATTTCAAAGGAGAAGCGATAGAATGCCACCTTGCGGAGTGCGTCTACTGACAGATCTTTTAGAAGACGTCCAACCTAGCTCTGAGTTGATAATCCGACCATTAAGCAATAACTTGATCAATTCGCATAGTGAGCTGTCTGCCTTCAGGCCTGAAAGTGCATCTGCTTTTTAAAATTATTTCTAGCACCTGCAAGACAAGGTCGGACGACTTCTGTAGTTCGGATGGTATTATGCCGTCTGGTTCTGCGGATTTGTGTGGTTTGAAGCTGTATATCGCCCAGTGGAGTTTGTTCGGTGTAGATAAGTTAGAGGAGTTGTTTAAATTTGCATCTGGTCTGTTAGAGACAGTGTTGCTAACAACTTAGGAATTATCTGGGAAATGTGTGTAAAGCAGTAGATTTAGCGAATCTTCGCTAGAAGTCATCCCCGTCCCATCTAATTTCTTGAGATAGCTGAGCATTATTGAATTTGTGGAGAGGATGTTTCTTAGCCTAGATGCCACCTAGACTTCTTCTATTTTGCCACAGAAGAGTCTCCAAGAATTGCGTTTAGCACTCCTTAGTTCTTTTTTGTAGATAGATAGGGATGCTTTGTACAAGTTTCAATCTGTCGCATCCTTCGTGCTTTTCGCATTGTTGAAGAGTTTTCTACAATTAATTCTTAAAGGACCTCAATCTACATTCCACCATTCCACCAACGAGGCTTTTTCCTACCCCTGGGCCGTACTATAAGGTAGAAAGAAGACATCGCTTTTTTAAGGGCTGAGGTTAGATCCTCAACCATGTGATCTTATTCTTGGGTATTGCAAGGGGTCCTAGAGGGAATCGAAGTAACTAATGTTTTACAGTTACTCTGTATTTGAGCCAGTCAGTTTTACGATAATTCCTAAAGACTTTCGGGCCTATAGGGTTGATATTCAGGCTAAATTGAAGATATCGATAGTCTGAGAAGGAATGCTCACCTGATACCTTCCAGTTCTTGATCCTTTGAGGCATGTTGTCGCAGACAAGGGTAATATCTAGCACTTCTTGTCGATTTTTGGTAATGAATGTTGGTTCATTACCTATGTATATTGCACACAATGAGATTCATGCTTAAAATGAAATCAAAAAGTAGCTCACCTCTTTCGTCGATGTCCGAATGGTGTGATGAGCGTTTGCGTTACACCTTATTATGAGACCAGTTTTCTGCCTCCTTGCACCTGCGATCAGCTCTGACTCTGAGATCATGCTCATCTTTTTGCATACGACCCATTGACGCAGCTGCAATATTGCTTACAAGAAAGAAGCAATCTACCATTTGTTTTGCAAGTATCTTGCTCTAGGTAGGCGCACGCAGCCACAAATGACAACGTAAAAGGGATAAACTAGGTATAGTGCGACATGACAATATCAGTCTTCCTGCTAAATACGCTTGTTTAGATATGACGATAATGAAAAACATTCGCAGTTAAAGGTCAAATCATCAGGCACAGTTAATGCAATTACTTAGCTACATACGAGTATATGAATGATATTAACATCATCTATGGAAAAATGCGGGCAGTAACTGCCACGTCCGTTAAAATATGATCTGAAGCAGCCAGTTTCAATGACATTGCTTGTACTTTGGGATGAAAGAGGACCGTGTTGGACAGTCGATTTGAGATCGTTGCTAAGTTAGTCTCTGGGCCGTGTTTGATCAACCGAATAGTTTCCAATGAAATCACATCTGAAATGCAATGGGAATCTTGCAATGAGAATCAAGTAAGACACAGCTAATGGTGGGTTCTCATTATCTACCATGAATCGTCCTTTTGTTTGCCCTACACCTTTAACTTTTTACAAAGTTCTATGATTGAATACTTTTGAACACCGGTGTATTTTTTGCATTTACTCATTCACATCGTTTACATAGAAATATCCTTCAATGGAAAATTTCATGGCCCCAGGGCCATCACAATCATAGCATGGGTTCGATGATACATCGAACTGAATGCGCTCTTTGTCTGTTTGCATTTCTCTCCGTTCAGCAGCATCTCCCTCGTAACCTTTCATATACCCTGCCGAACCCTCAAAAGGGAAAATCCATTTTATTAATATAATATTTGCTTTTGATTGAGTGCAAAATGGGTAGAAAGCATACAGAGTTCTGAGCTCTGTCTCTTTGTAGTTGTGAAAATCCGCTCCAACCCTCCCACAACCCACCAACGTTCGTTATGTGTATGTTGTGCAAAACGGAGAGAAGAATAAAAATGACGAAAAGCTAATCCTGGAGGACCCCAGAAGGTTACCTTGGTTACGGCCAGGGTTTTCCGAGCTTTCATCTCGTTCTAGTTCAGTGCGGGTGGTAGTGTATCCCTGCAAACGAACACACTTACAGAGTAGAGCTGTTGTTTTATTTCTTTTTTGGATGGCACTCCAACACACACACACATGCTGAGATATGCCCTGTGACTGTGTGCCTTGTGTGTCCTGATTGTTGCTGCTTTTACTGTACTGTTGCTTTTTTTCGCTAGTGCACTGGGGCTTGCCACTTTTACTATTATATGGAGGTTGGGGGTATATCCTCTAACCTCCCACAGGCAAAAAAAAATAAATAAAATTAAAAATAAGTAAAAATAGACAACAAGTTGAAGGTATGCGTGTTTGTATATTGAACTCCATAATGCCCTCAACTTGATTCTTTGTCTGAAATTACAACGAACAGGAGTACCAACAACATAAATATATTTTAAGGAAATAATAAACTATTGTTTCATACAGGACATACAGGTACTGGCTCTTGTTGGCCCGGAGTCGTTAAGGATTACATTCGTTTATTTGCTGCTTGATAACTGTTTTCTCGTCTTTTCATAGTTTCGAGATGCACATAATTGCAGTAGAAGTTTGTAATAACATGCATTTCGTCCGTCCCCTACTTGAAGGGGATTTGAAGTAACAAAACTTGGAGTACTCCTTGCAAAGCTAAAAAAAAAAGATTCATTTGATGCTCCTCTCTTGGTGTATTGTGGGAGAAATACGAGTAGCAACACACAGAGCAATGGTGGCTGCTATAGTACTCGATTAGATTTTCTTTGTTTCGGTATTTTCGTACTCGAGCGACGAGATTGGAGTTCCGTTCCTTTGGTCCCTTGAAAGACTGAGAGGGTTTCATTAATTTTAATCGGATTTAGGAAAATAATGTAATTAAGGGAGGAACGGGTGATGCAAGGGCTGTTTGGGTGCATTGTTGAAAAGATGTAATGAAATTTAAGGAATTAGAATTGGTTTTGTTAAGTGCATTCTTGTAAGAGCATTAGTTGGGCGGGGGTATACAACAAAGTTCTATGTTGGAGAGCCAAGCTGGAATGGCTGGCAATCATTAGGAAGGTGATACATTCTTGAGCTGCTGAGAAATATTTGTTTCATTTGAATTAATTGTAGCTTAAGGTTCTTCATAGCGATTGAAGCGGTGGAGCTACAGATTGAATTGTCTGCTCTGAGACCTTCCTGTTTGCCGTCGCGTCAGCTAAATGAATAGTACCCTTCTGTGGGGGAAAGCTTTAATCAAAAAAGTCGAAAAAGGAGAAGGCGTTCAGAGCTAAGTTCTAAAAAGAACTAAAAAGCTTAGAAAAATTAAATTCGGGGAACTGCAATCGAAATATCATCCCTAAGCCACCACTAGCGTAAGAGAAAATAGATTTCGAATATTAATTTGCCCATGCACAGCGTGAATGTTTCTAAAGAGGATGGATGCGGCTTAACCTTTAGTGAATTGTGTGAGTAAGCTGCTTTAGAGCCAACTTCACTAGACACACTGATGATAAGTACCGCATGTCCAGACCCTTAAAAGTTGGAAGTGATTCTTTCGATGTCGCTGTATAACGCGTATAAATTGTCGTTGAATCTTCTCTTCTACTCTCCGGTTTGTGCACAATGAAAATCACTTGCAGAACTTTTCTTTCAAACCAACAACGCATACATTTATCTGCGTTCGTTAAGGTCTATCATCTTGCGCAGTATACAAGGCGTTTGGTAAGGAGGAAGCTTCACTACCTAATGGCCTTCATATTTCAAAGAAGAAATGGCTGGCAGGGCTAATTCTTTCCTTGATGTACGCGTGCCACGTATAGAATTCACAGTCGGTTTACGTTACCTGCAAAGATAATGACGGATTATTTCAGAAATAGGATACTGCCACACCGAAGATGGAACGAAGCGGTGTGCCCCAAGGCTCCGTACTAGGTCCGCTACTGTACAACCTAATGTATGATGACCCTCAGACTTAGAATCCTCAGGTCGTCGAAAATAATAGGCTTCGCCGACAACATAGCAATTGTTGTAGTGACCAAACTTCTTGAGGAATTGGAGCATGACTGTAATGAAACTATCGGGATGGTCCAGGATTGGCTAACAACACATGGGCCTACAACTTGCAGAGGAGAAAACAGAAGTGGTCATCAGCAACAGACGAGTCATTGAGACTATTAGAGTAACCGTGGGCTATCACGTGGTAGTTTCCAAACCAGACCTGAAGTACCTTGGCATTACTATAGATGCAAGGGAAACTATTAAGCAACATCTGTAATATACAGCAAAGACAACGGCTGCCCAGGCAAGGATCATGCCAGAGACTGCTCTTAGCAAGAGTTGCGGCATCGATAATGCTCTACGATTCGCAAATATGAGCTTGTGCCTTGAAGATGAAATGACACAGAAGGAATACAAAGACAGCTTACAGAATCTATGCATTGAAAGTATGCAGCGCCTTCCGAACATTTTCCTACGACGCGGCATGTGTAGGAGCTGGCATGGTACCAATAGACCTTCTTGGTAAAGAAACTCAATAGAAATACCGTACCAGCAGGACAGAGGCACCAACTGCGACGAGTCGAAGTGTCACTTAGGCACCACCAAAGACAATCTTGGACGAATGGTAGGAAAGATGGGATCGCTCTGACAAAGGCAGGTGGACGCATAGATTGATCCCAATATAAACGCTTGGATCAATAGGAAGCATGGGAAGCATGGACTTTCTACCTGACCAAGATTCTTAGTGGACATGGTTGCTTCAGAGCCTACCTCCGCAGGTTTGGACTCGACGACAACCCCTATTGCCCACCGTGCTTGGAAGCAGTCGAGGATGCGGAACATATCATGTTCCATTTTCCACGATACTATGAAGAACGAAACCTGCTGATGAACAAATTGGGTGAGAACCTAACCCCAGATAGCACATCAGACAGTTGATGAACAGGGAAGATGCCTGGGAAGCAGTTAGCGACACTGTAGCAACCATTATGACGGAGCAGCGGAAACAGGAGCGACAACGAAACGCAGCGCAGGAGGCTGCTAATACGAACGAGCCGAGTGAGGCTGCAGTCCCCAATCGCAATACAATGCTTAACGGTGGTGCTGCGAGGTCCGAAGGTAGAAAGGAAGGTGGGTTTAGTGGGTGGATATCCCCCACTGTCACGGAGTACGGGCTCAGTTTCGTCTTTAAAAGATTCCCACCTTCCAACGCAAAACAAAAAAAAAAAAAAAAAACCACGAAACCAGTCTGCTGTCTTCTGTTGTGTCTTTTACCACGAAAAGCAATTCCTGTGAAACTTGAAGAGCAAACCAAGATAAATAACATCATATTTGATAAATTGAGCAAGCTTGAATTAAACCTCGCAAATGCAGAACTCTCATGTGAATGCAAAACAGTTGCTTAACATTTTTCCATGGAATGCAAACGGCCTTCTACAAAAAATCGCCGAGCTAGAAGTGTTCTTGCGGAATGATACCACTGACATATGCTATTTTTTTTTTTTAATAATTTGCGCGCACTCGAAGGTTAATGAATACCTTCAACATGTTTACACACAGTGCGGGTCTTGGAAAGGATAGATAGAAAGAGAGAGAACGATTTTGGTGTAGTGGTTCTTCAAGCTCAGTTGTTTATGCTTCAGAGATTCCTCGGGGGTGGTCCAGATAACTGAGGAGATTTTTGTTATTTTTTGCCTTTGCTCTGATTCTCAGTACTTTTTTCCCGTTAAACGACGTCGCGCATAACACCCTTCCGGATGAGCTAGAGGCAGATCTTCCCTATTCATTTAAGACTGCAAAAGTGTTTCGTTTCTCCAACTCAGCCAGACAATAAAAACCTGAAAAATTGTAAGACTCCTGGCTATGACTTAATAACTGGATAAATCCTTAAGAAATTGGCAAAAAAGCGCTAATGAAACTCTTTTATTTAATAAATGCTTCGTTTAGATTATTTTGGGTTCCAAATCAATGGAAAACGGGGAGGTTATAATATAATGGTTCCTAACAGGAGAAATCTCCGAAAGACAAAAAGTCATACAGACTGATGTCGCCAATAGCAATAACATTAAGGGTATTTGAAAAACTTCTATTGAAACGGCTTCAATCCGTTAATGAAGAAAGGCGCCTAATATCTGACCACTAATTCAGGTTACTTACTACTTATGTCCTGTATCCCCATGTTCTCCTCGGATCGCCAGGTCTTCTGCCATCCTGAGTTAAAGGGTTCCATTGTATAGTATCATTCGCTATGGAATTGTCACCCTTTCGGAACGTGTGAACAATCCACTGCCACTTCCGCCGTTGGATGGTTCGCCTATTGTTTCCTGACCCGTTCTCTCGTAAAAGTGTTCTTTAGACATACGTTTGGGTCAGAAAATCTTTAAGATATTGCGCAGGCACCTATTAACGAACGTTTGCAGCTTTCTGGTAATCACTCTCCACGTGCTGCATCCATATAACAGCACGGATTCAACATTTGAGCGGAACAGTTTTAGCTTGGTGTTCATATATTAGACAACATCCCGAACGCGGACTTTGCTTTGGCGATCCTGTTGGACATATCCAGTTCGGTTCCACCATCGGTCGAGACAATACTCCTAATATATTGGAAATCCTCTACTTTCTCTACCGGCTGTCCAGCAATGCATATTTAAGCCGATGAGTTTGTTCCAAGGCTGACAATTTTAGTTTTAGCCCGACGATGCTTGCCTACCTCTCCGCATCTGCTGTCATTTGGTGGAGCTCCATAATTCTGTGGGAGAGTAAGCATACATCATCAGCGTGGTCAAGATGTTTAAGTTGGGATGTAAGAATCCATCCAATCAATTCGGGTTCAGAATTAAGTATTCCAGAATTGTCTAGGTTTGAAGAATAACCGATGAAAGGGAGAAAGATTTGCTCTATCGCTTTTCTTGATGTCTTTCAGGCTTTCGGTAGAATATGGCACGGTGGCTTGAAGTATAAGCTAAGGTGGGTCCTTTCGGAGCACTTACAAAAGATCCTTCAATTTTACCTTAAAGACTTTTTCGTGTTAAACACGGAACTAAATATTCCGCAAAATCACTACCGGAGTTCCGCAAGGAAGTGCTCTTGGTCTTATCTTATTTTTGCTGTAAAATCGGGATATACCTTAAATTGAAGGCACCGTTGTAGCTACATTCGTGGACGATACGGCTATTCTGGCAACGGAAAATTTAATCGAGTTAGTAGCTGTAAAACTCCAACGAGCTTTGGATAAAATCTGCAAGTGAACAAAAATTTGGCGCATTGTTCTTGACGAGACCAAATCGACCTATGTTAACTTCACTTACAAGAAAATAATCAATCCACCCGTTTTTATTACCTCGTTACAGATACCGTATGCAAGCGAAGTTAAATATCTGTGAATTACACTGGACGCGAAACTTAAGTGGAAGCCGCATGTAAAAAGAATCACAACGAGCTCAAAAACCGACTAAGAGAAATATAAAGTGTTTTCCATTATGCGTTTTCTATCTTTAAATTTGAATAAAACAAACTGTGAGTGAGATATCATTAAAATTGTTTATTTATTTAGAAGGCCCATGTACTACCTTGATCAAAAAGTTCCCGGAATTTATTCAGAAAATTAAAAATACAAGTTTTTTCATCTAAATCTATATTGTCCCCTTCAAAGTAATCCTTGATCCAATCTTCGAAACATTTTTTATATTCGGTTTTCGGTATGTCCATCAGTGCTTCCTGCGATTTTTCCATTACTTCCTCTCGGCTGCTGAAACGCGTTCCCCGTAATGGTTTTTTTAACTCGATTGAACAGAAAAAAGTCACAGGGAGCCAAATCAGGTGAATTCGGTGGCTGTTGGATGGTATTTGTTGCATTTCTCGTCAAAAAATTACGAATAATGATGGCACTGTGCGACGTGCATTGCCTTCTTTTTTGACTGAAAACGACGTGGTTTTTTTGGTCTCGGCTCATTTGGTGAACGCCATTCACTTGCCTAATGTCGGGATTGCGTGTCGTACTCATAAATCCACGTCTCGTCTCCAGTAATGATCCTTTTGATGAATGTGGGATCGGATTCAGCCTCGCAAATCATGTCTTTTGCGACGTCAACACGGTCTCTTTTTGCATGAAATTGAGGTCTTTTGGCACCAACTTTGCTGCTACACGACGGAAACCCAAATCAATAACCAAAATCTCTCGGACGGATCCATAGGCAATGTTCAAGTCCTCCGCTATCTTATTACAGTCCATAGTAGAGGAAATACGATCCCACCTTGCGGAGTTTCTCTAGAGGCCAGGAAAGATTCAATCTTCACAGGAAAGATGTCCCAATCCTGCAAAGGAAGATAGTCTCTGTCCATAACGAGATTGCAATATACACAGATAGTTGTAAGACCAGGGACGGTAAAGGGTAGGGTATTTTTCCAAGAGATAAGAACCTACAGGTGGCCCCGAAACTTCCGGACACATTGTGTTCCAAGCAGAGGTTCTAGCTGTACCTAGAGCTGCGGAATTACTTGAGATGGGATCAATATCCGACAAGAATATTGATATCTTCATTGACCGTCAGGATGCGCTAAAGACCCTAGAGTCTTACGTCACCAGATATGAGATAGTCAGGAATTGCCGCACAGTGCTTAAGGCATTATGTATGCAGAACCGAGTTAGATTATGTTGGGTACCTGAACACTGCGATAAGAGGACCGGAGCTCCCACATAGTGACATAATTGGTAGTGTGAAACCACCAGGGTGCAAGGCTAAGGGAATTGTTCGTGATAGAATCGTCGACATGGCTAATCTAAGATCGTCAAACATAGATGCCCATAAGGTGTCTAAGGCCTTGTGGCATGTGTTAAACCGCAGAAAATCAGGGAAGATCATAAAATTAGAAAGACCACGGCTAACAAGAGCGATAGAAATACTCTCTGACCACTGTCTCATAAGGAAGCATGCTATGGGACTAGGATTATCCGACAAGGATGTTTGTAGGTACTGCAATGACCTATACGTCTCAGAGGACATGACACCTATACTCTATGAGTGCTAAGGCATTGCCAGGACAAGGCTAAAGCACTTAGGAAGATACTTCTTCGATAACATAGAAGAGGTGAGCTCCTTGAACCACAAGAAGGACCTTTTCAATAAAGGACCTTTTCAAATAAATTGTATTGGAGAATTGATTTAGGTCTTTTACCGTGAAGCTTCCCTAGGGATCGCGATGGGCCCACTTTGGCGCTTAGTGTCTTATGATAACCTCGTAACCCTACTCAACCTAACCTAACCTAACCTATTCCAATCCTATCACACAGTCAGGCCGCTATCAGATCACTATAGGCCTAAAGCCCATATTGGGCATCTGGGTAATATGAAAAGTGAGCTTTCAAGATTCTGCAGAGGTGATGAGAGCACACCAGCACACCTGCTTTGGAATAGAGCATTAGTACACATAAGAAGTGCCGCATATAAGTCCACCATCCTTTTAAATGGTCCAAGCACATCAATGTACTCACTCTTTATTTACGCGAGTATCTCATCGACTAAAGCTGCCTGTGAGAGGAAGGTCGTTGTGTACCATTTACCCCCACAATCTATTTATCTATGTATCTCATATATATCTATCCATCTATCTACTCATCTACCTACCTATCTAAAGGTGAATAGAGTGAAATTCAAGTTAATAGCGTTACAAGAAAATAAATTTAAGTTAAAAAAAAAGCCGGTAAAGGAACCCTTGTTGGTCTAGTTTTGACTGTACATACAAAATAAAACTCCAATTTAATGAACTCTGTTTCCAAAAACATATCTTTCCGTTTTCAAGAATTATTTGACTAATCTTCGTTGAACACTGTATCACACTTCAAAGATTATCGAATAAATTGTCCCACATTACTGTGCAGATAAACGTGATGTGGTGTTGTGCGTACAAATTGGATTCATCACTAACATTCCGGGACATCCAAAGATGAACATCGTTATTTTCGTTATCCTCTTCGAAGAAGAAAAAGAATTTCATTAATGGTGGCCTATTTCTTAGTGCTGTAGCCTAAGTACAACTACACATACAAGAATATACATATGTATAGTCTGAGCTACAAATTTTATTTTATTTGTGTTTCTTCTCAGAACAATGTATTACTAGGCAAGACTCATGGCTAAGATGTAATATCCTCGTCTATGTAATTTTTTTCGCTTTGAATTTATGGATTTTTCTCAGAAATCACAATCTCTGCGTATTGACACATTTACGCGAATATTCCATTATTTGGGGTAAGAAAAAGACGAATAGTTGAAGTTACGCCACGTGTCCTGGTAACAAGGATGGGCGAGAGAAATAAAATTGCGGCCTTATCTCTCTGGAGATAAAATTGTTGATTTGATGTTACAATGACTTGTATCCCAGAGTGATGCTTCAATTATTTTTTTATTCGCATTCATCATGAATAGTCACGGCGCAAATGATTACTTGGTAAGATTTGTCCTTTAAGGTTGGTGTTGAGTCTTTTTAGGAACTCAGCATCAGCAAGCAAATGCATTATTTACACGTCAATGGTTGTAGATACAACGAGGAGAGGAGGATGGTGCATCTGACAAGAAAATATCAAATTACTTACAAATTGAATTGTCGGAGTATAAATATGAACGTCATAATCAACAAGGATTCTTCTTCCTTATATTGTCTAGGGAGACAAGATGTTGTGAAAGATGTAGGTAACATGTCGCTACAGGTGTTGCATTCAACTGGATTGTACGTACCAGTGTTTATTACAAACTTGGAGTTATTAATTATTTGCATGTATAGTCATGCAGATGGCAGCAGGTGTGAAAGTATCTATACACCCACCAACACACAAGTGTCAGAAATATAAACATTTTATGGAAATGAGATGTGGGAGCAACTCACCAGGTAGGAGTACACTGATTCGTACATCTTAGCTTGATTATAATCCTCCAGGGATTGGCGGTGGGGTGGTTGATGCAATTTTCTGTCACCAGCAAATTTTATTGATTGCGTTCCTGCTGCCGGCAGGGGATATGTGCTGATAAATAGAAGGAACTCACATCAAAGATATTCCGTAAATTGCTTGCATTTGGCAGGAAAAAGTAATAAAGGAGAAAATATTGAATCAGTTGGAGAAGGTTTCTCGCGGTAATTTTGTATAGATATTTGATGAAATCTGCAATTTGGTGGCTTACCGCATACAGAAAACTGCGAGTTTGTTTTACAATAAAAACTTAAGTCTTGAAGGAAGTCAATTTTCTACACAAATCATCCTAATTGACTGTACAAATTCGGAAATAAAAATTTGGAGTACAGTATAAACCGATCAAATTCGCATGACATCCATAACTTACTTATTTAAACTAACTAACATAAACTAACCTAGTAGAATAGAACTTCTCCCACAGCGGCGATCCAAGCCGTGCTCCACCTACTTCCGATCGACATCGTCAGTAAACAAGTGGCTGTAGGCTCAGCAATAAGACTGAGAGGCTCCAAGCAGTGGAAGGAGCAACACATGGGACATGCCAAAATACTTTCGATGCACCGCCATCTCCCCACTACCACTGATCACCAGCCCACTAAATATGTCTGCAACATGCACTCAATACCGGACGAAACTGAGTGGACGCAACGCGATGTCCTATACAATGAATCGCTGTCAATTTTCACGAACGGGTCTAAAACCAAGGATGGAGTTAGCGCCGGAATCTTCTTAGAAGACCCGGGGATACACCTCTCTTTTAACCTTTCAAACCATTGCAGCGTTTACCGCCGAAGTTACCGCTGTTCGCCAAGCCGCTGACCGGCTAGCGGCTAATACACTATCAACATCGGATATTGCTATCTACGTCTATATTCAAGCAGTCAGTACAACATACCGGGGAATTGTGCAGCTGACGAAATGACTCAGCAAGGCTCCTTTGGTGCAAACAGTATAAGCATAGAAACCGACGCTGAGGAAGTGGCCAATCTCCGATGGCAAGATCTAGGCCAATGCAACACTGCCAGATAACTTTGGGCAAAACTCAACAAATATAGGTCCATCGGGCTCTTGAAACACAAGAGAGGAACACTCTCCAAAATTGCAATCGTTCTCACCCTAAAACGATTTCTGCAGAAGCTGTAGGGATGAAGAGGATAAAAGACCACTAATCACTTCCCCTGTTCTTGTTCTACGATCGCCAACATTAGGAAAGCTGGGTGAATACATTTTCCACGATCAAAGTGATCTCAGCAACGAAGCAAATGGTTCCTAAAGTAAGAGGGTCCACCTACCTTACACATCGGCAGTACAATGGACCTACTTCTGGTCTAAGTGCATCTTCATCGAGAGCGGATCCTAACCAACAAACCTAATAGTAACTCATGAATGATGCCGCACGGCTGGGTTTAATATAAACCTGTATAAAATCACAATAATACCATTCACGAGAAAAAGAAAACTTGGACTAAAGCCAATCTGACTGTGGGGCATGATACTGACACCGGTAAAAGAAGTGAAGCATCTAGGACTACACCTAGATAGTAAACTCATATGGAAAAAGCACACAGAGGAGATATCCAAAAAGGCTACCCGTGCTCTAAAGATATGCTTACTATATGCTTACTAGCGGGTAAGTCTTGGGGATTTAATCAGAACATTCTAAGATGGATGTATATTGCCATTGTGAGGCCAATTATCGCATATGGAGCGAAAGCGTGGGCAAAGCGAACTAGTCTAGTCACAACGAGGGAAACGCTCACAAAAGTGCAAAGACTTGCGTGCCTCTGCATCACCGGTGCCATGAGAACATGTCCAACTATACTCCTAGAGCTAGTACCAGCTCGAAACCAGCCTCAGAGGAAGTGGAGCATCCAGTTCCGCTGACGGTTGAAGCACCAACAGTAACTGCAGAACGGGATGCCCAGAGCGCAGATGAATTTATGTCCATCTCAGATGACTCGTTATCTGAGGAGGACATAAACAGTACAGTAATCTCTCTCCCTCTGAACATTGAGGAAGAAGAGATTCTGCTGGCGGAGGGTGGGGCAACAGCCCCCGACGAGCACTAGCTCGATGACCTCCACCGGAAAAATAAAGGTCGCCCAGGTAAACATCCACCACGCCATAGCGGCATCAGCCGCAATAGCTAGGATGTTTACCAAACAAAATATGGGCATTGCATTGATTCAGGAGCCATGGATCTTGAAAGGAGGAGTCAAAGGACTGTTATGCAAGGAGGCAAAGGTAATTTGGGATATAAGGGTGACCAATCCAAGGGCATGTATCCTTATCAATAACAAAATTAACTTTTTCCTATTTTCAGAATTTGCGACGCGAGACTTGGTGCCATTACAGGTTTCCCTGAACATCGACGGAGTACACCGCACCATCATCATCGCCTCTGCATACTGTGCTGGGGATGAACCAGCTATCCCAACAGAACTGCAGCGCTTAGTGGAGCACTGTAACAAGCTCCAAATGCCGCTGCTGATTGGATATGACGCCAATGCTCAAAATATTATATGGGGGAGCACCGACACCAATACCAGGGGTGAGTCTTTACTAGAATTCATTCTTTGTTCATCCCTTGATATATATAATGTAGGGAATACCTCAACCTTTGTTACTAGAGTTAGACAGGAAGTTCTTGACCTCACGCTGGATAGTCCGAGCATCAGTAGGTTAGTCAGGAACTGGAAAGTATCAGATGAGCCGTCATTATCTGACCATAGAATCATTGTGTTTGAGTTAGATAGTGCATGTATCACAAGAAATCCAGTCAGGAACCCAAGAAAAACAAATTGGGAGGTTTTTAAAGAAAGACAGTAATCTGGAGCACATTGATCTGAGGAGGGCTCCAGCACACTATCTAGAGTTAGAAAACGCGGTAGAGGGCATTAGCACCGCAATCACAAACGCGTTCGAATCGAGTTGCCCCATAAGCAACAGAAAGGTTGGGAAAGATGTGCCATGGTGGAGCAGCAACCTAACAAAATTACGCTCTGATACACGCAAGCTGTTTAACAGAGCAAAACGTAATGGGGATTGGCAAAGCTACAGGGCGGCACTCACAAACTACAACAAGGAGTTAAGAAGGTCGAAAAAGGAAAGTTTCAGGAAGTTCTGTGAGACAATAAAGAGTACTCCTGCTGCAGCCAGGTTACATAAAGCCCTTGCAAAATCCGGGGGAATGCCAACATCCCTTAAAAAACCTGACGGCAGCTTTACTAAAGATGAAGAACAAAGAGCATCACTGCTCTTAGAAACTCACTTCCCCGGAAGTTTGCAGAACACCTGTGACGGGAGCATGACCAACACGACCAGACCTCGGAAGCAAGATTGGGAGA
The DNA here is from genome assembly GCA_945910035.1 of Brachypalpus laphriformis. Classification (NCBI taxonomy): domain Eukaryota; kingdom Metazoa; phylum Arthropoda; class Insecta; order Diptera; family Syrphidae; genus Brachypalpus; species Brachypalpus laphriformis. The sequence continues at coordinate 150,397,789 of OX246755.1, forward strand.
TTGCAGGGGCTATCTGTTCCAGAGGGAGAATCGAGTGGGCAATTAGCTCCTTCCAGCCTTTCAAGTCACCGGGTGCGGATGGTATTATACCAGCCCTATTGCAAAGGGGGCAAGAAAAACTACTATCACACCTGGTCAGAATAACAAAAAGCAGTCTTGCACTGGGATATATTCCAAACCAATGGAGACGGGCGAGAATTGTGTTTATACCCAACACAGCCTAAGTCATACAGATCGATCAGCCTAACATCGTTTCTTCTCAAAACAATGGAGAAAGCTGTGGACAACCATTTAAGGGAGGATGTACTTAATACATCCCCACTGCATTATCCTCAGCATGCATACAGAGCGGGCAGGTCCACCGAGACTGCTCTGTATCAGCTGACGGAAACAATCCAAAGTGCTCTTGAAACAAAAGAGATAGTAATCTGCGCCTTCCTAGACATTGAAGGGGCATTTGATAACACTTCACATGAAGCTATTAAACGAGCCCTTGACAGAAAGGGAGTTAGCAGAACCGTATCTAAGTGGATGTATGAATTGCTGAGAACAAGATCAGCAGAAACTCAAACTTCACATGGAATTATCAAGGTCAACACAACAAGAGGATGCCCACAAGGAGGAGTGTTATCTCCCCTAATGTGGAGTCTTGTTGTGGATGAGCTTCTTGAAAAATTAGCAAGCCTTGGAATTAACTGTCAAGCCTACGCTGATGACATTGTATTGATTGCCAGGGGGAAATTCGAGGAAACCCTATGTGATATTATACAAAGGGGCCTAACAGTAACTCAAGAATGGTGCAGCACAGCTGGGCTTAATATTAACCCGGCCAAAACCACAATAGTACCGTTCACGAGGAAGAGAAAACTTGAACTGAAGCCAATCCGACTGTCGGGCACGATACTGACTCCGGTAAAGGAAGTGAAATATCTAGGATTACACCTAGATAGTAAATTCTTGTGGAAGAAACACACAGAGGAGATATCAAAAAAAGCTACCCGTGCTCTAATGATATGCAGGAGCCTAGCGGGTAAGTCTTGGGGATTTAGTCCAAATATTCTAAGATGGATGTACATTGCCATTGTGAGACCAATGATCACTTATGGAGCAATAGCATGGACAAAGCGGACTAGTCTAGTCACTACGAGGGAGACACTCACTAAAGTGCAAAGACTTGCGTGCCTCTGCATCATTGGAGCCATGCGAACGTGTCCAACTGCAGCCATGGAAGTACTCCTGGAGCTAACACCGCTCCATCTAGTAGTGGAGCAAAATGCGCAGCGAACGATCCTAAGGATGGCAAAAGAAGGCATCGGAAGGGAGAAATGTGTTAGTATGAGAGAATACGATGCACTTCTCAAAAAACTTCCCCTTCTGGCCGTCCCCAGGGACGACAGTATCAGGAAATTTAACTTTGGGAAAAACTTTAGTACAAAGTTAAGTAACAAGAAAGAGTGGAGCAACGAATCCACGATGTACGGACTGGGCAGCCACACGATAAAGTGGCATACAGACGGTTCGAGAACTGGAGAGGGAACAGGGGCGGGCGTATTTGGGCCAAGGATCAAGCACTCAGAACCTATGGGCAAGTACACCAGCATCTTTCAAGCTGAAATATGTGCTATTAACAGATGAATCCAACTCAATCTCGGAAAGGGATACAGCAACTGCGACATAGCAATACTGTCAGACAGCCAAGCAGCTATCAAAGCACTTGTCATTAAGTCAAAGCTTGTGTGGGAATGCCTATGCAAACTTAATGAGCTGGGCAGAAACAATAAAGTTACACTTTACTGGATACCCGGTCACGTCGGGATAAAAGGTAACGAAGCAGCGGACGCCTTGGCAAGACAAGGGGCCGCAGAACCCTTCATTGGACCTGAACCATTCTGTGGAATGGGGGAACACACCATACGCGAGAAATTCAGGAAAATGGAGAGAGAAGACAGGGCAAGAACCTGGAACAACACCACAGGCCCGAGGCAGGCTAAGAAACTACTGGGATGTTACAACCGGAAAAGATTCGTAACCTGCATCTGCCTTAGCAAGAATAACCTACGGATCCTAACAGGCTTCCTAACGGGGCACTGCAAACTCAGGGAGCATCTACGGAAACTAGGAATAACAAATGAAGGCCTTTGCAGATGCTGCAACGAGTCATGTGAGACTCCGGAACACCTTCTGGAGTCCTGTGGGGCACTGACAGAAGAGGATATGCCAACCATGGACCCACTTCTCATTCTCAGATTCTTAAAAGAAACTGGTCTGGAGAAAGAGCTCTAAGGTGAACTATTCTCGCCAAGGCAAAGTAAGAGCATATGACCTTCAAACACAATTCCTCAGGAATTGCAGTTGCGAAGGGGACTCTGACGAGAGAACAAACCTCCCCAAGGTATTAGCAGGGGGCACAATAGACCACTAGGTCGCAGTGCAAAATAACCCTACACAAATAATAATAATAATACTCCTAGAGCTAACTCCGCACCATCTCGTAGTGGAGTAAAATGCAAAGCGGATGATACTAACGATGGCAAAAAAGGGATTGGAAGGGAGAAATGCGTTAGTTCGAGAGAATACGATGCACTTCTTAAGAAACTTCACCTTCTGGCAATCCCCAGGGACGATAGTATTAGAAAATTCAACTTTAGGAAAATCGTTTGTACAAAGTTAAGTAATAAGAAAGCGTGAAGCAACGAATCCACAGTATACGGACTGGGCAACCAAACGATAAAGTGGTATGCAGACGGTTCGAGAACTGAGGAAGGAACAGGGGCAGGCGTGTTTGGGCCAAGAACGAAGCACTCAAAACCCATGGGCAAGAGTACCAGCAAATTTCAAGCTGAAATATGTGCTATAGATATAACTGCGACATAGGAATACTGCCAGACAGTCAAGCAGCTATCAAAGCACTTGACTCCTATGTCATTAAGTCGAAACTTGTATGGGAATGCCTACACAAACTTAATGAAATAGGTAGAAACAACAAAGTAACGCTCTACTGGATACCCGGTCATGTCGGGATAAAAGGTAGCAGGCAATACAGGGAGCTACAGAACCCTTCATTGGACCTGAACTATTCTGCGGAATAGGAGAACATACCATACACGAAGAATTCAGGCAAATGGAGAAAGAAGACAGGGCAAGAGCATGGAACAACACTACAGGTCTGAGGCAAGCTAAGAAATTACTGAGACGTTACAACTGGAAAAGATTCGAAGCCTGCATCTGCCTTAACTTCCTAACGGGGCACTGAAAACTCAGGGAGGATTTACGGAAACTAGGTACACCAAATGAAAGCCTTTGCAGATCCTGCAATAGAATCTTGTGGGGCACTGACCCACAAAAGAGGGAAATACTTGTACCAAATATCAGATGAGGATATGCCAACCACCCACCACTTCTCATTCTTAGATTTCTAAAAGAAACTGGTTTGGAGAGCTCTAAGGTGATATGACCTTCAAACACAATTCCAAAGCAGGAGACACAATAGACCATTAGGTCGCAGTGCAAGATAACCCTACACAAATAATAATAATACTATCTTAAACCCTTGCACTTGTCGAGGGGCATAGGGCGTCAATAAAGCCTGCTCGCCATCTTGTTCGAAGTTCTGCAACGCGTTCATTCCCAAACAGCTCGATTCCTCCTCGACTGACCTGCGCCGCGTTTGTCTAGGGGATCCCGCTGTTCCGCCTGCCTGGGTAAGCGTATTTCGCAATGGAGTTGTCGTTGTGCCGTAGGGTGTGTCCAATCTACTGCAACTTTCTCCTTCGCACAGCAATGTCGGGTTCTTAGCTAGATACGATGGGCCAAAGGATCCTCAAGATGATTCTTACACATCTTTTTACGAAGCTTTGCAGCTTGCGTATGATAGTGGCATCGACCTTCCAATTACTGTACCCATACAGCAGTAGGTACTTATTCTAAGTTGGAGCAGCTTGGTTCTAAAGCTGAAAACATTGCTTCTCCAGACTTTCGATAGCATTCCGAACGCAGGTTCTGCCTTCCCGATTCTGCTGCACCCATCCAGTTCGGCGCCACCGCGATTAGCCGAGACCAAACTTCCTAGATAAAGAAAGTTGTCTACTTTCTCGACTACATGTCCAGCAATGTTGAGTTGAACGCGGGTGTTAGAAGTGCTCAGGGCTCTTGTTTTGGTTGTGTTTATCTCAAGCCCCACTTCGATTGCCTCAGTTTCTAGATTTTGGGCCATCAGATGAAGGTCCATTATCCGATGTGAAAGTAGGCAAACATCATCAGCGCCCTCCTCGCATATGGGACCTAATATCGGACGAAGTATTTTTCGCTCAAAGGCACCCAATATTTGCTCTGCTTTCTGTCTTATCGTCCAGCACTCGGCGCCATATGGCAAGACTGGTAAGATGAGCCATCATCCGAATTAGCGGCGGTTTGCTAAGGTTATTCTTCGTCGGATCTCCACAAAGGTGTCATTTGTGGGGTTTATGTTTGCTCCGAGGTAGGTAAACTCCTTAACTACCTCAAAGTTGTAGTCATCAACAGTGACGTTCTGTTCAAGGCTTTGAGCAGATAATTTCTTACGTGACACTTATGGATAAGTTTTGACGGTATTCCTAATTGGACCATAGTTTGGTAGAGTTCAAGGCGATGAATGTTGTCATAAGTGGCCTTAAAGTCGATGAAAATGTGGTGAGTTTCGATTTGGTGTTCGTTGGTCTTTTCCTGGATTTGCTTTAGTCTGAAAATTTGGTCTATTGTCGATCTGAGGGCCAGAGCCACACTGGTACGTGCCAATTAGTGACGTTCACACAATACGTTGGATATGGTTTTATATGCGACGCTTCGCAGGGATATGCCTCAATAGTCCTTACAAGACGTAGGATCACCTTTTTTGAAGATTGGGCATATAGAGGTGATGCTCCCGTCGTCGGGCATGTTTTCCTCCATCCATACGTGGCAGATGACTTGGTGCATGCGCCCTACCAAGACATCACCACCGTATTTAAGAAGTACAGCTGGGAGGCCATCAGAGCCAGCGGCTTTGTTGTTTTCCAGTTTTCTGATCGATTAATTTCTTCAATACTAGGTGGCGGTATTGGTTCGTCATTTGTGGCGCAGGCATTCGAGGTACACACACTCTAGGAGCGAGTGGAAACCAAACTCCTCCGTAATCTCCGTTCCCTCAGTAAGCGGAACACTTGACTGGGATCGAACTCATCCATTCCTGCAACCAACTGTACACCTTAGCTAGCAAATGTTCTTCGACTCTCATTTGTTCGAAAGCAGACGAACTTCGATTTCTGTTCGTCTCAACCGAAACCTGTGAGATCATCTTTTATTGCGACCCGAATATATTTTTTGGATTTCACCATCTGCGGCAACTACTCAACCGATCTTGCATTTCCTCATCTTATATTTTTTATATTAAATAAAAGTTAAATTAAGTACTCTAAGTAGTAGTGGTGTCATTTGTTTTTTTCTAAAATTAAACCGCGACTTCAACCCCTACACATTGACTGGAAATTGGTTCTCTTCTTGCCCTAGCACTCTCTCTGTTTGCTGACCGTTAAGCAACTGCTGAAAGTGTTGCTTAAACACATCAACAATTGCCTGTGTTTCGGTGACCAGGTTGCCTTCGCTGTTACGAAGAGCCTGTGTTCCGGGTTTGAAGCCAGCTACAAGCTGCTTTACTTTTCGATAGAAATTCCAGATGTTGTTGCGCTTACGAGACTTACCGATATCCTGGAGCTGGGAGGTTGCGTCTGCGTGGCTACTTTTTTTTTACGCAGAATTTTCTTCTCTTCCCTTCTTCTGATCCAGTACTCCTCTCTCACTGCGCTTGTCTTCTGCTGCAGCGCTTTCTCATGTGTATCTTCTGTCACCTTCTTCCGTTGAACGTACTTATCATCATGCCAAGGGCTCCTTTTTGTTGTTGCCCACCTGCTTGATAATGTTGCGGTATTCGGTCCACTTTTTGTTTGTGTTTTTGGTTGGTGAATGTACTGCAGAGAGTTTCTCGGGCAGGTGCTGTTTCCAGGCTCTAGCGCTTTCTGACGTGCTAAGGCATCCAACGTTAATCTTCATCTCGTTGGACAGTCTAACTCTGAATTTAGCTGCAATAAGAAAATGGTCAGAGTCGACTCTGGTCCCTTTGGAGAGTACGCACATCTAAGCAGTTGGACGCGTGCCTTACGTCGAATAGCACGTGATCGATTTGATTGCGTGCTCTACTATCAAAAGAAAGCCAGGTTGCTGTGTGGATTCTTAGTCTAGGAAACCTAGTGCTATTTATCACCGCATTACGAGCTGCTGCTAAATCAATTAGTCGAAAACCATTGTCTGTTGTCGCGTCGTTGTTGTGTTACCGATTTTCTCATTGGAGTCCCCGAGCACAATTTTTGCGTCATAGTCCGGACAGGCTCCATAGGCATCGTCCAGGAGGTCATAGAATTCCTCCATGGTAGGGTCTTCAGCGTCTTCGATAGAGGCGTGTACAGGCTGATATTGTAGAATGTTGCTATGATTATTTATAGGCTTGAAATCGATAACTCTTGTTCGTAGGCGATTTCCCACGCGGAATCCGCATCCCAGCCTGTGCAGTCTTTTGCTGCAGCTGTAATAAATAACGTAGCTGGGGTTCTTTGCATTCCTGATCCTAATCATCGTATCTCCTGAATCACAATAATGTCTGTCTTGTACTGCGTGAGAATAGATTCAAGTTTTTGGGGTGTACAGATATTGTACATTCCAGGTGCATACCCGTAAAACGTAGTCTGTGGACTTTTCTGGTTGATTTGTCAATTGAGGGCGATTCTTGTTGTTATCTGAGGTTGGCGTCTTTCTCATAACTATCTTTTTTTTTTACATGGTAAGGCAGTAACACCGACGGCACAGCCCGAAACCTAGAGTGCCAGGTCCATGTGTTTACGAACGCTGCCACTGACCCAGTATGGGCTCCCCCGCCACCATATCAATTTCAAGGTCCTGACTAACCTTGGAAATTCCTTACTGGCCTGCGATCCGAATATGTCGAAGCAGCTTGCGCAAGATCTTCACTAAGTTGAACCTAACTGAAACTGTTGATACCACCACTGACTCCATCTAGGAAATTCGTCCGCTGCAGTCTGGAACAAGAAGTGCTCTAGTGACAAAGCACTCTCCCCCCCTCTCTCGTCTGCTGCCACCAAGACCTTTCAAAGGGATTGGTTACCCCGTCTTTGATCAAGGTAGTAGGTAGGAGTAGGATTTGTTAGGTCTAAGATAAATGAGCACTTTATATTTTCTCGTAATCGCATGCACTACCTTCTGACCACCAATGTAAGTGGTATTCCTTTTAAATTACGCAACGCTCGATAGGAGGTACTGCCAAAGACAGTTCAGCAACATCTACTTTCGTATGTCAGGACATTGACACAATAAAAACGGAGTTGGTGCCGGAGTCTTCTGCGAGGATTAAGACATTTTTTCTGATTTTCCCAGGCCAACATCTTTCTACGAGTACATGTAGATATGACCACTAACACACGAAACTCGGCCCAGCATAAAACAACCATTAACTTTGAAGGTTATGCGATTTATGAAGACACCTTTTGGGTACATTTTTCATACCACCAGTTCCAAAATCATAAAAACAAGTACTACCGTCTAGGGCACCATTTCGCGTACAGCTGAATGTAGTAGGCAGTACTCTTAATTTTTTTTTTTATTATTCCCTAATGTCTTTTCGCTGGACAAAGAGACCAAAGTCAGTCTTTCATACATAATGTAAGCTTCTCGCCTTCATAGTCAGTAAAAATAACAATTTCTATCATCCTCCACTTAACAGCTTCACTATACATAAACGAAGCGTTCTTCTGAAACCTTCAGTTAACTTGATTTGCATAGTTTCCGAATGCCTTCATACCGCCGGCCGCCACCACACCACTTTGAATGCATTTACGTAAAAATTGCCCCAGAAAATTACTTTTGTTGTTAAGAGCTTCTCCTCTCCGAGATGAGAGAATTCAATTTCCTCACTTCGCATCCAGCTGATGTATATTTTATAGAATCGCCCGCTTCGCTGAGTCCTGGGCTTAGTCGTTTGTACTTTGTTCGTTTACTACGTAAGCTAAATGCTTTCGCATTTGCAATTCACTTTTCGTATGGAAATGTTGATTCTTTGGTTGCTTCCTTCGCCCCATAAAATCAGCAAAAGCACTTCGCTTCCCGATATTGATTCGGCACAAAACGTCTATGCTGCCATTTTTGTTTGCCCTTGTGAGTGCTTCCGTCACTCACTTCAGTCGGCCCAAAATTAGTTCTCCTTCGTTTAAATCATGAGTTCCGGATGGGGTTGGCTCGTTAAATATTCATGTAGCGTTGTGGCTGACATAGCATGTGTATTGGTTAAGGGACTTTAACTGGGATGGTGGAGGTTTCAAGTCCCAAGGGAATACTAGACAGACACATATACATAGATGAGAGAATATTATGATATTTCACTAAATTGGTAAAAAAAAAATATAAAAAAGCAGAAAATGGAAGGAAAAATCCTCAAAAAAAAGGATGAATATGAATGATTTAGGTAATTTTAAAGTATCATTTATAGCCTGAAAGGAGGGTTGATGATGGAATACGGAGATTCGTTACAAGACCAACCGTCAATCTTTTGTGTTGATTTAAATTTGAAAGGTTTATGACTTTGAGGTTATAATTCATCAATATTTTATTAAAGGCATTAAACTTCACAACATTGATGGGTAATAATAAATACTTGAGTTAAAAAAAAAACTTCCTTTTCTTTTATTGAAGAAAAATTTATCAGAAAACATATAAATATTTTTATTTCTTACAAGTTAGAATTTTTTACCTTACGTGACTGCACACCTCGTCGTGGTGGTAGGGCCTAGTAGAGGTCAAAGACTCTTGGGATTTATTCCCTAGATGAGATTCGAAACCAAGATGCAATCGGCCCCCAACCCTTCCTTTCCCATCTTTCCTTTCCCTTTCACCCCTCCGGTGGGCTAGATCAAGGTGTCATACGACCCGTGCCGAGGATCAACCTGGCTAGGAGCCCATCCCAAAAATAGCTCAGTCGCGAACGGAGCATTCGGATACCTGGCGACCTCCGGATTAGCTAGCGTTATCTGTGTATTGCGAACCTCTGCACAGACTGACATCACTTTCTCCGCTACTCGTGGGAACAAATATGAACTCTAAAAATAAAACAAAACAAAAAACAACTAATAAGACTGGTCCCCCTTTTAAACCGGACGGTAGCACGGCGCTCAAGCTGTCCACCGGTAAAGCCCCTGAAGAGCTGGCTAGTTGGTAGACTGTGGCTTCACATGCTCTGACTACTACCAATAGCCGCATGGAGCCCCAGGGTACTAATACTCACACTCGTTCCGCCAGTGAACTATTAAAAAACATAAAAAAGACCTGTTCTCCTTTCAAACCGGACGGTAGTACGGCGCTCAAGCTGTCTACCGGTAAAGCCCCTGTAGAATTGGTTAGTCGAAAGACTATGGCTACAAATGGTCCAACTACTTCCAATAGTCGCATGGAGCCTCAAGGTACTAGTACCCCCCCACGTTCCACTAAGGACTCTTCAGGAACAAGGTGTATGCTTGCTTCCGCTAAGCAGGCACAGCCTGTCGGATTCTAGAGCACTTTGGCAATATACCGGAGTGCAAAAGAACCGAAAAGGTGAACGCCCGTGGAGAATGGACTAAAAAGATCGCCAGTGAAGATAAAGCTGGGACTAGCTGAGACTCCACGTCAAAGCGGTAGCGATAGCTGAAGGAATCCGTGTCGGAGCCGAAAAGAGCCAAGGTACACAACACCAGTACCTCTTCCATGCCATCCAACATCATATCGAAGTCAAACAGCGATGCCCTTAAGGACATCACACCATCTCCAAGAGTTACCTCATCATCACCTGCTGCACCCCCTGAAAATTTAAACTTCTACCACATCACGGCGCTCATGAGCGCACAAAAAAAAGAAAAGATTAATATTCATTTTGTACAATTTATTTTACCTGATTTGACATAAAAAAAATTATCTAAACGCTAAATAGGGTTTCACCGTTGGCGGCCGTTGGTACCGGTTCTATGTTCTGGCACCTTCTGTATATATATATTATTAATTTGCCTACCTAAAAAGAGGTCTGTTCAGGTGTACGCGGAAAACTAAGAGAAAACAACTCTGGGGCAGACATTCGCGACGTGAAACCGAACTTATTACAACAAAAAAAACAAAAAGTGAATTTACAAAAAAAGGAAGCAATTAATATATAAAAAAAAAAATAATAAATAAGAAACATCAAACTACAATATATTAACAAAAAAAAAAAAACTATTAAATAACATAAAAATGACAGAAGGTCACACTAACACTTAATTTAATCTGTAATTTAATTTGTAACCGATGGCCACACTGGTTTGATTTATTCGCTTTTTGTATACTGAAGATTTGCATTGTATATACACATGTACGTATATATGTATATTGATAGTATTGATCTGTACATTTGTGGATATATAGTGGGCAAGTGATCCTGATATATTTATTGACACATACAGGGCGTCCGCCGGGAAGGTATACTACTTTGTTTGTTTATAATTTTTGATTAAATGAAAGAGAATGGATCTTATATTGATAAATGTTTTATTTAATGTCGGCAATTATGTATGGAATACAATATCAGGTAAATGTCCGCCTCTGCTAGTCTCACAAATGCGAGCACTTTTGAGCACATTTTTCATTACATTCTCATACATTTCACGCGGTATTTCATTAATTTCATCACGAAGATTTTGTTTGAGTTGCTCAAGCGTTTCTGGTTTGTTTGCATAAACCTTGCTTTTCATATATCCCCACAAAAAGAAGTAAGGAGCAGTCAAATCAGGCGACCGTGGAGGCCAATCAACATCACAATTTTTTGAAATAACTTGTTGTGGAAAGAGGTCTCGCAGTAATTCCACTGTAATCCTGGCTGAATGCGATGTGGCACCGTCTTGTTGATACCACATGTTAATCAAGCCCAAAGCATGCAGTTGTGGCGTTAAAAGGTTTTCAATCATATCACGATATCGCTCTCCATTCACAGTTACCGTTACGCCGTTTTCATTTTCAAAGAAGTAAGGTCCAATGATTCCTCCTGACCAAATTGCACACCAGACTGTTACTTTTAATGGATGCAAAGGTGACTGATGAATAATTTGAAGGTTTTCCATTGCCCAGAACCGACTATTCTGTTTATTCACATATCCATTCAAATGAAAATGTGCCTCGTCACTCATTATGATTTTTTCATGAAAATCGGGGTTGTCATGGGCTAGCTGTAACATCGTATTGGCATATGTACGGCGGCGTAAATGGTCTTCTTGAAGAAGCTCTTGTGTCACCTGAATCTTTAATGGAAACAAATGCAAATCCTTGTGCAAAATTGTGGCCAAAGTTGTTCTTTGAAGACCAAGCTCCTGAGCACGGCGTCGAATTGAGGTTGATGGATTGTTTTGAACACTTCCTTGAACAGCAGTAATGTTTTCAGCCGATCTTGCAGTACGTTGTGGCCCATGCTTGGGCCTATCACCTACAAACCCTCTTTCTTCGAAATCATTCACTACACGATAAATAGTGCGTTTTGTTGGCACGTTGTTTCTCCCAAAAATTTCACGTAACTTTCTCATCGTCACAGTAATCGGTGATTGATTTTGATAAAATGTTTTAACGATTAAAACACGTTGGTTTATCGAATATTTTTCCATAATAAATTTGCCACGTGTCTACTTCACGACTGCCAAATATGAACTGTGAAGACTAATGTTTACCAAAATGGCGGCAAAACAAAGTAGTATACGTTCCCGGCGGACACCCTGTATATGTATAGCCGTTTTCTTTTTTTTTTTCTGTGGATATGAGGCATTCGTTGTGTGCACAAATGAGCAGCCCCAAATAACACCAAATTGATTCCCCCTTTGCGCTTTTATAAATGTTACGATTTAAATTTTCGGCGACCACTACCTTAATTTGTATGCGGTATGTGGCCGCCTTAGGACACTAAATATATATAAAAAAAGTCTTTAGGAAACCTTTCCCAATAGCTCATTAAACTTAATCACTTACCCCCACTGGGTAATGGTATTTCAAAATTTGTATTGCGCTATAATAAGGGTTTTTTTTTTTATATAGGTAATCGTTTTTGTTTTGTTAGGTAATATAGATAATATGTACTGCACTTTAAGAACTTGGAGACGTCTGCTCTGTATTACACTTGCACCACTTTTGATGCAATTTCATGGGTTGTTCAGGCCACAGTATTTCCCCATAATCCCTCTGTTTAAAAATCATCCGATCCTGGAAATGTTCTCTCTGAGAGAACCAGAATCATCTACCCCTTACCCCCTAGCTTCTGTAAATTTTTCATATCTGGTGTGTTTTAAGCCACCCTGTATCTCTACACTTGTTATTCTAAACAACTTTACTGCCATTGTTAAATGACAGAAGGAGACGAACAGATAGAGGAAAAGGGACAAAAGGAGTTTGGCAAAAATGTCAACAAAATAATATTTACGCCGAGGTAATAATATTATCATCTTTTCATTAGTTTAACATTTGTCCTTTCTTTTCAGGTGGATCAGATTGAAGAAATGCAACATGTAGGAACAAGACGAGAAAGGGGAAAATTCAAACAAAGCAGCTACCGGTGTTGCCAGGAAGCACACTTTGGTAAGAAAAATCTCAAATTGTTCGGACTGTTGTGTTTAGTTTATTTTTCATTTATTTCTTCAGGTACGCAGCCGTAACAATACTTTCAGTGTTCCTGGACATAACGAAGGATAATCCAGGTCCTCCTACTAGATGCTGCGATAGCGGATGGCACCAGGGCCATGTTAAGCTAATCGCATGCGAAGACCAAAGGTCATACGGCCTATATAAACTTGCTATAAGCAAATTAGGGGAGGTATGGCCAGGTGCTAAACTCGAGGTTGTTGCGAGGGAAGATATCCCGAGTAGACCGAGAACTCTTACTTGGATTCCAGCTGAACCCTCCAACACGGATACGATTCTTCAAATCCTGCAAGTCAGCAATCCTAAACTTCCGACGCACAATTGGAAAGTCGCTAAGCTGGACGAGCCTGAAGAGGAGCTCGCACTGGAAATAGACAGCCATCTAAAGAAAAACAAAAGGCCTACGAAAAAGCGCAAGGCAGAAGACAGTCCTGAATTATCTGCAAGAAGACAGGATGCTAAACAAGCAAATTTTCAAGGTAAGACAAGTGATAAAAGGCTTGGAAAGTTAACCACTGGTTTGAAAAAACAGCCATTACCACCACCAATAATGATCTCGGGAGTGGACAGATTTGGTGAGTTAAAAAAAGTAATAGAACAAAAAACGAAAAAGGCTTGTAAATTCACATCCTATAATAACAATAAATGGAAAATAAATGTCGATGACAGTGACATATATAGAGAAATCACTGAAGAATTGACAAAAACAAAGTTCCAGTGGCACTCATATGAAAATAAAGCTACTAGACCAGTTAGAGTAGTAGCCAGAGGTCTTCACTTCTCGTGTGATGAACACGATATCGTCGAAGACTTGAGTAATAAAAAATTTAGGATTTTGGAAGCCAAATTAAAAAAGAAAGCACACAAGGTAGCGATGGGCAACAGATGACAAGAAACAGAAAATTATCTCTTTTTATGCTCTCTTTTCATAATCAAGAAGAAGTCGAAAAGATATATAACATAAAATCAATAATGGGTATTGTTGGTAAGATCGAGCCACTTCGAAAGAATTCAAACTCAATACCCCAATGCAAACGATGCCAAGCTTTCGGGCATACGCAAAGTTATTGTAAAAGAGATTTTGCTTGCGCTAAATGCGAAGGAAAACATTCCACAAATAATTGTCCTCTTAAGAAGGACGAGAAAGCAAAATGGATCAACTGTCATGGTGATCACCCCGCAAATTATAGGGGTTGTTCGATGGCAAAAGAATACCAAGAAAGGAAAAGTAAAGCTACTAAAATCAACCAAGGAAATGCATCCAATAATAAAAGCAAGCAACAAGTAAACGCTGAAAACAAGAAACTAGACAAAGTGCCAATTGCTGCTAAAACGAACATACCAACTGTAGAAAGTAAATCGTATTCCCAAATTGTGAAAAATGCACGAAAGGAAGAGGAAATATCGGTAAAGGAAATTCTTATTACTATTATCCAAAGATTGGATAATCAGGATAAAATTATTAAACTGCTAAGCAAAGTAGCAGGAAAAAAACAACAAAATATTAATGATTAAAAATAATCTAAATGTCGCAACGTGGAATGCAAATGGTTTACTCCAACACATCCCTGAATTTCAGGTTTTTCTATGTAACGAAGATACTGATGTTTGCCTGATTTCTGAAACTCATTTCAAACAGGGAACTAAGATTAGAATTCCTGGGTATCTTTGTTTTCACTCTCCTCATCCAGCTGACAGTGCCAGGGGAGGGAGTGCTGTGATTGTGAAAAGTACCTTGGATCACTACGAATTGCCAAAAATAGCAAAACAAACAATGCAAGTAGCGACAATAAACATAGAAACTAAAGGCAAGGAGTTTAAAGTAGCTGCGATATACTGCCCACCCAAACACACGCCTACAGAGGAAGACCTAATTGATCTCTTCCAAATGTTAGGTAACAACTTCATCATCGGTGGTGATTTTAATGCAAAACATACATATTGGGGGTCAAGACTAATAACAACAAAAGGCAGGAAGCTCTACAAATCAGGGCGAAATTTTAACTGTGAATTTATTTCGACTGGATCACCAACTTATTGGCCATCTGACCCAACGAAAATACCAGATGTTATCGAAAGGTATTAATAGAAAAGAAGTTAAAGTTAAAAGCAGTGATGATCTGCCATCGGATCATACACCTGTAATTCTAACAGTCAATGGTTTATCGATAGAACAGATAAAAAACCGACGACTAACAAACAAAAGAACGAACTGGTGTAAATTCAGAGAACTTCTCGAATGTTTCATTAACCTTAGGTCCCCACTAATCACAATAAAACATATTGACATTGAAACAGAACAATTCATTGCCGATGTGCGTCAGGCAGCAGAAGATAGTACACCGACTTATCAACAAAAAACAACAGGCTTCGGTGAAATACCCCACAGAAATCAAGCAACTTATACTTGAAAAGAGAAGAGCTCGTAGAAAATGGCAAGCGACAAGATATCCTGGCGATAAAACCATTTTGAATAGACTCAATAATAGGCTTAAAAAACTATTACTGAATTCAAAAATGATTCTCTAGCTAAAAACCTTTGTAATCTCACGGCTGATAAAGTCACAGACTACTCCCTTTGGAAGGCTGCTAAACGTTTAAAGAGACCTCAAGCGCAAGATCCCCCGTTGAAAACATCTAATGGGAAATTGATCGGCGATCCAAAGGAAAAGGTTAAACTCTTTTCTCAGCACCTTTCAAATGTTTTCAAACCGTTTCCACCTAGGGTAGCAAATGAAGATCTTGATTTCTATAACAGAGTAGACGAAAAGGAAATTCCTTATGTTTCGTTAAGAGAGATCGAGACATGTATTCATAAACTAAATAATAGAAAATCGCCAGGTTATGATCTTATAACTGCTCAAATCTTAAAGGAACTTCCTTCAACTGCATTGTTGGAACTCAAGCTTATAATTAATGCTTGCTTTAAACAAAGGCATGTCCCACATCACTGGAAGATAGCAGAAATTATTGTTATTCCTAAACAAGGTAAGCCTTTATCAGAGGTTACCTCATATAGGCCAATCTCACTTTTACCGTTATTTTCAAAACTTTTCGAGAAACTCCTTCTTAAAAGGTTAGACCCAATTATAGAGCAAAGAAAGCTTATCCCTACACATCAATTCGGGTTTAGGAATAAACACTCGACGATGGACCAGGTGCATCGTATAACTAATGTTATAGAAAAGGCACTGGAAGAAAAACAAATTTGTTCCGCAATATTCTTAGACGTTGCACAGGCTTTTGATAAAATTTGGCATAAGGGTTTAGAGTATAAACTTCATAGGGATCTACCTAGACAGTATTATGAGATCCTTAAATCTTATATAGGTAATCGATTCTTTAGAGTTCGTTATGGCTCAGCGTATTCTGAACTTAAAGAAATACAAGCAGGTGTTCCACAGGGAAGTGTTCTAGGGCCCACCCTGTGTTTATTATATACGAGTAATATACCGCATGCGAGTGATACCATGATAGCCACATTTGCAGACGACACTGCTCTTCTATCAACAGATGAATGTGTGGCTTAAGCTACAGAAAAACTACAAAATTCAATTAACGAGATATGTGATTGGACGCAGCGATGGCGAATTAAACTTAGTGAGTTAAAGTCCATCCATATCAATTTTACAAATAAAAAATAAGGAATCTTCCGTGGTTATTAATAATCAAGTAGTTCCTTACTCTAACACAGCTAAGTATCTCGGTATGAATCTGGATGCTAAACTGAAATGGAAGGAACATGTGAAAAAGAAAGTAGAAGATCTAAATATTAGATATAGAAAACTTTATTGGTTGTTAGGATATAACTCAGAACTGTCCATTGAGAATAAAATCCTATTATACAATCAGATATTAAAACCCGTTCGGACATATGGTATCCAATTATGGGGTTGCACAAAGAAAACAAATGTTCAAATGTTGCAAACATTTCAAAATAAGGTCCTTCGGGGAATAGTGAATGCCCCATGGTACATTAGAAATAGTGACTTGCATCGAGATTTGCAGATCGACCTCGTAGCAGATACAATTAAAAAGTACGCAATGCGTCACAACGAGCGTTTGCAGATGCATATCAATCCTGAGATAGACGATGTCTTAAATGTACGAAATAATATTCGTAGGTTAAGAAGAACCAAATCGTGAGAGGTGATCCAATGCCGAATCGATGGAGGGAAAGTTACCTTCTCCCTGTATGCAAAGGGAAGGGTGATACGCGAAACTGTGATAACTACCGTTCGATCAAGCTGATGTCACACACCATGAAGATCGTTGAGCGGGTATTAGGTGGCCGACTGCGAAAAATAATACGGCTATCTGATGATCAGTGCGGGTTTGTCTCGGGTAAATCAACCACAGATGCAATCCAAAGTATAAGGATCATGATGGAAAAACATCGTGATTCCTTAAGGGATTTGCATATTGTATTGGTTGACTTTGAAAAGGCATTCGACAGACAACCACGAGATCTGATGATCATGGACATGTACGAAGGAGCAACGACAATAGTAAGATGCCCCGCTGGAGTAACCAAAGAGTTCCCCATCAAAGTTGGGGTACACCAGGGAAGCGTTTTAAGTCCTTTGCTCTTTATTACAGTCCTTGATTATCTGCTTGAAGGTAATGTGATGGACCCCAAGGTACATCAGTTATTCTTTGCTGACGATGGAGCCATCATAAGTGAGGATCCTACATCCCTGCAACGAGCACTTGATGTGTGGGTGGACGTTTTGGAGGGAAATGGGTATCGCATTAGTTCAAAAAAGACAGAGTACTTGTGCTGCCCGTTCTCTGATCCACTCAGGCCTATTCCAGACATTTATTTGAATGGAACAGTGCTTCCCAAGTGCGAAAAGTTCAAATATCTGGGATCTATGATCAATAGCAAAGCAACTTGTGATGACGACATCAATCATCGTGTAAGCGTAGGGTGGATGAAGTGGCGAGAAAATTCCGCTATCTTCTGTGACAGAAAAATGCCCCCTAAGTTGAAAGGAAGGCTCTACACCGCAGTTGTACGTCCAGCGCTCACATACGGTTCACAATGTTGGACGATGTACAAAAAGTATGAGAGTAAATTAACGGCAGCTGAGATGAAGATGCTTCGCATGACAGCAGGAGTGACCAAGCTTGATCGAATAAGAAGTTCGAAGATCCGTGGAAGCTTTCACATCAAGGAAACCATCGTACAAAAATTAGAGCGCGACCGGCTCAGCTGGTATTGCCACGTTCAAAGAAGAGATCATTTGAACCCTGTTAAAAAGGCAATATCTATGCACGTTCCAAAGACATCGCGATGTAGGAAAGGCAGGCCTATAAACGCCTGGATCAGACAAATGCGACGACATCGGCATTTTATTGGCCTCAGTAACCGAGTGATCCAAAATCGGCAGGCCTGCCGATATTTTCTGAGGTCAAATAGGCGGACCCCACAGGCGGATCAGTAGAAATGCAGTGAAGTGGGAGGGCTGTGATCCCTTGTTTTCGGATCATAGTCTCGCTGATAAAAGGAAGAAGAAGAAGTTAAGAAGAACCAAGCCCCATGAAATTTTTTGACAATTACGAGAGCCTGTATTTAAACTATAATACCTTCTCAAACCCGACTTAACGTTGAAAATAAAATCTTTGTCGATCACTAGTTGATTGGTCATGATCAAGGAGGTGTTTTTAGTGCGGTTAGAGTCCCACACTACTTTGGGTTTCTAACCCCACTTTCGAGATTTTCACCTTCATTATAAATTAAAAAAAAAAAAAAAAAAATCAATAAGGAATCTCTTTCTCCTCTGGCGAAGACTGGAGGTGTCGTCTACTACAGCTTCGACCCTATATTACCATCAAGGTATATAAAAAGGACGAAGAATCTGCTTTGGGCAAATTGCCGCCTCATCCCTCGGATCCCACTCCTGCAATTAACGAACGCAAGCCTAGCACTTTCCCTTCCTTGGATAGCGATGACTCTCAAGCGTCGCTCCCTATTAATCAGTCTTTTGTCGATGAAGACAAATTGTCTGACATGGAGACGGATGAAAATTTTGAAAAACTACATCCATTGCTTTTGAGTGCGGATGAATTTTTGGAATCGTTCTCAGACTTGGAAGCTCTGAATACAACAGTGGGGTAGGTTCCTCTGCCCGATTGTAGCGCTGATGTTGCAGTCAGTTCAGATTAATCTTCACCACTCCATTACGGCTTCTGCCGGCCTTCTTCTCCGTCTTTCAAAGGACAGGAAAGATATAGTCTTGGTCTAGGAACCTTGAGTTGTGGACAATTTGATATGTGGACTCAAGACTCTTAACTACTTCACCCTGTATATGCGCGCCGAAGGTAAACCCAGAGCGTGTATACTGGTAAAAAGTAACCTAAATGCAACTTTACTCCTTAATTACAGCAATCGAGATACAACCGCAGGGAGAATAGAAACACCCAGTGGCTCTTACTTTTTGGTGTCGGCGTATCTCGCCCATGACAATATGGACTCTCTTTTTGGGGATATCCTGGAAAGACTGATCGCGGATGCGGGGAGGCAAAAGACTGGTCTCATTATAGGATGTGATGCTAACGCTCACCATACTGTATGGGGCAGTTCCGATATCAACAAAAGAGGTGAACTAGTTTTTTGATTTTATCCTAAGTACAAACCTTATTTTGTGCAACATAGGTAACGATCCCACTTTCGTCACCAGAAACAGGCAAGAAGTATTGGACATCACCCTTGCCTCCGATATCATCGTCCACCGCATCAAGAATTGGAAGGTGTCAAGCGAACCATCTTTTTCTAACAGGTATCTCCAATTCTCTCTATACGTAGATTCTATTAGCCCTCCAGTTTTAGGAACTACCACAAAACTGATTGGCTCAAGTACAGGTCAACTATAAGTAATTTAGTTACCTCAGATCACCTTAATCCCCCTGCAACGCCCAAGAACTTGATCGCATGGTTGAGGACTTAACCCCACAGGCGGATCAGTAGAAATGCGGTGAAGTGGGAGGGCTGTGATCCCTTGTTTTCGGATCATAGCCTCGCTGATAAAAGGAAGAAGAAGGTTGAGAACTTAACCTCAGCCTTAAATATAGCGATGATTTCTTTCTGCCCCTTGATTCAACCCAGGTGCAAGAAGAAGCCGCATTGATGGATTGCAGGCTTAAGTCCTTTAAGTAATAATTGGAGAAAACTTTTTAATAATGCCAAAAGTAAAAGAGATGCGTTAGATTGGGACTTGTACAAGGCATCCCTAAACATATACAAAAATCAATTATGAGGCATCTAGGCTGAAGAAAATTCTCTCTTCAAATCCAATAACACCCAGTTACCTTAAGAAAACTGATGGGTCTTAGACGACTTCAAGCGAAGATTCGCTAAATTTACTGCTTGACACTTATTTCCCAGACAGTTCCCAAGTTGTTAGCAATATGGTTTTCAGCAAACCATCTGCATAAAAAACAAACTCCTCAAAACTGATTACACAGAGCAAGCTTCAGTGGGCACTGCACAGCTTGAAACCACATAAATCCGCAGGACCAGACGGCATTATACCTGCCGAGTTGCAGAAGTCATCGGACATAATCCTGCCGATGTTTGGGACAATTTTTAGAACTTGTCTAGACCTGGTGTATATCCCAAAGATATGGAGAGAAGTCAAAGTTGTCGTCATACCCAAAGCGGGTAAATGCTCTCACATAAATCCAAAAGATTTCAGACCAATAAGTCTATCATCATTCCTCTTAAAAACATTAGATCGACTGATTGATATCCATTTACGCAACAGTATTGATAAGAAACTACTGTCGGCGGCCCAACATGCATATCGCAAAGGCAAATCAGTGGAGACGGCATTACACTTACTGGTGCGTAAAATTTAATATTCCCTGTTTCATAAGGAGTATACAATGGTTGCCTTTCTGGATATACAATGCGATTTCAACAGTGTCACTGTATCAGCGATAGCAGATGCACTATCAGACCTGAAGGTCGACCGCTCACTTTGCGAACTGAATAATCTACTGCTCAATGGTCGAATTATCAACTCTAAGCTGGGTGGGATATCTACTAGAAAACCTGTCAGTAGAGGCACAAGGAGGTTTTCAATCCCCTCTTCTTTGGAATTTAGTGGTCCATAAATTATTGATAATCCTGGAAGGCGAGGTATGCACGGCGATGGCTTATGTAGATAATGCTGCTTTAGGTGTTTCGAGAAAGCACCTTAATACTCTAAAAGAACTTCTACAAAACGCTTTAAGCAAGCCAGCTGGTTGCGCGGTTCGGTGTGGTTTGGGTGTAAGTCCCCTCAAAACTAAACAAGTACTTTTGTCCAGGAAATACAAAATTCCATTAGTCGACCCTCCTTCTCTCAATACTTACTTATGTACTACATCCCCTTCTGGGCCCTAGGGCCTCTACTACGTCTACGCGCCATCGTATACGGTTTCTGGCAATGTGTCTCAGCTCTCTCCAACTTTCCCCCAAATGCCGTGCCTCCCTCTCGACTGTTCTGCGTCATGTTCTCCTCGGACTGCCAGGAATTCTTCAATCTTGAGTTAAGGGGTTCCATTGTATAGCATGGTTTGTTATGGAACTTTCACCTTTTCAAAACGTATGACCAATCCACTGCCACTCCGTCGTTGGATGGTTGTGACTAATGTTTCCTGACCCGTTCTCTGGTAGAGGTGTTCGTTAGAGTGTTGACGAACGTTTGCAGTTTTCTTTTTATAGTAATGATCGCTCTCCACGTGGCTTCACCATATTTTGGACAGCATCCCGAACGCGGACTTTGCTTTGCCGATCCTGTTGGCTATTTGCAGTTCGGTTCCACCATCGGTCTAGACAATACTCCAAAGATACTAGAAATCCTTTATCAGGAATACTTCTGCGTAAGGCACGTCAAATAAACCCGATTTTAACACAAGAGAACGCACCGGCGTGACAAATTCGCATCATCACCTCCCCGTGGTGCCCGCTGGATAGCTATCTGATAGTGAACTAACGATGAGCGTATGCTGAGTCTGACGATATATGGGTAGCCGATCACTCGGACCTGCGTAAGCACATCTGGGTGAACTTCAGCGCGCATATGTTTAACCGGACGAGGCATCTCTTGTTGACCTAAACGGCTGAAATATGCGTCTCAGAAGCCTAACAAGAGGTCCTCAGAAGGAGGACGTGCGGCGGATGAATTCTCTCGATGGAATCAACGGTGACGTCTACAGGCCAGCGGAAACCTTACCGGAGCTACATCGACATATTTGAAGCTGAGGTCTGTAAGGATTTTCAATACTACGTCAGGGTATTGAAAAAGAGATGGTGACGGATGAACCCTTAATGGGCCAACGGCAGCGCTCATATCCCTGAAGTGGGTTACTGACATCGGTGTATCCGGCCGAACAACTTGCGGAGGCTCTAGAGTGTTTTAAAGCAGACATTACCGCCATCCAAGAAATGCGATGGGATGTATCAAGGCTAAATTTGCCAACATTAGCCTAATATGCGCCCACGGCCCTCATGAGGAGAAGGACGACGCGTCAAAGGATGACTTCTACCAGCTCTTGGACAAAACGTATGAGCAATACCCTAGCCACGACGTTAAAAAAGCAAAGCGAGGAAGAGAGGACGTCTTAAGTAGCGTGGTCGGAAAGTACAGCCTGTACGACATCATATCCGGCAACGGACTCAGGCTAATCGACTTTGCGGCGGGGCGAAACTTTGTCGTAGCTAGTACGAGGTTCCCACGTCTCGATATTCACAAAGGAACATGGCTCTCCTTTGATCGAAAAATCGTCAACCAAATCGATCACATTGCGATCGACGCAAGGTACTCATCCAGTATTCTGGGTGTCCGGACTATCCGAGGAGCCAACGTGGACTCGGATCACTACCTAGTTGTAGCCAAGGTACGGATGCGGATATCCAGAACAGAGCGAAATCAACGAAATACTGTGAGGAAATTTGACGTCGGGTGGCTACAATCGCAAGAGACCGCCAGAACCTTTGCCGATCGAGTTTCTTCTAATCTCAATCTAAGTCCTATGCCGCCAGCAGCAAATGCGGAAGACCAGTGGCAGCGCTGCCAACAAGCCATCAGAGATGCCGCCTCTGATGTACTGGGTTTCTCTCGCCCACCACAACGAAACCCCTGGTTTGATGGGGAATGCCGCCAAGCACATGCAGCTTAACAAGAAGCTTACAAAGCGGCGCTGCATAGAAGGACTAGAGCTGCTTACGAGCTTTACGTGAGCAGAAGAAAATAGGAACATCGACTTCTCAGAAAGAAGAAAAAAGAGCATGAGAAGCGCTCGATCGAGGAGATTGAAAGACTTCATTGCAGGAATGATGTTCGAAAATTTTACCAAAAAGTAAAAAGAACATGCCAGGGCTTCAAAGCCAGAACAGAAGCCTGCAGGGACCCAAATGGCAACATAGTAGTGGAATCGCAGTCGGTGCTGAGGATATGGAAGGAACACTTCTGCAGACTGCTAAACGACGATGATGATCAATATTCCGCTGTCAGGCAGAATGAGCCATTCAACAGTGACGATGGCAGTCAAGATTCCCGTCAACCCGATCAGAATGAAGTGAGGATAGCGATATCTAAACTCAAATCCAACAAAGCTGCTGGAGCCGACGGCCTTGCCGCTGAACTTTTCAAGGCAGGAGGAGATGAGTTGGTAAGGAGCATGCACCAGCTCATCTGTAAAATCTGGTCGGACGAAAGTATGCCCGATGAATGGAATCTCAGCATCGTTTGCCCGATCCTGAAGAAAGGAGACCCTCTGAACTGCGCCAACTACAGAGGTATATGGTAAGTCTCCTAAATATCGCATATAAGATCCTGTCTGCCGTATTATGTGAACGCCTAAAACCGATCGTCAACAACCTGATAGGTCCTTATCAGTGCGGTTTCAGGCCTGGAAAGTTCACCATTGACCAAATATTCTACGGCAGATCTTGAAAAAAACCCATGAATATAAAATCGATACGCACCACCTTTTCATCGATTTCAAAGTTGCCTGTGATAGCGTGTATAGAGACGAGTTATACAGAGCCATGTCTAGTCTTGGCATCCCTGCCAAGCTCGTCCGTTTGTGCAGAATGAGGATGGAGAACTCTCGCTGCTCCATCAAAGTCGGTAAGAACATCACCGAACCGTTCGATGTCAGGAAAGGTCTTAGACAAGGCGACGCGCTATCATGCGATCTCTTTAACATAGTACTTGAGAGAATTGTACGAAACTCACAAGCCAACCCCGGAGGTACAATCTTCTTCAAGTCTGTACAACTACTCGCTTATGCCGATGACATTGACATAATCGGAAGAACTCAGCGGGCCGTCAATGGGGCATTTACGAGTGTTGAGATCGAGGCAGCAAAGATGGGTCTAGCGGTCAATGAAAGCAAAACAAAATATATGCTGTCTACAAAAAAGGACACCCAACATCGGCGTCTTGGACAGAACGCCACAATAAACAGATATAATTTTGAGGTAGTAAAGGATTTTTTCTACCTAGGCTCTATGGTCAGCTCCGCAAATGACATCATTAGGGAGATCACACGGAGAATTACTCTTGCCAATCGTTGTTTCTATGGGCTAAAACGGCAATTGAGTAGCAAAGCCCTATCTCGAACTACTAAGGTAACTCTTTATAAGACATTAATCATCCCAGTCCTGCTGTATGGCGCATAGGCATAGGCTTTGACAAAACCGGATGAGGATGCCGTTGGTTATTTCGAGAGAAAAGTTCTTCGAGCGATCTTTGGTCCCGTCTGCATAGACGGTGAGTGGAGGAGAAGGTACAATGCCGAACTATACGGCCTGTACAAGGACATCGACTTAGCCAGAAGAGTTCACATACAACGACTAAGATGGCTGGGTCATTTAGAGCGGATGGAGCCCAACTTCCCCGCTAAGAAAGTCTTCGAATCCACCCCGGAGGAACGGCGCAGTAGAGGACGACCTCGCGGCAGGTGGCGCAAACACGTAAGTAAGTAAGTAACGCTTTTAAAGTTGTTTCAAGAAAGTATCACTTCATTAGGACAAACAAATATTTTTGACCGGTTTTTCGAGTGCGGCGCTCCGTGCCACACAGTTGATGCCACAATGTACATTCTGCATGAGTGATTTGAGGGCATGGTTATCTCACGCAGAGGCGACGTCAACTGGCTACCGAGATCATGCGATTTGATCCCGTTCGATTTTTCTTGTGGGGTTTCCTTAAGTCGCAGGTCTATGCCAATAAGCCGCAAACGACCGGTGCTAATATACAAGTTAACACCCCATCTTACGCCACATCGTAATCACGCTCCGCATTCATGTTCCTATTCTATTTTTCCTACCTTTTCCCATCTACCTCAGAATCACGCTCGTGTTTCGTGTTTCCCAACATACTTTATCCCATCATATCCGCACCTTAGCACATTCCCACACTCCAACAGAATCACGCTCTAGTTTCAAGTTGCTGACTCGACGTCTGGAGCAATATCCCATTGCACATATTTTCCCATATCTTTCATTTGCCCATATTCCCCAACGTGCCCGTAGTTTTAGTTAGGTGTTAAGTTTATTTTGATTTGTTGTTAAGTTCAGTTTGTAATTTTTTGCCATGGAATAAAGAGGCTTCTCCTCAGAAAAAATATTTTTTTTAAAGTTTTTAATTTATAAAAATTTAATTGGCGCCCGAGCAGGGACCACAAGATTCGGTTCGTGAAAAAATAAGTCCCTTAAGTAGTGACGAGCTACAAACCTTTTTGTTCCGTGAAAGTTCCCTCAAGTAGTGAAGAGGCGGTTTCAAATTAATACGTAGCGCGGACGAAGATTTCTTGTGGTCCCCCCCGCGATCGTGTGCAGGTGAAAGCAGATAACTGCAAGGGCCCCGAAGTAGCCCCGTAAAAAGGACAAAACGGAAGCTTGTTAGAGCTAGCCGCACCGCCCGATCCCTGGAGAACACCCGGCATCTCCACCCGGAAAAAAGGACATCCTAGTACATCAAAATGCAGTCAGCAGATTTAGTGTTAATCTTAGCGTAAGTAAATTAAGAAATTTCAATAGTGAATACAGAGCTAAAGAAAAATAAGAAATCTCTCTTTTGAATAAAGTTAGAAATTAAAGAAAGTGAATATAAATCACCGAAAATTTAAAGAAATTGAATGAAATTAGAAATTTTAAAAGTGAATCAAAGAAAAATATGTGAAAAATGAAATTAGAAGTTTTGAAAAGAAAAGGCGAATATAAATCAAAAGAAATATATACGAAAAATTAAATAAAGTTAGAAATTTTAAGAGAATACAAATCGAAGAAAAATAAATGAAAAATTGAATAAAGTCGGAAATTTTAAAGTATGAATTAAAGGAAATTTTTGAAGCTAAAAGTGTTAAACCAAAAGTTTATGAATTTAAAAATTAAAAAGAATTTAAGATAATAATTTAATTTGTTCTCTAAAAGTGAAACTAGATTAAAAATTGAGCATTAAAAGTTTAAATAAAAGAAAAAATATATGAGCAAGTTATTAAAAAATTAAAAGCCAAAGTTAACAATTTAAAATCAAATATAAGAAAAAGAAACATAAATTAAAACAATCAGAAATTAGTAATAGGAAAATTTAAAAATTAAGAACATTACATTCAGAGTATAACCATTCCTTTTTTCCCTCCTCTTACTAATTTCATTTTTAATTGGTAAAAGTTATATTCCAACCATGCCAGAACTCCGATCAGGAGCCTCTACTAGCAATGCTAGCGAACAATCTTATGATCTGATTCCGCCAAATCCCCCAAATCCTCCCAGTAGGAACTCTCCCGTGGATGTTGATAATCCACCTAGGGCACAGAGTAGGAGTACCGCGGAACAAAACCAGAATAGCTCATTTTTATCCAGTGCTTCCCATGTGGATTCGCACCAAGAAGTCAGAACTACTCCAGCACTGGATTCCCTTATCTCTTCAATAGTATGCCGGATTCTCGATCAACAAGGTCCGAGCATCGTTCAAAACGTTTTAAATCCCAACGCTCAACGGTTTCCTGGTATAGACCAAACTATCGAGGCGGAGCATAGGGACAAATTAGACGATTTAGACAAAGTACCTGATGTTGTGAGATGTCTGAGGAATTTCTCAGGAGACGGAAGCGAATTTTCTTCTTGGAAGAAAAGCGTTGATCGTGTCCTGCACATCTACGAACACATCAAGGGAACACCCAAATATTATGGGATTCTTAATGTCGTTAGGAATAAAATCACCGGTCAGGCTGATGCAGCTCTCGAATCGTACAACACCCCGCTAAATTGGGAAAGCATTTCCCAATGTCTAGCAATGCATTACGCTGACAAGCGTGATGTTAGTACCTTGGAATATCAGCTAACTGCCTTGGTCCAAGGAAACAATACCGTTCAAGGTTTTTATCAAATCGTTTACTCTCACCTTACCCTCATACTCAATAAAATATCTTGCATGAATATTAGCCCAGAGTCTATGAGATTGCTTACCCAGACATATAGGGATAAAGCCCTAGACACCTTCATAAGGGGTTTAAGGGGTGACCTACCAAGGTTACTAGGAATAAGGGAACCCGTAGATCTGCCCCAAGCATTACATCTCTGTTTAAAGCTAGAAAATCAAAATTTCAGAACAAGCTATGCCCATACCGGCCAAGGGTCATTCAGAAAACCCCCCATTCCACAAAAATTTAATACTGTACCAGTACAACCAGTGAATCAGAGACCGCATTTCTATCCTCAACCTTCTAGCGCACCTAAATTTCCACACCATGGTGCTTATCGTCCGAGTTATAATACTCCACCGCAAAACCCGGCGTACTATGACCGGAGTACCAACCAGCCAAGGGCAAATAACCCTAATCAGTTTCAGATAAAAACAGAACCAGCAAGTCAAGGCCCTAGTAAGCATGCTGGAGCAATAAACTACCAGAACAGACAACAATTTAATCCGAGATCAGGAAAATACTGGCCACCTAATCAACAATCTGCACCGGCTTACAAGCCCAAGCAACCTAATTTTCATATAGACCCAGAGCCCGAAAATCACTCTGGTGAACTAGATGAATATGTTGAAGCTCAGAGAACGAGTGACCAGCTCTACGATCAAACATTAGAAGAATACTCAGAGGATAATTCCTCGGAATATCAATATCCTATGGAACAAGAGTACAGCGACATACATTTTTTAGGCTAAGTGACTCTTCCTTGCCTTATTTCGAGTGCAAGACGAAGAGTGGCGAAATTTTAAAATTTCTAATAGATACCGGTTCCAGTAAAAACTATATACAGCCAAGTCTAGTGCAAAAACCTATTCCTAATGATCAATGCTTCTACGCAAAATCCATAGCCGGAGACATAAAAATAACACACCACACAGTGGTAAATCTTTTTGGTCTTAATAACGTTAATATTAAATTTTTCCTTCTACCAACTCTGAAAACATTTCATGGTATATTAGGGAACGATAGTTTGAAAGAATTATCTGCTGTTATCCATACCAAGGATAGTTTCATGACAATCTTGAACACAGCAAGAATTAGAGTTAAGCAACTCGAGTCCCAATCCGTACACTCATTAGCCTTTAGGACGAATCAGTTAACGTACTCACAAAAGAACTTACTTGACGTAGCCATTAGACAATATCCAGGCTTATTCTCCGAGCCAGACGAAAAGCTTACCTACACAACTAAGGTCATAGGAGAAATCCGAACCTCAACTGATAATCCCGTTTACACCAGGTACTACCCTTTCCCAATGTCTCTCAAAAGCGAAGTTGAAAGACAAATACAGAAATTGCTCGACGACGATATAATAAGACCTTCACGGTCACCATACAATTCACCCGTGTGGATTGTCCCAAAAAAAGCCGATTCTACAGGAGCCAAGCAATATAGATTAGTGATAGATTACAGGAAATTGAACAGTGTAACAATATCCGATCGCTATCCAATTCCAGATATAAATGAGGTACTCGCACAATTGGGGAAAAATAAGTTTTTCACCGTCTTAGACCTTAAAAGCGGATTCCACCAGATCCCATTAAAGGAATCTGACATCGAAAAGACCGCATTTTCCATCAACAACGGAAAATATGAATTCACAAGGTTACCGTTTGGATTGAAGAATGCTCCTTCAATCTTTCAAAGAGCTCTTGACGACATACTCCGCGAGTATATCGGAAAATCATGCTACGTCTACATAGACGATATAATAATTTTCAGTAAAGATGAGGCTGAACACGCCACACATATCGAACAAATATTTAAGACTCTGAACTATGCCAACATGAAAGTCCAGTTAGATAAGTGTCATTTCTTCAAAAGTGAGGTTGAATTTCTTGGTTTCAACGTATCTACAGACGGCATAAGAACTAACCCTGCTAAGGTAGAAGCAATCTCAAACTTCGCAGTTCCAAAGACATTGAAAGAATTACGATCTTTCCTAGGCCTATCAGGGTATTACCGCCGCTTTATTAAGGACTATGCAAAGCTGGGGAAACCCTTGACAACACTCCTAAGAGGGGAAGGGGGACGCGTGTCCAAAAACCAATCCTCCAAGATATCCATAGATTTCAACACGGAAGCTATTGAATCTTTCAACAAAATCAAAGCTTCCCTTATTTCCAGAGACGTAATACTAGCCTACCCTAGCCTAACGACCGACGCTTCGAATTTTGCAATCGGCGCTGTTCTTGAGCAAGACAATAAACCCATAACATTTATATCTAGAACGCTGAGCAAAGCCGAAGAAAACTATGCAGCCAATGAGAAAGAAATGTTGGCCATAGTTTGGGCTTTAGGATCGCTAAGAAATTACCTATACGGTTCAGCCAAGGTAAAAATATTTACTGACCATCAACCACTGACATTCGCTCTTAGTAGCCGAAACCACAATAGTAAGATGAAGAGATGGAAGTCCATCCTTGAGGAATACAATCACGAAATAAAATACAAGCCTGGTAGAAACAATGTTGTGGCGGACGCCTTATCGCGGTCACCGCAATTATCTAACGTTAATTCTTTAACTGTAACACAACATAGCGACGAAAGTTCTTCCCAAGGACTTATACCAAGCGTCGAAGCACCCATCAACGCCTTCAAAAATCAAATTTTCCTTAACATTGGTGAACCAGTCAAACAAGAATTCAAGATCGTTTTCCCTGGGTATCATAGACATATCATTACCGAAAAAGTTTATAACCAAGAAAATCTTCTGAAATTTTTAAAGAAAGTCCTAAATCCGTCTGTCATAAATTGCATTAAAACCCAAGAACCTGTAATGGGCCTAATACAGGAGTTGTATCCACAGCACTTTAAAACGTATAAGGTTAGATTTACGCAAGTACAGGTAGAGGATATCTTTAGCCAACAAGATCAAGAAATTATAATAATAGAAACTCACAACCGCGCACATAGAAACGCGAAAGAAAATAGGCTCCAAATTCTTGAAAAATACTATTTTCCTTCTATGATGAGCAAAATAAAACGCATCACAAATATCTGTTCAGTGTGTAAGCAAAGTAAATACGAAAGACACCCCAATCAACCGAAACTTGGGGAAACACCTCTCCCGACATATCCAGGACATACCGTCCACTTTGATATCTTCCTAACCGATAAGAGAATTGTATTAACTTCATTAGATAAGTTCACAAAATATGCACAGTTCAAAATACTAAAAAGTAGAGCTGCAGAAGATATAAGACAACCTCTGCGAGAGTTAATCTTTGCCTTTGGTGTACCAAACTCAATCGTTATCGACAACGAACCGTCGTTGAATTCAGCCTCAACACTCTTTATGATGAGAGATGAACTTGGCATAAATGTCTTTACGACACCGCCGTATAAAAGCGAGGTAAACGGACAAGTTGAGCGCTTTCATTCAACCTTAACGGAAATAATGAGGTGCCTCAAGGGAAACGGAACCGAGCGTAACTTCGAAGAACTACTTCAACGAGCGGTGAACGAATACAATCATAGTATTCATTCAACTACGAACAAAAAGCCGGTAGACCTCTTTTTCGGACGTAACGTCAATTTTACCCCCGACGATTACGAAAAGACTAGGGAAGCTAATCTGGAGAAACTGCGTCAAAAGCAGAAAAAGGATATCAGCTACCACAATAGGAAAAAGCAAGATGCCAAACAGTATTTACCGGGACAGATAATTTACGTGAAAATAAACAAAAGATTAGGAACCAAACTTTCCTACAGGTTTAAAGAAGAAAAAGTAAAGGAAGATAGGGACTCCACGGTTTTAACGGAAAGCGGAAAAATTGTGCATAAAAGCCATATCCGCAATTAAAATCATCATCATTCATTTTCTTTCTCTCCCTAGGCTTCGTATTATAGGCTGCATAGCCGAAGTGCAAATTTTAGACTACTCATTAAGTGAACTAGTTGCCATTGAGACAGGAATGGCAAAGATTCAAACTGGAAACTTCAAGATAGTCCATATTATAGACCTGGAACCATGCGAACATCTGATAACCAACATAAAAGAGACAATAGAACATCGCATAAACGAAAATCATCCTTCCTATCCTTTCCTACTCCACGAATTAACACAAATAAATAACTTAATAGATAGACTTAAACCAAAATATAGAAATAAGAGATCACTAAATTTCATAGGAACCGCATGGAAGTGGATCGCAGGCAATCCTGACCATGACGATTTCCGAATTGTCAAAAACAAAATCAATAACGTATTAAGGAATAACAATAAGCAAGTTTTAGTAAATAGAGATATAATTAACGATATAAACAAAATAACTAATGTCACTAATGAAATTCTGAAGAAAATGTCAACCCATGATATATTTAAGAATAATATTGTAATAATTACGCAACAGAAAATTAAGTTACTCAAGGAGGAACTTATAAATATAGAATACGCCATACATTGGGCGAAACGAGGAGTCATTAACTCGTATATACTATCTTTAGCAGAAATAAATATAGCTAAAGATGTACTTAAGAATGAAAACTTTCCTTATGAAACAATCGATGAAGCATTAAATCTTGCTGAAATCAAAGTAGCCACAAACTCAAGTTCAATAATTTACATTGTAAGCATACCAAGCGTAGCATTAAACACTTGTAGTAAAATTTTAATTAAACCCGTAAAGAAAACAAATTTTATAAATAAACTTGAATATGAAAACATACTAAAATGTCAAAACACAATATATGGAATAAAACTAGATTGTAAGTCATATAATAATTTAGCAATTTGTCCTAATCATAATCTTGTAGACCTAAGCGGCACATCCTGTATCCCTAACCTTCTCCAAAGCATGAAAGCGAACTGTACCAAAATCAACAACCAACATGTTTCAACAGTCGACGAGATTTCTCCGGGTGTAATTCTACTCAACCAATTTAACGGCACACTGCTACAGGACAACAATAATACTTTGGAACTAAGCGGCACATTCATTCTGAGATTCCAAAATTCCACAATAAAAATTGAGAATAAAACCTTCGCATCCGATGTTATACTTTCTACACTGAAACCACTACCCGCCATAGTACAACTTTCCACAGCCGAAGATATAGAAGAATTATTATCATTGGAAATGCTAAAGGAACTACATGTTAACAACACTGAGAGTATTAAACTATTAGAATCGAAACACCGTACTACTATGATAACAAACCTCGTAATAACAATAGCCATACTTATGTTTGTCTCGGGTCTCATAGCGAGACTCATCAGGAGAAGACGATCAACACAAATCCAAATCACCAACGTGCTTGAGGAAAAGAACAAAGAGCCGAAGCAAGTACCATCAAGACAAGCCCAAGTTACCAATACTCTCGACAAAGAAAACAAAAAGACAACAGAAGAAACATCGGCAACGGCAACACATGCCGCATCTTACCAAATTACAACCCAAGCCCAGGACGAAATATCACCGCCAAGACCAGTCAGGATCCATCAGATTCCGTTCTTCTAAAAACTATCAAGCGAGGACGCTTGAATTTAAGCGGGGAGGAGTTAACACCCCATCTTACGCCACATCGTAATCACGCTCCGCATTCATGTTCCTATTCTATTTTTCCTACCTTTTCCCATCTACCTCAGAATCACGCTCGTGTTTCGTGTTTCCCAACATACTTTATCCCATCATATCCGCACCTTAGCACATTCCCACACTCCAACAGAATCACGCTCTAGTTTCAAGTTGCTGACTCGACGTCTGGAGCAATATCCCATTGCACATATTTTCCCATATCTTTCATTTGCCCATATTCCCCAACGTGCCCGTAGTTTTAGTTAGGTGTTAAGTTTATTTTGATTTGTTGTTAAGTTCAGTTTGTAATTTTTTGCCATGGAATAAAGAGGCTTCTCCTCAGAAAAAATATTTTTTTTAAAGTTTTTAATTTATAAAAATTTAATTTACATATGGTATAACTATGCTACAACTGCAATCCGCTACAGAGCCACTATTAGTTTACTATGTACTTTGATAGCTAAATTGTGAATCTGCTAGACGGCCTTAAGCCGAACCATAAACGACTAAGTACACATTCATCTCTACATCTATAAAAGAGAACGCATTTTTTCTGTTTGTCCGCGAGTAGGGAGTAAGCACTTAACGGTACCTCAAAAATATATATATCAATCGATTTGTCGTAAGAAAAGGAATAGCTTAGGATATATTTTAGTATCCTGAATCCGTTATTGGGCTCTTAAACCCATTCTATATGCTATTTTTACTGACAAAAATAATTTTTCTATGCTTTACACACATATGACTACGAAATGGCTGAACTGATTTGAATGTGACTTAATTCCTCGATTAGTGCATTTCCTACTGAAGGGATTGAGGTATAAATCATTATTCTATGATTCGTATAACAAAAATAATAAGCAAAAATATAATTAGTTGAGATATAAAAATATCACAGATATGCGTGGGTCATTGTAATCAATGGCCCACCAGTGGAGTGCAAGCATATTCATGTTCATCAAACAAACTACATCGTATAAAACGAAGTCCCCAAAACGTGAATGACTGCGATAATCTCGAGAACCACTGAAGGGATTTGGGTGCAGTTTTCACTGTTATGATCTGCATTTCCCGGAGAAGATTGTATTAAAAATTGCTCTAATTTTCCTTTAACGAAGACTACTGTCAGCAGCCATGCAGCAGAGGCTATCGCTGCAATAGTGTTTGTATGTGAGTATATGGGCGAGCTGTTTTCAACTTTAGTGTGTGATCTCTTCTGGAGTAAAAATTGCCAATGCCAAATCTAAGACATTTTCAAACCTTCATGCTATTAAGAGATTTGGCAATATACGCGACCATATGTACACATAATAGATACATACATACATACATACAGCCGTAGAAACATTGTAATATTTTTTCCATTTTATTAAATGAGATTTTGTTGATCGTTGAATTTGTCCGCATTTTAGAATGTTTTAATAGATTTAAAATAAACTATTAACAGAGTGGCGAAGGTAGTATATTGCAAGTTGAATACTCATACTTTAAGTCTATTTTCCTACCTTTTAGAAGGTGTGTTTCGAGAAATACTTCAGGTAATTATATGTGTTTTTCAATTGTAATAAACTATTTCATTGAAACGAGACTGCCTATCTGTAAATTAAATATTCTGGCAACCGTTCGCCGAATCAGAGGAATATCGTGAAAGGAGTCAAAACCAAAGACGGTACACTGCTTTCCAATGAGTGATAGAGATGAAGCGAGCACTTTTCAGAATTGCTCAATCCCGAACAAGCCATGTCATCAGGAAGATGATAGACCCATGGTCGAGATTTTGGCGATCAAATCGCTAGAAGTTGGCGAATCTACCGATGTGGATGAAATCCCCCCAGAAATGCTAAATGCTTTGAGTAAGTGAGTGAGTGCAATGGCTCTCACGTGTCATTAAAGTGGTATAGGAATGCGAACTAAAGGTGGTATCTCTTTTAAGTCCCCGTGGAAACGTTTTTGCCAAGATGCTAGAAATGCGTTCCAGAGCTCTGGTTGAGGATAGTTTGGCGGATGAGCAATGGTTTATGTTTTCGACCCGGCAGAAGCACAACCGACCAGTTATTCACTTTCAGAATGGTTCTTGAGAAGACCTGGGAGTATGCTGAGCCTGTATACACCTGTTTTGTGTATTTGGCGAAAGCATGTGTTAGGGTTCCTCGAGGCAAACTCTGGAGTTCCTTATTAAGGGCGACGCATTATTTATATACAAACTATAGAAGCTGTGTTCGGGTAAATGGCGGTAAATCAATACCCCTCACTGTGGGGGTTGGACTCTGCCAAGGGTGCCTTTCGTCACCTCGCCTCTTCATTGCATATATGGACTGGATGCTGCAGTGCAGCTGTGGCAGAGAATGTTGCAAAGTGGGGGACTTAAGGATTAGTAATCCTCTCTTTGGGGATAATTTGGTCATCCTTGGTCGTTTGTCGGAAGTATTGATTGTTTCCATAACGCCTATTCAGTACACTCTGCATGTTTGTAGAGTCTCAATGAAGCAGCTGGATACGTTTAAGTATCTCGGGGTCTTATTCACGAGTGATGGAAAAAGCAATGTCGAGTTATTCTGTAGAAATGGTCAAGTTGGATAAATTTTGAGAGAGTTTGGTCAATCTGTTAAAAGGAAGGCCGAACTTACCTATAGTATTCAAACTGTTAATTATCGGTTTTTAACTTGGTATATGTTCGATGTCGGTCCGATGTCGTTTCGATGTCGGTCCGATGTCGGTCCGATGTCGGTTCGATGTCGGTTCGATGTCGGTTCGATGTCGGTTCGATGTCGGTCCGATGTCGGTTCGATGTCGGCCCGATGTCGGTTCGATGTCGGTCCGATGTCGGTTCGATGTCGGTCCGATGTCGGTTCGATGTCGGTCCGATGTCGGTCCGATGTCGGTTCGATGTCGGTTCGATGTCGGTCCGATGTCGGTTCGATGTCGGTTCGATGTCGGTTCGATGTCGGTCCGATGTCGGTTCGATGTCCGTCCGATGTCGGTCCGATGTGGTTGGTTGTTGGTTGGCTGTTGGTTGGATGTTGGTTGGTTGTTGGTTGGTTGGCTGGTTGGTTGTTGGTTGGCTGTTGGTTGGATGTCGGTTGGATGTCGGTTGGTTGTTGGTTGGATGTCGGTTGGATGTTGGTTGGATGTCGGTTCGATGTTGGTTGGATGTTTTTTGGTTGTTGGTTGGTTGTTGGTTGGATGTAGGTTGTTTGTTGGTTGGTTGTTGGTTGGTTGTTGGCTGGTTGTTGGTTGGTTGTTGGTTGGCTGTTGGTTGGATGTCGGTTCGATGTTTTTTGGAAGTTGGTTGGTTGTTGGTTGGTTGGTTGGTTGTCGGTTGGATGTTGGTTGGATGTTGGTTGGATGTCGGTTCGATGTTGGTTGGATGTTTTTTGGATGTTGCTTGGATGTCGGTTCGATGTTGGTTGGATGTCGGTTCGATGTCGGTTCGATGTTGGTTGGATGTTGGTTGGTTGTTGGTTGGTTGGTTGGTTGTTGGTTGGCTGTTGGTTGGATGTTGGTTGGATGTTGGTTGGATGTCGGTTCGATGTTGGTTGGATGTCGGTTGGATGTCGGTTGGATGTTGGTTGGATGTCGGTTGGATGTTGGTTGGATGTCGGTTCGATGTTGGTTGGATGTTGGTTGGATGTTGGGTGGATGTTGGTTAGATGTTGGTTGGATGTCGGTTCGATGTTGGTTGGTTGTTGGTTGGATGTAGGTTGTTTGTTGGTTGTTGGTTGGTTGTTGGCTGGTTGTTGGTTGGATGTCGGTTCGATGTTGGTTGGATGTTTTTTGGTTGTTGGTTGGTTGTTGGTTGGATGTAGGTTGTTTGTTGGTTGGTTGTTGGTTGGTTGTTGGCTGGTTGTTGGTTGGTTGTTGGTTGGCTGTTGGTTGGATGTCGGTTCGATGTTTTTTGGAAGTTGGTTGGTTGTTGGTTGGTTGGTTGGTTGTCGGTTGGATGTTGGTTGGATGTTGGTTGGATGTCGGTTCGATGTTGGTTGGATGTTTTTTGGATGTTGCTTGGATGTCGGTCCGATGTCGGTTCGATGTCGGTTCGATGTCGGTTCGATGTCGGTTCGATGTCGGTTTTTAACTTGGTATATGTTCGATGTCGGTCCGATGTCGTTTCGATGTCGGTTCGATGTCGGTTCGATGTCGGTCCGATGTCGGTTCGATGTCGGTCCGATGTCGGTTCGATGTCGGTCCGATGTCGGTCCGATGTCGGTCCGATGTCGGTCCAATGTCGGTCCGATGTCGGTCCGATGTCGGTCCGATGTCGGTCCGATGTCGGTCCGATGTCGGTCCGATGTCGGTCCGATGTCGGTCCGATGTCGGTCCGATGTCGGTCCGATGTCGGTTCGATGTCGGTTCGATGTCGGTCCGATGTCGGTCCGATGTCGGTCCGATGTCGTTTCGATGTCGGTCCGATGTCGGTCCGATGTCGGTTCGATGTCGGTCCGATGTCGGTCCGATGTCGGTTCAATGTCGGTCCGATGTCGGTCCGATGTCGGTTCGATGTCGGTCCGATGTCGGTCCGATGTCGGTTCGATGTCGGTCCGATGTCGGTCCGATGTCGGTTCGATGTCGGTCCGATGTCGGTTCGATGTCGGCTGTTGGTTGGATGTCGGTTGGTTGTTGGTTGGCTGTTGGTTGGATGTTGGTTGGATGTTGGTTGGATGTCGGTTCGATGTTGGTTGAATGTTGGTTGGTTGTTGGTTGGTTGGTTGTTGGTTGGCTGTTGGTTGGATGTCGGTTGGATGTCGGTTGGTTGTCGGTTGGTTGTTGGTTGGATGTCGGTTGGATGTCGGTTGGATGTTGGTTGGATGTCGGTTGGATGTTGGTTGGATGTCGGTTCGATGTTGGTTGGATGTTGGTTGGATGTTGGGTGGATGTTGGTTAGATGTTGGTTGGATGTCGGTTCGATGTTGGTTGGTTGTTGGTTGGATGTAGGTTGTTTGTTGGTTGTTGGTTGGTTGTTGGCTGGTTGTTGGTTGGTTGTTGGTTGGTTGTTGGTTGGCTGTTGGTTGGATGTCGGCTCGATGTTTTTTGGAAGTTGGTTGGTTGTTGGTTGGTTGGTTGGTTGTCGGTTGGATGTTGGTTGGATGTTGATTGGATGTCGGTTCGATGTTGGTTGGATGTTTTTTGGATGTTGGTTGGATGTCGGTTCGATG